>CM023941.1:24347472-24386978 GCA_013407115.1 Glycine latifolia
GTGTAGGTTTATTTGTTTAAGGTTTTGGGTTTAAGGTGTTAGGGTTTAGGGGTTTATGATTTAAGGTTTAAGGTTTTAGGGTCTAAGGTTTAGGGTGTATGAAGCTTATCTCTTTCATTTTTAACTTCTTTCATCTCTTTTGCCAATTTATCAAACTCTTGTTTATTTTACCCACTCCATTGATGAAGAAGATGAGCAACGATAGGATGGACTTGTTGCCATTACCTTAGATTCCATACCAAACCCATAAAATTTTCCTTTCTTAGATCTAGCTACATATCACTACACATCTAACTCAGTTGGTGGAGGTTTACCTTGTGTCGATGCTCTTTTGGTCAATTGTTTCAATGTGCATGTAAATTCCTCTTGTCATCACCAATATAAGCCTAATAAGTGTTTCATCCTGCATCTGAATTTTTGTTGGTTATGATGTACATGGTGAGTGCACCCCTTCCATTGAAGGTGGAGGTGATACATCAGATGTCCTAGCAGGTGAGTGTGTCCCTTCCATTGAATTTGTTGGTTGTGAATGACATGGTAAATTTTCAGAAGTCGTTTATGCATGATATGCAGTTAACAATGCAGGCTAATAGTTTAAGGTTTAGTTTAGTTTATGGTTTAGGGTGAAAGGTTTAGGTTTAGGGTTCAGTGTTGAGGGTCTACGGTGTAGGGCGTTGGGTTTACGGGTTACACTTTGTATCTTTTCTTTCTTCAGAAAGCTTATGAAAATTTGTTGATATTTTGTGGTTTCTTTTGTTAAAACACTTAACATCTATTTATAAAAAACTATTAGTTACCATCAGTAATCGATTAATTCATTAATGTAAACGATTAAAGTGTTCTTGAGCATTCTGGAAAAGACTTATGAACAATGTAATCGATTAACTCGTAATGTAGTCGATTATCACAGGAATTCTTTGTTTGAAAACATTGCCAAGTAATTGATTAACACCATGCCATAATCAATTATCAAAGGAAGTTCATTATGTGATTTTGTGTTGTGTAATCTATTACCATAATCTTGTAATTGATTAAAGTGTTCTTAAATCTCAAGTACTAGATTACCACTTGCTGGTAATCGATTAAACCAATGAGAAAATATTTTTCCAAAACTTAAACATGGAACACTTGGTTTTTCCTGCAATTATGAATACTTTATGTTTCAGAAAAACTTCTTCACAAAACTTATGCTTTTATGAAAACCTGAATGCAAAAACATGAATGATCTTTATGCAATGGATCATAAGAAGTCTCATCTTAAACATACACAAATTACAACTACCAATCAATTGAATTGGCATGTAAAAAGCCTAAACACTTTATTACCTAAGAGACTCAGCTTCTTGATCCTCTTGAACTCCCCTCGACTCTAACAATATCCCCCTTTTTGGATTTGATCATGCCAAACTTCAATTGAACATCTTGATCCTTAATGTTCTTTTAGGAGAGAGTCTCTAGGAGCTTTTACTTGAAATCTGAAAAAGAATCAACTTCTAGCCAAGACCAAGTGTTAAGTATTCTTTGCATAAACTCTATACATCATAAGCATATTTGTTGCTCCCCTTTCTTATGTAATATCATATATTCATTTATTTTTACTCCCCTATACCTTTAGTTTTACTCCCCCTGTACTGCAGCATATGTTCATTTTATGTTCATATTTTTCTCCCCCTTTTGGCTTATCAAAGGCAAAATATTTCAATAAATGTGAAATAAGCAAGGAAGATTAGAAAAAGATAAGAACCATTTCATTAATTCATTAAAGGCAAACAATAAAGATAACATTGCAGAACATCAGAAAATAGAAACAACATAACTAGAAACTGATGTCTAGTGGTGATGTCTTTTAAAGAGGAATGAACATCAGTTGAATGCTCATGATGCAGAGCTATCATAGCATCCATCTTTTGAATCATAAGAGATTCAAAAGGACTCCACTATCAGCTTCATTTCCCTCATCAGCTACTCCTTGAGGAGCTTGAGCTCCATCCAAGTTCCATCCATTAGGAGTTTTCAACATCCCCAGCTTGGTAAGATGCTTTTTGGATATGAGGTTGGTTATGTTGGTGTTTTCAACTATCTCATTGGACACATCAATCCCAAAGTAATCAATAAACCTTGAGACCATGATAACATAAAGGAATTGATAGCTTAGTAGCCTCTTTGACTTCATTATTGTTTCTTCAATAGTTAGAACCCAATTGATTTGAGTTTTAGTTTTCATCCCATACACCAGTTGCAGATTATCATCAGTTATTTATGCATGATTGGTTGATCTAAGTGTGAGAATGTACATGATGATGAAATGTAGAAGCCTATCTTCAGCTGTCATTAGGCCAACACCTAGTCTTTTTCCTATCTGTGCATTTTGATTCAGTAGCATACTTCTATAGGTGTTCATCTTTGAATAGCCACTAATTTCTTCTTCAAACCTCTAGACACCTCTGAAAGTTATGTCTGCCACTGCATTCCATACAGTGTCATCTATCTTCATTGCCATTCCATTCACTTTGGAGCAGAGAACACCATCCATCCCAGCCTTGGCACAAGTATAGAATACTTTTACCAATTCAAGGTAATAGGTTCCCTTCATTTCTAGCAGCTTTGTAAGGCCTTGTGCTTACAACATCTCAGGGAATGTGAATCCCTCAGAGACAAACTAATCAAGCTCCAGGTATTTTGAAGGAAGCACTAGCTTTGTAGCATGGAACTCCATGTGATTGTTCCTTTCTACCTCAGTAGAGAACTAGGTTTCTAACCTGTTCTCAGCCGCCTTAGAACTTTGGTCTGCTTTCCTTTTTCGGGTTTTGAGTTTCTTAGATGAAGATGGTTGAGACATAGTGATATAGGAATAAGAATAGGCAAAGTTTTGGTGGAGAAGAAGAAGAGGCATAGCAAAAGGTAACTCAGTTTTGCTTAAGGAAAAAATGGATTTTTGGTGTGAGGAGTTAGGCTTATGGATTCTGAATTTATAGAGTTATTCCTAGTTTGAAATTTGAAATTTGAAATCTTGATAACAACTATCTCGTATTCCAAGGTGATCTGGATTCACTAAACCAGAATTTGAATTTAGAGATAAGATATCAGATTTTTCATGGAAAGCTGTGCAAAATTGCAGAAACGTCATAAGTCGTCGATTACAGAACCCTTGTAATCGATTATTCCAAGATGAAGGTATACCTTTAAGCCTTATGTAATCGATTAATTCGAGAGTGTAATCGATTACTCGAGAGAGTTTTTAACCTGAAATTGCCCTTAAGCATCATGTAATCGATTAATACGTTGTTGTAATCGATTACATTAGTAAGTTTTTGTACTGTAATCGATTAATCCATAAATGTAATTGATTAAGTCAGTGAGAAAGGCTCATGCCAGGCCTTTTGTAATCGATTACTGTTTGTTGTAATCGATTATCATAGAGAATTATGCAGCATGATGTGATGCATAATGAACTTGTGAGTTGAATTTCATGTAATCAGACACATCATAAGCATGCTATTAGATGTTAGATTCATTAAGAATACCTAGCATGTTCCTTAGAGAAAAAAATCTATCTCTAGCAAGGGTTTTTGTAAATATATCAGCCAATTGATTGTTTGTATCAATAAACTCAATTGAGTAATTACCTTTTTGAATGTGATCTCTAAGAAAGTGGTGTCTAATCTCTATATGCTTTGTCCTTGAGTGCATGATTGGATTATTTGATAGGTTGATAGCACTTGTGTTGTCACATAGCAATGAAATTTCTTTCAATTCAACACCAAAGTCATGTAATTATAGTTTAAGCCACAGGCTTTGAGCACAGCAACTCCCAGCTGCAATGTACTATGGCTTAGCTATTGATAGAGCAACACAAGATTGTTTCTTCCAGTGCCATGAGATCAAGGAACTTCCTAGCAAATGGCATGTTCCACTTGCAGCCTGGAAAATCAGAATTTGAATAACCAATTAAATTTAGTAATGCACCTTTAGGATACCATAGACCAACTTTTGGAGTTGATTTTAGGTATTTAATGATTCTCTTGACTATTGTGAGGTGTGACTCTTTTGGATTTGTTTGATATCTTGCACATAAACACAAACTCAACATGATATTTAGACGACTTGCAATCAAATACAATAGTAATCCAATCATTCCTCTATATTTTGACTCATTAACCTTTTTGCCTTTTTCATCCGAATCAAGGTAAGTTGTGGTTGCCATAGGAGTTGCAGCATCCTTGTTTTTCTCCATGTCAAATTTCTTGATCAATTCATTACACTACTTTGTTTGACTAAGAAATGTTCCATTCTTCATTTGTTTCACTTGAATTCCAAGAAAGAATGTTAATTCTCTCATAATTAACATTTCAAATTCATTCTACATTGAAATTGAGAACTCATTGCACAAGGAATTGTTAGTTAAACCAAAAATAATATCATCAACATATAGTTGAACAAGTAATATGTCATTAGCAGATTTCTTGATGAACAATGTTTTATCCACTTGTCCTCTTGTGAATTATTCGCTAATTAGAAAGTTGCTCAATCTTTTATACCATGACTTAGGTGCTTGCTTTAAGCCATAGAGAGCTTTCTTTAGTTTGAAGACATGATTTGGATGTTTAAAGTCTACAAAACCAAGAGGTTGATCAACATAGATTTCCTCCTCTATGTAACCATTTAGAAAGACACTTTTTACATCCATTTGAAATAATTTGAAATCCATCAAACATGCAAATGCAAGCAGCAATCTAATGGCTTCCAACCTTGCAATTGGAGCATAGGTTTCTTCATAGTCAATGCCTTCCTCTTGGTTGTAACCCTTTGCAACCAATCTAGCTTTATTTCTGACTATGATGCCACTTTCATTAAGTTTGTTTCTAAAAGCCCACTTGGTGCCTATTGGCTTATGAGAAGCAGGTTTAGGAACAAGTTCTCATACTTCATTTCTCTTGAACTGATTTAGTTCATCATGCATAGCAAGCATCTAGTATTCATCAGGTAATGCTTGATCAATATTTTTAGGTTCAATTTGAGATACAAAAGTCATATCACAACATAAATTCCTAAGAGAAGATCTAATGGATACTTCCTTATTTACTTCACCAATTATGTTGTCAATGGAGAGATCTCTTATTGTTCTCCAGTCTTTAGGCCTTTGAGTAGGAGTTGAAGGATCAATCTCTTCATTTGATTCATTGATTGTGACATTATCTTCCATTGGTCCTGCATCATTTTCACAACTCTTTTCCTCTTTTGAGGAGTTAGATTCATCACAAATAACATGTACAAATTCTTCCATACGTAAGGTTCTTTTATTAAAAACTCTATATGCTTTACTTTGCAATGAATCTCCAAGGAAGATAGCTTCATAAGCCTTTGCATCAAATTTTCCAAGAGACTCATTTCCATTTTTTAAAACAAAACATTTACAACCAAAAGCTCTAAGGTGTGAAATGTTTGGTTTTCTACCTTTGTATAGTTCATAAAGATTTTTCTTTAAGATGGGCCTTATGAGTAATCTGTTTAAAGTGTAACAAACAGTGCTCATTGCATCAGCCCCAAAATGTTTTGGCAAATTTGTCTCATTAAGAAGAGTTCTTGCTCCTTCTTCAAGAGATTTATTTTTCCTTTCCACAACACCATTTTGTTGAGGTGTTCTTGGAACTAAAAAATTGTGGCTTATTGCATTTTCTTCACAGAATTTTTCAAAATGCTCATTTTGGAATTCACCACCATGATCACTTCTTATTGAGATAATTTTGCAGCCTTTTTTATTTTGAACAAGCTTGGCTAATTTTCTGAAGGAATTAAAAGCATCACTCTTGGATTTTAGAAACAAAGTCCATGTGAATCTTGAGTAATCATCAACTATTACAAGCCCATAGTAATTGCCACCTAAGCTCATAGTTCTTGAAGGACCAAACAAATCCATGTGAAGCAATTCAAGAGGTCTTAAGGTGGAAACGAAGTTTTTGTTTTGAAAAAAGATCTTAGTTTGTCCCCTTTTGACAAGCATCACAAAGTTTGTCATTTTCAAACTTGAGTTTAGGTAAACCAATAACTAAATCCTTCCTTATGAGCTTGTTCATGTGATGCATGTTAATGTGACTTGTTCTTCTATGCCACAACCATGAATCATCAATCTTACATACTAAGTGGTTTATATTATGAATGAATGCATGTTCTATAGCAAGTAAGTAGATGTTTCCTTTTCTTTTTTCTACATGGATCACCTCACCAATTTTGCCATCAGATATCAAGCAACAACTATTATTAAAGGATACCTTCAATCCTTTATCACAAAGTTGGCTTATACTTAGAAGATTATGCTTTAGGCCTTCCACATAAAGCACATTTCTGATTTTTGTTTTGAAGTTGTCACCAATATTGCCTTCTCCTACTATTTTTCCTTTATTGTTGTCTCCATAGGTGACAAATCCTTCATCCTTTAAAGTCAAATTGGTGAGCATGGATTTATCACCTGTCATGTGTATAGAGCATCCACTGTCCAAGTACCATAATAATGCTTTAGCTCTTAGACACACCTACAACAATCAAATCAAGTAGCAAAGAAAGGTCCCTAATTAAGGTTGGGTCCATAGGGTTTAGCTATTTTTCTCTTTTTCTTAGAAACCCATATGCATTCTCCATAGGAACATAGAACCTCTTAGCATAACACTTGTGAGATGTGTGACCCTTCTTTATACAGTAATGACATGTTACAGATTTTGATCCTCTTCCAAAATGAGCCTTTTTAGTATACTTTGTTTTTTAAGACCTTTTCTATTCATTTGTTTTGGGGGTACAAACTTGGTGTTTTGAAAGGTTCTGTTTGATGTTTGTAACCCAATCCAAATGTATCACTAGTATACTTTTGCACACTTAACATTTGATTCAAACTACATTTTCATCGATAGAGTTTTTTTAAGAGATCTACCAAGTATGAGTTTTCAGTTTGTAAAGTCATGCATTTTTCAAGATGGCTCTTTTTGAATTCATCAAACTATTTTTGCAAAACTTCATTTTCATTGACTTTTGAGGAAGAAGAGACACACACATACCCATTTTCTTTGTAGCTTGAAATAAGTTTCTCATTTTCTTCTTTCAAGTTACAAAGTTCAGCTTGCATTGAAGCTAGTTTTGTGGTATGCCATCTAAGGTTACCTTTGAGTTTATTGTTGGAGAGTGCAAGTTTTTGAGCTTCCTTATGCATTTCATTGAAAGCATTAACTAGTTGATCAAGTTCAGGATTTACTTCTGATTCATCACTTGAGTCATCTTCATCAATTGTTGAAGTTAGGCAAATATTTGCTTCTTCATTTTCACCTGAAGATTCAAAAGTTGTTGATGCATTTTCTTCTCATGGAATGTAAGCTCTCTTTGATTTCCCATCTTTCTTTGCTTTCTTTTCACCTAACTGCTTCTTCAAATATATTGAACATTCATATTTGATGTGGCCTTGTTTATCACATTCAAAGCAGTTGTAGTTGGTGTTGTTGTTGTTATCATTCTTTTTGTTGAACTTGGTGAACTTTATGTTCTTGTTTTTCTTCATGAACTTGCCAAACCTTTTGACGACTAGGTTGAGATTCTCATCACCTTCATCTCCACTTGAATCATCATTTTTCTCAATATTTGAGGATGCAACTTTCAAGGCTATGCTTTTCTGTTTTTTTTCCTGCATCTTTTTCATGTTTTAGTTGAGACATTTCTAATTCATATTCAAGTAATGTACCAAAAAGTGCAGCCATAGACATCTTTGATACATCTTTAGATTCTTTGATTGCTATCACTTTTGGTTGCCATGGTCTTGTTAAACATTTCAAGATCTTGATGTTGAGTTCCTCTACATCAAATGTTTTGTCAAGACCAAGTAGATGATTGACGATGTGTGTGAATCTAGTTTGGAGTTTAGAGATGTTTTCTACGGTGTTTATCTTGAACATCTCATACTCATGGATCAAAGCATGTTTTCTTGATCTTCTAACTTCATATGTTCCTTCATGAGTAATCTCTAGCATTTCCCGCATCTCCTTATCACTCTTGCACTTAACAGTTATGAAAAAGTCATCAGACGACAAGGAAGAGGTTATCATATTCTTTGCTTTAAAATCGTATTGAACTACTCTATTTTCTATGTCTGTCATTTCATCACATTCTTTGGGAATCTTTTCATTATCAACAATTTTGGTAGGTATCAAATGACATTTTTCTATTGCATTCCAAGCACCAGGGTCATTTGATTGAATGAAAATTTGCATTCTATTTTTCCAAAAGCTAAAGTGTTCTCCCTCAAACATCGGAGGATGATTGAGGGAGGCACCCTCTTTGAAGGTAATTTGTGTGGTACTTGTTTTCTTTGAAAGAAGGTAATGATCTTGAGTAACACACAAGAACCGGCTTTTGATACTAATTGAAAACAGTATGAACAACACACAAGAACCAAGAGGGGGGTGAATTGGTTGTTCTTGGCCAATTAAAATTTCTTAAACAATTAGAGTTAAAAAGATCGTATCACAAAACAATCCAAGAATATTTTCAATCAATCAAACAACAATCTTTAAAGAATGCAACAAAAAAAATTCTGTTGAATTTGAAAAGTTACACCAATCAATGACAATTAATAACCACAAGAAAAGATAAAGATGAAATAGTCAATACCAAGATTTATATTAGTTCACTTCTCAACCTAGAGAAGCTACATCCAGTTCTTCTAACCAACTAGTTAGAGTTCCACTATCAACAATTTGTTTCTTACAAGCTCATACAATCACTCTCAATCAGACCTAGATCAAAAACAATAAATCTAACTCACTTAGACTCTTAGTGATCAAGACATTGAGAAAACGCTTCTTTACTCTTCCCTCTAAGACACCTATTCTAGATAAACTTTAAGAAAGACTATTGCTATAGTTATACAAACATAAATTCTAAAAAGAAATTACAAACAAGTTGTATAGAGAGAAACCACATGATGATCCACTATAGATGAATGCAAAAGTTTACCAAACAAAAATCAAGGTTGAAAGAAAACTATCTCAGAATTTTATCTCCAAAATCTTCTTTAGAATCTTTGCCCAAAAAGAAATTCTCTCAAGGAATCTTGAAGCTTGAGGATTTGAGGGACTAACACAAAATAACACTTTGTATCTTTTCTTTTTTCAGAAAGCTTATGAAAATTCTTTGATTTTTCGTGGTGTCTTTTGTTAAAACACTCAACATCTATTTATAGAAAACTGTTGTAACCATTAGTAATCGATCAATTCACTTATGTAATCAATTAATTGACTCATTTAATTGATTAAAGTGTTCTTGAACTCTCTGGAAAAGACTTATGAACAAGGTAATCGATTATCACATGAAGTTCATTATGTGATTTTCTGTTGTGTAATCGATTACCATAATCTTGTAATCAATTAAAGTGTTCTTAAATCTCAAATAATAGATTATCACTTGCTGATAATCGATTAAACCAGTGAGAAAATATTTTTCCAAAACTTAAACATAGAACACTTGGCTTTTTATGCAATCATGAATACTTTATGCTTCAGAAAAACTTATTCACATAACTTATGCTTTTATGAAAACATGAATGCAAAAACATGAATGAGCTTTATGCAATTAACCATAGGAAGTCTCATCTTAGACATACACAAATTACAACTACCAATCAATTGAATTGGCATGTAAAAAGCTAAACATGTTACTGCTTAAGAGACTCAACTTCTTGATCCTCTTGAGCTCCCCCTGACTCTAACAGAACACCCAACATATCACATAATCCTGCATCAACCTTCAAATCACCTCTTCAAGTGTTTGTGTTCTCTTTCTCTTTCTTATAACCTGTTCGTAATTTATTTTATTTTGAATTTATATTTACTTACATTATCACCTGCAAATCCCAAAATTATTTTATTAATTGCTTATAGTTAGACGTATACAAATTCTAAGTATAATCCAAGTCCCTAAGGACTCAACACTCGATCTTGTTGTTTTATTACTACTTGGATGAATTGGTACACTTGCCAAAGAGTTAACACTGAATCCCAACACTTTGCTACTATACATAATGACAATCCTCGTCTGGCGTCCATGCCTTACTTTGGAGTCATTGATGAAATATGAGAGCTTAATTATGTTAAATTCACTGTGTGGGTTTTCAAGTGTAAGTAGGTTGATAGCAATATCGGTATGAGAATCGATGATTTCGAATTTACTTTGGTAGATTTTAAGAAGCTAGCTTATCAGAATGAGCCTTTCATCATGCAGAACAAGCTAAACATGTGTTTTATGTTCAAGATCTTTGTGATGAAAGGTGGTCAGTGGTTCTATACAGAAAAACTGTTGGTATTAATCTTGAAGATGATGATATCTTCCTTGATACTTGTCTTACTCCTTTCTCCGCACAAATGCCTAGTGTCAACAGAGAAGAAGAAGTTGATGATGTCCATGCAAATCGTAACGATCATGATGAAGGAGAATTAATTAACATCCTTTAAAGTAATCCTTTTATATTTACTTGTTTCCACATTTACAATTACATAACTTACTATACTTTTGAGTTGACTTTAATCAATATTATTGTTTAATAGACACATGACTACACCATTGAGCTCTCATCCGCCTCTTGAGTCAGCACATTGGCAACTTGTCATTAGTATTTGACATCAATATTTTAATTGTACAATATGCATGCATGTTTCTCTTAACCAGGGCTTTGAAGGGATTCAACGATAGTCAAGGAAATAAATCCAAGGCTACTGCTAAATGGATTGTAGTTAAAGTAAGTAATTTAAACAATTCTTCATGTCTTAGAAGTTACATTTTATTATTCTGTACACTAATTTTTGGTTAACTTTGAATATCTTATTGAATTTAGTTTAATAAGAAAAGAGGAAGCACTGAGTGCAGCTATTATGTGATGCATTTGATGTCAACGATAGTCCTAGGAAGTTTCAAGGATAATTGGGAAATGGTAATAGTTTTCTTCAAAACTAATTTCATTTGTTTATACTTGTTATTATTTACAATGATTAAGTTATGTTTTATTATATCATGCAGTATTTTTCTAATCTAAGACGATTGGAATCAAAGAGAATAAAAGCAATTCACATTCGGTGGGCAAGATGTTATCTCAGACTTAAAAATGAAACATCAGGTATTTAAGGAAATTTACAATTGTATACATAGTTTAATTAGAATCAGTTATAATAGATGATTTTATGTATTAACATTATTATTTGTTTAACTATTTCTTATAATCGATAGTAATTATTCAATAAAAATATAAAAATTTATACTATGAAACTGCCTGGATTAGTCTGTTTTTTAATTTGTATGTTTGGGTAATATTAAAAAAAAAAAAGACAGGATATTAAAAAATTTGCAAAACACAACATCGATTTTTCTAAAAATCGGTGTAATATTGCACACGACAATATCAGTTTTACTAGAAACTGATGTTGTCGTGTGCAACATAAAACCAGATTTTAGAAAAATCAATGTTGATTTTTGTATATTTTAGCATTTTTTTGGTATATTTCTTATTATACGACATCAATTTTCTTAACAACTGATGTTGTGTAGTGTATGTTAACATCGATTTTTAAAAATCGATGTTAACATTGTTACTTTTAACGTTGGTGGTTTCAACATCAGTTAAAAACCGATGTTGAAAGTCGAAAACAACAGATGTTAAAAGCCTATTTTCTAGTAATGAGAAAGGGGTTTTCAAATGCATATTCATGTTAGTGTCATGATCCATTGTCATGTGTTTTAACAACATAATGGGTGTTGTCGGACATAGTCTCGGTACGATAGTGGAGGCGAATTGTAACACCCTGAAATTTTATAAGTAGAAAGATATTTGTGTTAATTAATTGTTTAATGTAAACTTGCAATCTGTTAAAGTTCTTTGTATGAGTGTTTGTGCGTGAGAAGAAAGTCAAATTTTGTGACTGAGATAAGCTGTCCGAACATCCATAGTAAAAATGGTGGTGGCTCTGGTGGCTGTTCGGTCACACAAGTAGGCAACTATGGTGGCTGTAATAGCTGGCTGATTCAAGTTGTTGGCAACTTGCCTCAATGCTTCGTCTATAAATAGTAGTGCAAGAAACTGAAACGTTCACTTTCATTTTCGTGCGTGTTTCTTTTCTTTTCTCTCTCTAAAACTCTTTGCACCAGAGATTTCTCTTCTTCCACCTTCTGAACCACTTAAACTCTCAAGAACCACCGCAGTAGAGATGGAAAATCCTCTCTGTTAAGGGGAGTTTATTGTGTTTAGAATAATTTAAGATATCATGGTTGAGATAAAGTGTGTATCTGTTGTTTGATATTCTATATGAAATGTATACATGATATCTGTAAGTGATGTGTTTGTGAAGAAGATGACTACCGGGTTGGGTAAGTCGGGTTGAGTATGTGATATATGTATATATATTAAAACACTATTGTGTTATGATCTCGGCTACCGAGAAAGGTAGGCCGATTTATGTATGTGCATTAATCCCTTGTGTTTGGGATGTCGACTACCAAGATGGGTAGGCCGAGTTAAATATACGTGTCAATCCCTTGTGTTGTGATATCAGCTATCGGGATGGGTATGCCGAGTTGAACGTTTTACGTAGCATGCATGTGTGCATGCAGAATGTAACTTAGTCCTTGTTGGCGGACATTTGTATACCGGGTTCCTAACCCGGGGTTGTTTCCTTAGAGAAGTTAGTGCTCGCTTCCCTTTCTTTAGTTGTGTCGGGTTCCTTACTTGGTGTGGTATGTTAGAGCTGTTAAGCTCAAGTTACTTCACAAGAGGGAGAGTGAGAGCCATCGGGTTCACTAACTCGGATAAGCTCGTGTCTTCTCGGGAAAAGAGCCATCGGGTTTACTAACTCAGATGAGCTCGTGTCTTCTCGGGAAGAGAGTCACATGGGCTTCTACTCGATTGTGTTTGTGTTCTTTCTTCTAGAACGACTAGGTTCCATACACGTGTCATCTCTAGAAACTCATTCTTTCCTTTCCTTAGAGAGAGACCGGGTTCCTTACTCGGGTGAGTTGTTCTCTTTAGAACTGCTAAGTCCAAGCCCTTTCTTTGTGAGCTACCGGGTTCCTTACTCGACAGAGCTTGTATGTTCTTGGGAAAAGAGCTACTAGATTCCCTTAAACCTTGTATATGTTGTTGATAAAACACAACCAAGTCTTACAAGCGCTATCGAATTAATCGATTATGGCGCTTATGTAATCGATTGCATAAGAGATGAACCCGGCCTTGGTATTTTATAGAAACCCAAGGATTCCCTTACCAACCTCTACCGACTTCGTCCGACCTTGTTCGGATTCTTTCTTCAAGAGTTGTTATAGCTGAATAACAAATCGGACACCTAAAACCTCACACCACTTTACTTGAATGTTTGTGAATTACGTAAGTGATTACGTTGAGATTGGCCATTGTATTGGCTTGAGTTTTAATGCGTATGTACATGGGAGATGTATAGTGACACCAACCAGGAAGGAAGTGCTCCTGCACTGGTCTATACAGTGATGCCCATGGTGGCCCTTGTTTAGGGTAATGCATATGTACATGGGAGATGTATAGTGACACCAGCCAGGAAGGAAGTGCTCCTGCACCGGTCTATACAGTGGTGCCCATGAGAGATATACCTTGTTTGGGGTAATGCGTATGTACATGGGAGATGTATAGTGATAGAGGTCCAAGACAAGCCAAAGGTCTAGAAGGGGAGCTTGAAGCACTTCTTTTGGTGAGCTTCAAAGGGCCAATGACAAGAGCTAGGACTCAAGCACTTCAAGACCATATTCAAGCCAACTTGGGCAAGCATGAAGTTGCACACTATATCAAGGATGACAAGAGCTGGATTTTGATGTCTCAAATCCAATTTAATTCAATAAATTCTAGCACTTGTTAGAAGAAATTCAATAAAACAATTGTAAATAGGTGGCTACTATTTTAATCGATTATTTTGGTCTTGTAATCGATTACAGTATTTTTAGTTGCAATCAGGAATACGTCTTACTGCTTTAATCGATTATTTCTGCCAAATAATCGATTACAAGAATGTTAGTTGTAAGCAGGAATCATGGCCTTACTGCTTTAATCGATTAAATGGATAGTGTAATCGATTATTTCAGTTACAGACTGATTTAATCGATTACAAGAGCGAATTAATCGATTATTCTAGTCTGGGATGGCCACTGCACATATTTTGGAAGCCAAAGGTCACTTAGGGTAAGCTTTTCCTACAAGCTACATTTGGGCTTCATTTTAATTTGCATTTACATTACATTTAGTGTCATTTAGCTTGTTAATTTGTGGCCTATATAAACCACTCACAAACTAATTGTAGGAACTATTTTTGATGATTAATACAATTTTTGAATTGTGGTGAGAGTTTTCTCTCTTGTTCTTCTTCAAGTACTTCTTGTTTCTTATCAATGGCCTCCCAGCTATTGTGGTGATTCTTGCAAGACTTATTGGAATTCCTATTCCATGGTGTCATTCCAACTCATTCCTATTTCTTCTTCCCCAATCCATTTCTGAAACTAGAAAAACATAAACAGCCTCACTCAAGAGAAGAGTTGAATGCTCTGTTTGAAGTTCAATTGAAGATTGACTTCCATTGCAAGGAAGATTAGGGAAAAAGTGTTAAGATTCAGGTCAATAGCACATCATATAGTGACACCAGCCAGGAAGGGAGTGCTCCTGCACCAGTCTATACAGTGGTGCCCATGAGAGACATACTTCATGCATGACGGAAATAGGATGGTTGACTGTAGAGTACGAGAAGTACTGGGGGGCCATTGCTGTAGGGTTAGCCTTTTGACACCCATTTTGGCTAATCATCATGGGGGGTGAGACCCGTGCATAACAGAGTGACCCCGACATGCTACAGGAATCATTTGTACCATGGATTTGGCCTATTGTCCAGGATGGTACCACATTGCATTGATTAAGAGATGAGTCAGGAACATGCATCATGACTAGTCATTATAAGATGAATTTGTGAAATGTTTTGGACGGGTTGTCCATGTTTGATTGTGTGAGTGAAATGCTTGAATATAGTTGTGATATTGCAAATGACCAGGTTGTCTTTTATAAATTATGATATTTATTATTATTATTTTACATGATGGACTCACCTTTGCTATGTTGTACCGTGTGGTTTGGTACCTGTGATGATCGCGAACCGGGTTCGTATGAGTAGATGGATAACAGTAGGTGACCGAGAAGATGTCTAAGTTGATTGGAGCCGCCAAGTAGCCGGGATGTAGATGGATTAGATCCCGGGCAAGGGTGTGTTTTTGCTAGTTACACCCCTTGTTTTAACGGCTACACCCCGTCTTTTAAATCTTTTTTTCTTTTGGAAAATTTTGTACAACTCAGACTTAGTTAGTTATTTGTAATCATCATCAACTCATGATTATTGATATACAAGTATTATGTTGAATCCCATCTTTGTATATTCGAATTTTTGATTTGAAATATTGATTATACTTATGCGAAAAATTTATTTCTATTTTTATAATCAAACTTAAAGATATTTTCAACTGGACAATTGTGATTATAACTATGATTAAGAGTATGATATAGTAGCGACGAGGCGGGTCGTTACACGAAATCACATGTTTTGTTAGGAGTTTTAGCAACAGAATGGATGCTGGCAGTCATAGGATTTGTGTGCTCATGGAGGCAACCTGCATGTTTCTTTTATGCCTTAGTTATGCTATTGGGTTAGATGGGAGGGTAGGATGTGATTATGTTTATAGATGCAGCCACATGTCATTTTTTGAGTTGTTACAATAATTGTTTTGGGTCCTTTGTAGAGATGGGTTTTTTTTCTTTGATCAGAGATCACTGTTGTTAGTCCAAGGAAATTTTATATGGGAAGAAAATTGAACACAAATTTTCTTATTAAATAATTTGTTCCTTCATATGTGTACGTAATTGAATCTTACACCATTACATCTACCCTATGAGTTATCATTTGTACAGATTGTTGCATGTGGGATATTGTTTTTATTTTTGTCTATCAAAGGAGAAATTATTACTTAGTCTAGGACCACCACATCATTCATGGTCTCAGCCAATACTTCTTTGACACATAGGCATGAATGATGTGGTGGTCTTTGATCAAATAATAATTTCTCCATGTGGGGTATTCAAAGACCAACCAAACAGTTTGTAAACCATTAAACTGGTAATAAAATAAAAACAAAAACCGCTTAAACCAAAAACCTAAAAAACTACATACTTAATACAATTTGGTTGGGTATTCAGATCTTGTTATAGAAACCAAACTAAACCTAAAAAACCGCATACTATAATTATATTGATTTTATTTAATGGATGTTTAGAAATATGTAGCTAATATTATTTTAGAGGCTAAAATATGTCTACTTTCCTTAATAAATACCTAAGTTTTGTGTTTGTTCCCTATTTAAAAAAATCATTTTTGCTCCATGATAAAACAACAATTTTGCTTTTGGTCCTTAGCACTTTTTTTAGTCAGTTATAAATTAGCAAATTTTGTGTTTGCTCCCTAATAATTATTTTTAGTAACAAATGATAAAAATTATTAGGAAGCAAACATAAAAGTCACTAATTTATTAGAGACTAAAAAAAGTGTCAACGACAAAAATAAAGTTTTTGTTTTATTAGTGACTCAATGTAAAGAACAAATTATCAAGAAATAAATACATAATTCGGATATTTATTAGAAATCACAATATATTTTAGCCTATTTTAAATTTATAATGGTTATAGTATGTGATTTATAGTGTACTTCTTTCTATAATAAGTTGGTCATATATGATTTTTGTTGTGGTAATTAATAATAAGTATTCAATAATTGAATATATTTCCTTTGTTTTATAATCAAGATGTGTATTTTTCTTTCATATGTTAAAAAAAGGATGTATCAATATTGTTAAAAAAATAGTATTACATATCAACAAATGCACAAATTATTATTATGTTACAAAAAGAGTTGGTAATATCTTTTTATAATAATGTTAAATAGAAGTGAAAATAATAAATTCAACTAAAATATGTTAAAAAAAATTAGATTAAGTATGTTTTCCATATCTAGAATAGATCCCTTTCTCACATTGCTACCTAAAATTATTATTTTTTATTTTGCTACTTGGCTTTTCAAGATTTTTGTCTTTGGTAAATCTCTTTTTGTTAAGTAATGACATGACAAAAGGAATGCCAAGTCATGTGGTTTGCTTAGTTGTCATTTCAACGTCATTACCCTTTTTTTGTTTTTTTTTAATTTGCCCCCACCCATTTTTGCAACCAAACATCACCACCCAAGCAACCACTGGCGATGGCCACCGTCATTGATTCGCAACGCAACACCCCTAGCACGAGCACCATAGTCGCGCATAGTGTCCCTATCACCACATTGGATTCACATTGCACGACCACCGCCACTCTGCACTAAGTCATGTCCTGCCACCGCAACACAACCAGTAGAACCACACAATTTTTATTCTTAGTTTTTTTATCAAAATATTGAAGTGGTTCAAATTGATTTTCTGAAATTAATTGAGGGGTTTTATTCCCCTTCTCTAGATGAACAACACATACTCGTTTGTCCATTTTCATAGTTGAAAACTAGACAAATCGTGTCTGGAGAAGAACGCGGAGTCACAAAGATCATGAAGGTCATAAATACAAATTAGAGTTGGCTTTTTGCTTTTAGCGTCGGCCAAGTCAACTCTAATGACTTATTTTTTAGGAAATAATTAAAAAATAATTAGTAACTAGAAAAAGTAAAATATGGTGTGACAGTGATGTGACACTTATAATATGATATTTCATTTGTCACATCATCACTTAAAGAAAGAATATTAACCATAGGTACTAAAAACAAAAATCTAAAAATATCAAATATCAAACAATAAAATAAATAAAATAATATCATGGACCTAAAACATATTTTATTATTTTTTATTATTATTATTTTATTGTTTAGTTCCATTTTTTTTAACATTGTCTAAAAAGTTGTTTTATTATTTACTTAGCATCTTTTTAGTGCTTGGTTTTATTGAAGTTCTTATTTTTTATTTCTTTAAGAATATTATTAAACATTATATAATATAAGTCAAACATTTTATCATCTATAATCCATATTCACATTTTCATGAATATTATATATATATAATTTGTAAATCAACCCTAAAATAATTTATTAATTATTTAAACAATTATTTACATTTTTTAAAAATTGTTTTTATTTTCAGAACTTGGAAGGAGCGCAACTTTATTATTAAGTACTTGCAATAACATGCAAACAATAGAATAGCATCACAAAATATTTGTGGACTGGAATGACATTGCAACTCCACTTCCTTTCACTTCTTTTATACCGTAAAGTTTAATCAATCTAGCTAATGCTAATCAAATACAATTCCAAATACTCAGTCACTTTCATGACTTTGTTCATGGAAACAAACAAAATCAGAAAGTTATGTGAAGCTCCCAGTTTCAATTCTTATGTAAATAAGAAAGTTCTTTCTCTGTTATCTTCTCACTAAACACCAAACACAGTGACAGTGTACTAATAAGGTTGGCTATAAGGAAACTTCTCACTTGTTTCCTTCTTCACACCGTTCCAATTGCAAATATATAACTCACTAGGAATCATATGGTATTTCCAAAACAACAATGCAAGAGAGAAATCACCACACTTTGTACTAAACCTGCATATTAGTTCCTTAACTAGCCTTGTTTTTGTGTTATTTTGCATGGCTTCCAAGCAAGAACCAAAGCTCTCTTTGACCCTTCTGGTGGACAAAGAAAGAAACTGTGTGGTTGTGGCTGAAGCAAGCGGAGACTTGATAGACATATTGTTCAGTTTTCTCACCCTTCCACTCGGAACTATCATAAGGCATGTGTCGAAGAAGCAAGGGCACAACGAAGCAGACGAAATTGGTTGCATAAACAATTTGTACCAAAGCTTGGAAAATTCTGGTGTTGAGGTTTTCTGGAACCAGATTTGCAAGAGAATGTTGCTTTGTCCACGCAACCCTTGCGAAGCACTTTGCCAGAAACTGAAGGTGAAGTTGGATGATACAAAGCCAATGAAGTACTTCATGTGTAGCAGCAGGTGTAGAAGGGGTGGTGATTGGTTCTTGAGTACTTTTGCTGAGGCTAGTTGCTACTGTGGGAAATTGATGGACAAAGAAATGAAGTTGCATGGAGATTCTAATGAGGGAACTCATGGAGATGGTGTTTTTGTTAAGGGACAAACCAAGTACTTGATCTTTGATGATTTAAGGGTGTTAGAAAGCTCTCCTGGTAACTCTGCCCAGCAACTTGTCCAACTTGGCTACAAAAACTTCCAGAAGCTGATAAAAAGGTCCCTAAACGTTGGAATAAAGGAGGTAATATTGCTTTGAATTCATTTAGAACATACTTCAATGTGGTAGTAGATTGAATGCACGTCGCGAGGGAAAGTTCATATGTTGCTTAAGATCAGTTTTAGGACTTGCATTTCTCTGATTTATGTTTGTCCATTGAAATTGATAATCTTTCTTAAGTTCCTTAATTAGCTAGTAAACTTGTGCCAGGGAAAGATCTGTAAAATAAGGGTTAAAAAATAGTATGAAAGGCCGACGCTTGAGGGATACCTATTCTATCAATGATTAAGGATACAATAAAATAGAGGCATCAGTACAATAATTTATTAAAGGCAAATGTTAACCAATACCTCTCTAATACCCCTCTAAGACACTTTTAAGAAATTAATAGTAGAATTTTTGCAAAAAATTGAACTGTGCATGATTTTTTGCGGTCACCTAGGATTTCCACAATAAATATTTTTTTTTAATTCTTTAACCAATATCCTTACGACACTATCAAATATAATATAGACAATATTTTTTCTTTTAAAAAAATAAAATTAAGAAATTTTTACGATAATCATTCATACAAATGAAATTAGTAAAATGATCTGTGAATACATTAGGCAATATAATACGAAAGTGAAAATTGTAAATACAAGTAGATGTTGATATTGCTCCTATTTATGATCTTAATAAAGTAAGGGCGGATGAATTAATGAAATTTGAAAGCATTGCAATACCCTTTATTAAATTGTTAAAATCTCAACTAAATGATTTGTCAATCAATAATTATTGCTCTGCACTCTACTTTCAACGTATATCGCACACTTTATATGAAACTTTCTTATTTGATGAATATTGTACTTATCTGATAAATATAGTTTATGAAAATTTCGTATTTGACGATGATGAATATTGTGCTTATACCTCTGTTTTTCTTTTAGATTTTGGACATACTAAAGCAGGCATTAACCTCCAAATCTCCTCTTAGCGACGTATTCTTAGGAAATGGAGTATCTAATCGGATGTGCACTTTCTCACCAAAACCTAGACCAGAAAATCAAGGCTGGAAAAATTACAATTCCATGATAAACCTTAAGGTAACAGTGATAAAATCAAAGAAAACGATACTGTATGCTGAATCTGAGGGAGATTTTGTTGATTTTCTATTCAGCTTCCTCACAACACCTCTTGGATCTATTCTAAAGCTATTGGATGGAAATTTTTCTCTGGGGTGTATGAATAGCTTGTACGAAAGTGTGAAGGATCTCAATCCATCATGGTTCACAAATCCTTCAGGAACTCCTTTACTTAACCTCCGGGTGGCTCCTCAATTCGGTTGCAAGAGGCAGCCAACACAACTTTGTGAAGAAGACACTCCTTGTTACTGGTATGGCACAGGAGTAATTAAAAGTAACATATGCTATTCCATTGGGAATGGAGTGGTTTCAAAGGATCATGGTCTGATACAACATCCAGGGGCCATGAAACTTTTTGATCCAAGATCCCCTAATGGCACAAAAGAGTCCTCTACGGGCTTTGTGAGGAGGCCATCACTATTTGTTGTGTGGGATGATCTGCAAGTAACACCATTGGCAAATACTTCCAGCATTTCATTGCTGCAAAAGCTGAATGTTCCATTGGATAATTTGGAGGAGCATGAGCTGAGAATTGGGGAAACAGAGGTAACAGTCCATTCTTTGCTGATTTTATAGTGTTGCTTTCTTTTTTTAGAGGAATTTTATAGTGTTGCTAATATAATTAATTAAATGAACATGTTATGTTTTTAGTGCTCAACTTTTGATGATTTTGGTTTTTAGTGCCTCAACTACTGCTGTTTGACGAGTCTACATTCTTTAACTATTTTTCTGTTTGGTATTTTTGTCATTGTGGTGAATTAAATGATGACATTGTAGGAACTAACAATCAAATGAAATATTAATTAAGGAAACAAGAAAAGTTAAATATTAGTTGAAGGACTAAAAACAAAAATCAAGAAAAGTTGAGGAATTAAAAGGCTTAAATATGTTTTTGATCGTAATAGATATTCAATTTTTTTGTTTGTTCTCTAATAATTTTTTCATTTTACGTTGAGTCCCTAATAAAATAACATTTTTGTTTTTAGTCCTTAATATTTTGTTTTAGTCCTTGATAAATTAACGAATTTTGTGTTTACTCTCTAATAAATTAGCGAATTTTGTTTTAGTCCTAATAAATTTGCTAAATTATCAGGGACTAAAAATAAGTCTCAATGACCAAAAATAAAATTATTATTTTATTAAGACTCAATGCAAAATAAAAATTTATTAAAAAAAATCAAATATTTATTAAGAATTAAAATTATATTCAAGTCGAATGAAAATTAATTTTGGTGCATGATTGACTCTGAAGAACTATGCAATGTTTTAATTTCTCCCTCTAATACATTAGAAGCAATGACTTTCATTATCTATACATGATTTGATGATTAGGCATTAAACTTGCTGGGAGCTTCTTTGACTTCCAAAGCTGCTTTGACAGAAGGTCTGTTCTATCTCTTGAAGAAGCCAAAGGAAGAAGCTAAAGATTAATTTTTATTTTTATTTTTCAATTTGTTGTTTAGAAGTGGGATAATAGAGCATATTATTATGTGTTAATAGTCATGTATCTTATTCATTTCAGAGGATTGAATAGTGGTGCATGTGAACTTTAAACTCCTTTGGTCTAAGCTAGATCAAATGATAATCATTTGAAATATGTTTGTGATCCTTGATATATATTTGAGTTTTGTATTTATTTTTTGAATATTTTTTTTCCTTCGTTCTTGCTCTCTGATATTTGAAATTTTGTCATAGGTCTCTATCTTTAGCTTCCGTCAATTTGGTGTTAATGTGTCCATTAAATTCACATGTCACCAAGTCACGTATGTTGCCACATGTACTCGAAGGGTGAATTTATAGGAGCAAATGCAAAAACCCTAAAATTATAAGGAGTACATGCAAAAACCCTAAAGTTATAGGGAGCAAATACAAAACACTAACTCATCCTTCGAGCACATGTGGCAACATGTGTGACATGCTGACGTGTAACTTAATAGACATGTCAACATCAAATTAACAAAAGTTAACAATAGGGACTTATGACAAAAAAAATTCAAAATATTAGGGAACAAAAATGAAAGAAAAATTTATCAAGAAGCAGATGCAAAACTTAGGTACATATCAGGGATCACAAACATATTTTAGCCAATGATCCTTAATTTGTTCATAAACTCTGGAAGTGCTACAAAATTCTATTTTCTTATTTGGCTAAAATATGTTTGTGATCCCTAATAAATACTCGAACTTTGTGTTTGTTCCCAGATAAACTTTTTTGATATGTTTGATCCCTTATATTTGAAAAAATCATTTTAGATCCCTATCGTTGGGCTAAGTTTGTTAAGTGCTAAAATGACTGTTAAATGCAATTTTTAGCTGTTTTAAAAACTGCCAATATTCATTTAAAAATTAAATTAAACTTTTTTGTCGTTAAAAATCGCCAAAATCATTTAATGTTAAAAGAAATCCCAAAAAGATTCCTTACTCCAACTTGCTCTAGTAAATTTTAATGTAAACCAATTCAAGTATAAAAAAATCACCCACACTTAATTCAAGTATTTATTAGGGATTACAAACATATTTTAGTCTTCTTATTTTAAACAATATGCATAAAAGTAGTCGAAAAAATAGGCTAAATGACATGTTTTAGTCTTTTGTTTTATTTCTTGGTTCATTTTGGTCTTTTATCTTTTAGAAAGTTCATTTTGGTCCTTTATTTTTTTAAACAAGTTCAAAATAGTCCTTCCGCCCATCTAATGTTAACACTGTTAATGGAACAAATATATTGACGACTAAAAACCACCACAAAATATAAGTTTATACTTCCTTCTCCTTTTCTTCTCCCCCCCCCCCCCCCCCCCCATCACCACCCACAACCACTATGCACCTAACCACCACAACCTTCAAACCTGCACAACCTTGCCAGACACCACCACCATCAACTGGCATGCTACCATCTCCTCCTAAAACGCCAATGTGCAACCCAACGACCACCATAGTCGTTCAAACTCTAACACCCCAAGCACCATCTAAACCACCACATTGTGCACACCATCAACCTTTGTTGCCTAAATCTACCCAAAACAACTCATATCCTGTAACCTTCAATCAACCATGCCTCCTTCACGAAGCCCAACACTACCAACTGCGACCCAAACACCCCAAAAACACCATGACCACCCAGATCCGACCAAAACAACTTGGATCTGCAACCTTTGACAATGGTTATTGGAAGACAAAATAGAACATAAAATAATGAAAGAGAAAGAGGTGTTGTTGTAGCAAGTGAGTAGCAGGAAGGGAGTTCCAATACGGTGAGGTTCCATGACGACGACGATAACGGTTCCATTGAGAAAGAGATTAAGAGCATTATTTCCAAAGAGTATGGTACGAAGAAAGGTGATTTTCTAGGGTTGTTGCAATCGGAGGAAAAAGAACTTACATTTTGTGGCGGCTAAAATATCTTATTCCATTAATGTCATTAACATTAGATGGACGGAAGGATTATTTTAAACTTTTTTTAAAAGATAAAGGACCAAAATGAACTTTCTAAAAGATAAAGGATCAAACTGAATAAAAAAATAAGATAAAGAACTAAATAAGTCATTTGACCCAAAAAGTATGCATAAAAAATAATTAAGATAAAAATTGTTTTTACTTTTTTCTACACATTTTTAAAAAATAAAAACTAGATTCAAATAAGGTGATTTTTTTAAATTAAATTTAAAATATAAATTAAAACAAAAAGTATTTTGTTCTAGTAAACACTCCTAACTATTTTATTTGTCATCATTGGAGTAGAAAATTAGGTAAAGAATCAACTAAATAAAAAAAAGGTAATTAAATATTAATGTTTGAGAAATAAAGTTAATAGTATTGCATAAATTCTACAAAGTGTCACAATATGTGTATGCTATAAAAGAGTTAGAAAAATAAGCTAAAATATATTTTTATCCCTAATAAATATTCGAACTTTGTGTTTATTTTCTGATAAATTTTTCTTTACGTTGAGTTCCTAATAAAACATCAATTTTATTTTTGGTCAAGTGACACTTTTTTTAGTCCCTAATAAAACAACAATTTTTAGTCTCTAATAAATTATCAAATTTTGTGTTTGTTTCCTGATAATTTTTCATTTGTTATTAGTCCCTTTGAAAAAAACCAATAACAAATTAAAAAAATTATCTGGAAGCAAACACAAAATTCGCTAATTTATCATAGACTAAAAAAAGTGTTAGTGATCAAAAATAAAATTATTGTTTTATTGGAAACTCAATGCAAAGAAAAAAATTATCAAGGATCTAAAACATATTTTAGCCAAAAATAAATAAATAAATAATGTGTGTGTGTAAATTATCAAGGATCTAAAACATATTTTAGCCAAAAATAAATAAATAAATAAATAATGTGTGTGTGTGTGTTACATAGGAATCGGTAGACAAACCGGTCCAATCCGTTTAAGGCTGAGCCCACGAAACCTACACTTTATATGGGTCGGATATGCCTAATTCACTATATAAACGATTTTATTTTTTGGGCTGTATTTGGTTTGTGAAACCCGCAAATAAACGGGTCAAATGGAAATCTGAAAAAAACTTTAAAAAATGAAAAATTTATTAAAATCAATTTCTTTTTTTCTTTAATTTTTTTAAGCTACGGAAAAAATGAGAGGAAACGAATAATAAAAAAGAGAATATAAATATAAGCATTGAATTAAATGTTTTTTTTATTACTAGAGAAACGGAAAAAAGAACTGCAACGCTCCAGTGCGCCAAAAAACAACCCGTCTAACGTCCTCTAACAATAAAGACAACATAGCAGGGGAAGATCATCTGAAACAAGAAAAGAAGAATCAGTGTTGTGACCACTATTCGCCATGAAATCCGCACTTCTATTTGCCTCTCTATAAGAATGGGACATTTTAGTCAACCAATCCGTTCAACTCAGATATTGAACAATATCATCAATGATGGGTTGAAGATGCTTGGACTAAGATTTTCTGTCCATAATAAGCTTAACCTCTAATAAGGAATCCATTTCAAAATGGACTTGATTAAGGTGCATATCTCTAGCAAGTTGAATACCTTTGTACAGAACCCACAACTTAGCCCAAAGAGCATTACAACAGCCCAAGTTGGATGAGAACCCTTTGATAAACCTCCCTGTGTGATCTCTAATCAGGCCACCACAGGCCGCAGATGAGGAGGCTTTTCTGTAAGAACCATCAACATTAACTTTGTGCCAAGGAGGAATGGGCGGTATCCATCTTATATGGATTTCTTCAAGACTTCGGATGGAATTTCCCGAGGAGGCCTTCAAAGTGTCCCTCTCAATGGAAGAGGCTTGGGCCATAACCTTATGGTATAATTCTTCTAGGGTGGAGGCCTCAGATGCAAAGATATTCTTGTTTCTCTCTCCCCAAAGATGATAAATGGAGACTCCAAAAAGGGTTTTCCAGCAAACCCAAGTTGTGTGTTTAGCCTCAGAATCAAGTTTCTGGCTAGTCCAAGCATCATAGCCAAGGCACATGAACGAAGCCCACTCATCAGGACCAATGATATGCGACCAGTATTGCTGCGAGTAATCACAATCCCGAAGCACATGCACAATAGTCTCAGGAGCATGAAGACATACTGCAAATGTCAAAATTGGTCATATGTCTTCTTTTCCGCTCCTCATTGGTAAGAAGTCTGTGATGAGCCAATTTTCATATAAAAATCTATAATCCGATGGGGCCCTTTCCACTGCCAAACGAGATTGAAATCATACCTAATGGGGTTGGCAAAATTCTCCTCTTTTGAGATAGGTACCTGTAAGCTTCCTTGATAGAGAACGATCCATCGTTAGATATGCTCCATAAGGGAAAATCATTCATTGGGAGGGTTGGCAGCGGGATACTCTTGATCCTATCACAAATATTAGGAGGCAGCACCAAATTAAGAACTTCCCATTTTCAATCATTCTGAGAAGCATAAACACAGCAAAGATTACGCTCTAAAGAGGGAATAGTGTCCGGGATGAGGGATTCTGTAGCAGGGTGATCCTTAATCCAATTATCTGTCCAAAATTTGAAATTTTTACCATCATTAATAACCCATCTAACATTTGGTCCAATGTCACTCCACACATTAGCAATGGCCTTCCAAATGTGAGAGGCAATATTCTTTTTTCCCACAATGGAAACGGTCGCATTTCCGCAAGCATATTTGGTGTGGAGGATCCTTACCCAAAGAGCATCTGGATTAGCGATAAGTTGCCAAGCTAACTTTATAATGTAGCACTTATTGAGGAGATGGATATTCCGAAAGCCTAACCCCACTTTATCCTTAGGCTTGCATGTTAAAAAAATAGAGAAAAACACAGTACAAAAAATAGAGGAGAAAATAACTAATTAAAAGTTTGTTGTGCCGTGAAAACTATTGTCCTGAAAGCAAAATCTGGCTAGACCTTGGTGTAATCCAAATTGTCGACTGCTCTCCAAGATTAACACAACGAGCCTACGAACACATGCACTCGTGGCCTTAGGCTATAGAAACCATAGAACTATTGTCCAGATTATTTAATTGTCGAAAATAGAAAAATGAATAGAAAAACATAATAAAAGAGAAAGATTTTCTGCACACACTTTCTAAACAGTGTGAAGCCTTTTTAAATTGAATATCAATGTAAAATTTGTTCCCCTTATTTTTCTATAATAGCTTCATTACTTCCTACCCGTTCAAAAAATGCTAATAAAGTGGATGTTACAAAAATATGATTTGATAACTAACAATGAGTATTTAAAGAAAATATTTTTAAAATCTCTTTTGATGTGGGATGACAAAAGGAAGCAACAACATATGATTTTGTTTTCCATTGTCCGACAATCCCCCACCAATGGTAAAACAGGAAGAAGGAAAGAAAAAAAATCTGGGCAAAGAATGACTAACACTTAAGTACCAATATCATAATGATTGAATTGATACATAGTGAAGTAAGGCAATAATTGTGTCTAGGCAGTGAATTACTCTTGAACTACCATGATTCAATTAAGACTCCCCACAACACATGTATTGCCTTAATATCTGTAATTTTCGTGATAGTCATAACAAGTGCTTTAATGACCATACGCACACCTTGGGTACTCATGAGTGCTCTGGAAGGATTGTCCATGTCTTTCATAGAAGACGGCCCACCTTCACACTCACGTAGATGAATCCATCAAGTGAGTCTCAAAAGCACAACCATAATCGGCTATGGATTCATTAAGAGCACAAAAATGCTCAACCTCAAATATAACAAGTGGTGATTCCATCAAGTCCATCTCTAAGGACCACCCAACAATTACGGCTATGAACTCATTAAAAGGCTCAACCTATCCACAATGCACTACCACATGTCATAGAGATGAGAAGTGTAGTGCTATAGAGTATTTATATGGCTTCGTTTCACCACGAATAGTATCCATCATACTTTCCTCAACACAAAGGCTTAAGCCCCATCTCCCTTGACAATTCAAGAACTAATTTCCTTGTTAGACCTTTAGTAAGAGGATCCGCCAAGTTCCTCTCAGTCTTACAAACTCTAAAGAGATCACACCATTTTTCAACTGTTATCTAATTAAATTGTGTCTAATGTGTATGTGTCTCATCTTTCCATTATACAAATTATTCATAGATATTCCAATAGCTGCCTGAGAATCACAATGAAGAGAAACTGGTATAGACCATTTTCCCCATAATGGCACATCTGTCAACAAGTTCCTCAACCATTTTTCTTCTTGTCCTGCGAAATCAAGAGCAATGAATTATGATTCCATAGCAGAATGTGTTATACAAGTCTGCTTAGTAGACTTTCAAGATATAGCACCTCCACCCAAAGTAAAAACATACCCGCTTGTAGAACTGACCTCATCATTATCCGTAACCCAATTTGTGTCACAAAATCCTTCTAACACAACAGGAAATTTACAAAAATGCAAACACCAATCCGTAGTACCCTTATGGTACTTAAGTAAATGACGAAGTGCAGTCCAATGTTCACTACCTAGGTTGTGAGTATATCTACTTAGCCTACTCATAGCATATGCTATGTCAGGTCTAGTACAACTCATGAGGAACATTACACTACCTATGATTTTAGCATATTCAGCTTATGAAACTGTATAAAATCAAGGAATATTAGTAGCTAGTTATTAAGAATATCATTAGTTTATTTGTTTCCATTATTTCCTTTATTAGGATTAGAAAATATATGATTTGATATGTTTTAATTACAATAGGATGAGATTATTTCTCTTATTACTCACTATTTAGTTTCCTTATTTTGTAAACCTCTTTTATTATAAATAAGAGTATTTTGTGTGGTCTTATACGACATACAATAGTAAATAATTTTCACATGGTATCAAGAGCAGGTTTTCGTTCCTAACCTTCAGCCTAGGCTAAAACTTGTTTTTTGTTGCCTATGTTCTTTCGCTAAAACAAACCACCCTACTATTGTTTAGCCAAAAACATCAACTACAGGGCTCCGATCATTAAACTGAGGGCACCATTCGAATCGGCACAAAAATCCAAGCAAAACCAAGTCGATGCTCATGTGACGCTGTCTTCCGACGCATGTAGTCCACCCGCCACCTTCCTGACCTCTGTTTTTGACTTAATTCTCCATAACACACTGTTGTCACCTCTTATACTTGTCTTAAGGGCCAAATCTCCATTCTAGGTACTTTCGTTTGTGGGTATTTTTTTCATCCATGTGTTAATGGCTTCGTCACTTTCTTCTAGGCCCCCTAGACGGGATGGTCGTCCATGGTGCAATCATTGCAACAAGGCTAGTCACACACGTGAAAAATGTTGGGACATTCATGGCAAACCAGCTAACTGGAAGTCGAAGGGGTCTAATAAAGGTCGAGCTTATCAGTTTCAGTTGAAGACAAACCTGAAGAATGTCGCACTACAAGTGACTCTGGTAGCATCACCATTCTTCTATCTCAGTATGATTAATTTCAATAGTTCTTACATCAGTCCTCTAGCTCTCGACCTAGAACCACCACTAGCCTTGTAGCCCAACAAGGTACGACTCTTTATGTCCACAATAGCCCTCGTTGGATACTCGATTCTGGTGCGTCTGATCACATGACAGGTAATCCAACATTGTTTTGTTCTTATACCTATAAGACTTCATGGGTAAAACTAGCATATGGTAGTTTCACATAGATTGCTGGGAAAGGATTGATTATACTTACCGAGAATATTATGTTGCCTTTTATTATACATATACCCACTTTAACTTGCAATCTTATTAGTAAATTGACTTCTGATCTCAATTGTCATGTGGCATTCTTTATTCACAACTGTGTTTTTCAGGAACAGGATTTGGGGAGGACTATTGGTAGTGCTAGAGAAGAAGGAGGAATGTACTACTTTGAGGATGTGAAGTCTCAAGCAGCCTTTGTGGAGAATGATTATGTCTTTGTTTCTAATTCTAGAAATAATGTAATGTTGTGGCACTGTAAGCTTGGCCACCCTAGTTTACCTTATCTTCAAAAATTGTTACCCAGTCTTTTCGTTAATAAAAACATCAGTTCTATATCTAGTGACATTTGTCCTCTTGCAAAGCAGTCTCAAGTCACCTATCCACCCCGAGTCTATGCAACATCTTCCCTTTTCTCCCTAATTCACAGTGACATATGGGGTCCCACCCATGAGAAAAATATCTCTGGTACTCGATGGTTTATCACCTTTACGGATGACCATACCAGGGTTTGTTGGTCTATCTCTTGAAGGAAAAATCAGACATTAAACATGTGTTTCTTCAGTTTCATGCCATGGTTCAAACTCAGTTCTCCAGCTCTATCAAAATCCTCAATATGGATAATGGTAAAGAATATTTAAGCTCTGTCCTTGGAGAATTCTTATCCCCTAATGGCATTCTTCACCAAAGTTCCTGTCCTCACACACCTCAACAGAATGGTGTGGCAGAAAGAAAAATCGTCATCTAATAGAAGTTGCCCGATCCCTTATGTTCACTATGAATGTTCTTAAATACTTATTGAGGAAAGTTGTCCTCACTTCATCATATCTTATTAATTAGATGTCCTGTCGTGTCCTAGGGTTCAAGTTACCCTTATCATGTCTTCTTACCTCCTTTCAATCTAATCGGTCAATGTCATCCCTTTCACCTCGAGTGTTTGGTTGTGTCATTTTTGTTCACACACCTTTTCATCACAGGTCTAAACTTGACCCAAAATCCCATAAGTGTGTTTTCATTGGATATTCTCCTACCCAACGGGGCTATAAGTGTTATTCCCTGACTTTGTGTCGAGTCTTTGTGTCTATGGATGTTCAATTCTTTGAAACTCAATCCTACTTTCCCCAGCCTTCTCTTCAGGGGGAGATTTTGATGGACGAAGAAGATAAGTCTGCTAAACCTAAGGAACTCACAATGTTACATCATTATCTTGAATCAGTGTTGCCTTTGGATCCTTCCCTCCATCTAGAAACAAGGGGAGACGCAAAGCCACAACGACAATGACAAATAATGGTTTATAGCAGGAGACATCATCCTCAAAGTGTAACTAATCCAAAACCTCTAAACTACCAAGAATCCACTCCCGAGTCCAGATTCATCGAACAAGAAGTTGTGCACTCTGATGACCTGCATCTTCCAATTGCAATAAGGAAAGGTACTAGAGCATGCAATACTCATCCTATTTCTCACCATATCTCTTATGATAAATTGTCCCCAAGTCTTCGTGCATTCAACACAATGTTGGATAACACAAGGTTACCATGAAATATTCAGGAGGCACTTGATGATCCTAAATGGAGACATGTTTCTAAAGAGATGGATGCCTTGGAAAAGAATGTAACATGGGAAACAATGACACTTCCCAAAGGCAAACAAACATTGGGTTGCAAGTGGACATTCACTATTAAATTTAATGTAGATGGCAGTATTAACAGGTACAAGGCAAGATTGATTGTGAAAAGATTAACCCAAATGTATGGGATAGATTATCTGGAGACCTTTGCACAAGTAGCTAAACTGAACACCATTCTAGTTCTTTTGTCCTTGGCAGTTAATCTTAATTGGCTTTTACAACAGTTGGATGTAAAAATGCATTATTAAATGGTGAGTTGCATGAAGAAGTATACATGGATCCTCCACCCGATTTTGGGAAAGGATTCGATGAAGTGTGTAAGTTGAAAAAGTATCTTTATGGACTTAAGCAATCCCCAAGAGAATAGTTTAAAAAATTCACTCAAGTAGTTAAAGGAAAAGGATTTCTACAAGCTCAAACCGATTATACCCTCTTTCACAAATGTTCTAAGGATGGTAAGATTGTTGTTCTTATTGTTTATGTGGACGACATAATTGTTACAGGTGATGACTATGAAGAGCTACAATCGTTAAAAAATTATCTTATGAATTAGTTCGAATTGAAGGATCTTGGAGCTCTCAGGTACTTTCTTGGTATGGAGGTTGCACGGAGTAAAATTGGAATCACTATCGTCCAAAAGAAATATGTTATTGATTTACTTCAAGAAATAGGTATGTTGTAATGCAAGCCAGTAGACACACCTATGGAACCCAATATCAAGTTGGGGATTGAAGATGGGAAGGATGTGAACAAGGAGCAGTATCAGAGGTTAGTAGGTAAATTGATCTACTTGTCTCATACTCAGCTTGATATTGCCTTTGCAGTAAGTATGATCAGTTAGTTCATGCACTCACTAAAGGAGAGACATCTTGAGGTTGTCTATAGAGTCTTAAGATACCTTAAAAGTACTCATGGTAAGGGAATCTTCTTTAAAAAAGGGAATAACAAGATGGTTGAAATCTACATTGATGCTGATTGGGCAGGTTCTATTGTGGACAGAAAATCCACTTCGGGTTATTGTACCTATGTATAGGGTAACTTGGAGAAGTAAGAAGCAAAATGTGGTTGCAAGGAGCAGTGCAGAAGCAGAATTTAGAGCACTTGCTCATGGTGTCTATGAAGGAATTTGGTTGAGAAGACTTCTTGAGGAACTAAAGATTTCTTATTGTCTACCCATAAGATTGTATTGTGATAATAAGGCAATTGTCAGCATTGCCAAGAATCCAATCCATCATGACAAAACAAAGCACATTGAGGTTGATCGCCACTTTATCATGAGAATGATGATTCACTTAGTTTGAATGCAAATGTTGTTTGAGTTTAATGTTTTGTTATTAAAACTCTTTAACCAGTCAGAGTTAATTGTCTTGGACTAGATGTTGATGGTTCGCGTTTGTTTGAATATTACACTGACTACCTTATTGGATTGTGTTGTATGGTGAACATATGAGAAGATTATTGAATATTATATATATATATATATATATATATATATATATACAAGTCCAATAAGCTAATGCATGGTTATATTGGTCCATATAGGTTGGAGCCCAATAGCTTGCTATATCACTAAGGTTCTCCCTATGCTGGAGATAACACTGTTGAGCATTCCACATTTGATACCTCTTGATGAATACTTCAAGCACCCAACACTAAACTCTTCTCTCTCAAACCCCTTACCTCCAACATAAGATCAGAGTGGAGGCAGTGTTTTCATCACTAGGGAAGAGTTTCATCAAGTTCAAGAAACAAACATCAAACTTCCGCGATAGAAGCTTAAACACCTTTGTCGTTCGAGCTTCACTGTGTGGAGTTCATTCTAGCAAATCATTTTTGGATGTAGACAAGATGGAGGGAGGTTTGAAGAATTCACCAGGACTAATGGAATTTCTTTATCGGATCTAAATTGCTATCAAGTACAATCAGTTCACCCAATGTAGAAGTTTAACGAATTTATGGCTAATGAGATATTTTCCTTGATTCTATTTCAAATTAATATTCTGGGGAAGACATTCAGCATTTTCAGTATGCAAATTTGGTAGAATGGACAAGGACATGTGTAACACCCCGTATGCATCCGGTGTATTAACAGTTTACTTAATCAGATTAACGCAGTAATTAATTTAAACCAATTAAGTAAAAACAAAGGAAGCGTTTTCAATAAAAATATGACGTTATCGTCATTTCCTTTCAAAACCATATTTCCTGATTCATTATGTATGGAGAGTATCCAACTACCAACTACCTATTACGAATGTCAAGGCACCACAATGAGCCTTTTTGATCCAGATAACATAAAGAAAGGCAGATAAACAATAATATCCAGCAGATATGTCAGGAGAAACATAAACCACATATATCATTATGGGTATAAACATATGTACATCATCAAAACCACCACTATGGCTATACAAAATGATAGGCACCCAGTGCCATGATCTCACAGATCACATCCTCACAAGAGGGTACAATACGTACAGCGTCTGTACATCACATCCATACAGGATCCAAAATATGTGTACACACACATCTTCCCTCGCAAGGGTACAAAATACATCATAAACATAACATAGTGAACCGCCATGCTCTCAAAACACTGCCAAGCAGCTACATAAAGTCTGTCCCTACTGGGGCCTTCTGCCCTGGGACTCATCATCTCTGCCAGATGCATCACCTGCAAAATAAACCCCCACACACGGGTGAGAAACAATCTTAGTAAGCTTAGGGTTCTTGGAGGCTTCTCCTCCTCCCTGTCTCACTTCCATGATAACATATCATCAAAGGCATTACAACCTGGGCCTCTTGGCCCTCACAACAACACATAGCATTCTCTAGCTCTAATGTGTATCTGCGGAACTATGTCGCCAAAGATGCATCATCATCAGCATCAGGACTCTTAGTCCCTAGTGTGAGGCCAGAACTCACATCCGTGTCATCCCATCGGGAGCTACCCCTTTACGCGTGGATGCAAGTATATGGCACCTTCGAGAATAGGCTTCAACCGCGATGGGACCACCTATCTCTGGTGTTAAGGGATAATACACCCTTTACGTGAGCAAACCGACTAGGAGTTGCACTCTGCTCCTAGGGAGGTCCTTATCTATCTAACTGGCCAGAAGATCTATCCGAAAGGCAAGAATACACAAAGCACAGAAACAAACATACATATTATCATGAGGAAAGCGGTAACATCCAATTCAATGCATATGAATCATGTATGCAACCATCACTCCCTCGGAATGTGGTGGAACTCAAGCAGTGGGAAACACTCCCAATAACCATGAACTTACCTGGCAAAGTCGTGCTCTGCTGTTAAATCCCTGAATTGTGGTCTCCGCCACTGACACCCTCGGTGTCACGTCCTATACAAAGGCACACAAGCATGAATCAACAATCATCCTATCCGTACAAGGCATTTAATTATACCAAAACACACGGAAAACAGAATCTTTTGCATAAAATTATGCAGATTTTGTACCCACTTAGAAAAATCATAAATCCCTGTAGGAAGCTCCTAAAATCAAGGGAATTTAGAGGCATCTAGATTTATCTCTCATCTTTCAAACAAGACTAGTTTCATCCAATTTCATAAACCACAGCCTCTGTAATAATTAAAATACCAGAACTGTCACGCATTATATCAGTGCTGACAGCAACATATCAGTCCAACCAGCCATTTTCAAACGCCTTCCTACACCAGGATACTCATTCAAATGACCTTCGCTTTTGCAGATATAAATTAAACCTACATATATTTCTATAGCCACTGGATTCACTCAATTTGGATCATCCTAGACTGAGATAAAATTTCTGCAAGATTGCCCTCTGCACCAGTAAAATCTGCTAAAAACAGAGTATAACAGCCGGCTATAACTCTGCAAAATAAATTCTAGGAACCTCCAAAAATAGCACAAAAATTCCAGAACCTACTTAAATCTCTTAGCTTTCAAATGGCACCATTTTTAGACCATTTGGATACTGATAGCTCCTGTTATGCACAAAACATCAAGGCTGACCAGATCGGTGTTCTTTGCTGTCATGAACCAGCATGTATGTTTCATGCATGGAACACCATTTCAACCTTAAACCAACTTCTACACACTCCAAATCATACTTTAAAACTGTCTCACCCTCCCAATACTCAACATTTATCAATCTCACTCCAAACTCTAACCCTAACCTTAAGAATCAAGGAGAAATAGGAGGAGATTACAAACCTTAGAGTTCAATTGATCAAAATGGAAGGTGGACCAGCTCTCTATAGCTTCCAATTTCGGCCCAGCTGCTCCAAACGAAGTAGGCAGCTCCTAGCTCTACTCTTTTCCTCAAATTGCTCCCAACCAATACTCAACAACAACAAAGGACATGGAGAAGAGCTTCCTTTCTTGCTTAATTTGAGTTTTCAGCCACCAAACAAGAAGGAGTGAAGAGCAAAGGTGCTTGGGTGTGAATGAGGAAGATGGAAATGTAGGAAAAAGAAGAAGAAATGAGAGAAATGGTGGCCAGGCACAATTTTAAAATGAGGAGGAGAGTGCATTCAGCAAATTTCTTATTCACACCCTAACTTCTAAACAAAGGCCAAAATGCCCTTCCTTTCGTTAATCTCTTTTATTAATACTAAGCCTCTTAATTATGCAAATATTAGCCAAATTACATTAATTATAATTAGTGACATTACAACATGCAAGCCCATACTTTCTTCCAAGGATCTGAAAGATTTATGAGGGGTGTTTCCTTTGTGGTTTTTTTAATGTAACAGGAGAGGTAAAAACCATTGATCATGAGATGAAATTTTCATGTTTTACTTTGGTGTCGTTCTTTATGTTCTGGTGCTGAGGTTTTCTGAAACCATATCTGCAAGAGAATGTTGCTTTGTCCAAGCAACCGTTATGAAACACTTAGCCGTAAACTGAAGCTATATGGAATTTCTAATGAAGGGAATCATGGGAATGGTGTTTTTGTTAAGGGGAAAACCATGTTCTTGATCTTTGATGATTTAAGGGTGGGGTGCGCAAAGCTCTCCTAGTAACTCTTTTCAGCAACTTGGCTACAAAAGCTTCCACAAGTTGACAGAAAAGTCCCTAAATGTTGGCTTAAAGGGGGTAATATTGCTTTCAATTCAAGAGTTTAATAGTCATGTTTTATCACTGTAAAAAAATTTGTACTATTAATCAAATAGAAATCGTTATTGTTACGATTTTTAAGATAGTTATTGTAAAAATTAACAAATTTATCATACATAATTATTTGTGATTGAATGATAGTGTAATACTATTTTACACCATCACTGCTTAACTATTTTCTCTTAATTCATTTAGCAAGGCAGTTGCAGACTAGCACATAAAAGTTTGTTGATAAATTTGCAATTTTGTATACGTGTAAGTTAATTAGAAATTAGAACATACTTCAATTGAAATGTGCATTTTGTGAAGGAAAGTTCATATTTTACTTGAAAATCATTTTTAGGACATGCATTTCTCTCGTTTATGTTAGTATGTTGAAGCTGACAGGAATGGATTATTCTGTAGTACAAGTCTCTGGTAACAGAGTCAGAGATGAATTAGACACCCAGGATACTAGATAGATCCTGGCCTCTCCCCACTCTCTAGGAGGACAAACCTTTCCAAATTGCTCAAATCCCTTCTTCTCTCAATCCCTGTACTTATTTCTAGACAACATGCCTTGTCCAAACTATCTCACATAACTAACTAACGCATATAACCGACAAAAGGCTAACTAATCTATTATGATTAATTACTAATGGGAGTTACCTAACAGAAGCTGATAATCTTCCATAAGTTCCTTAATTAGCTAGTAAACTTGGGCATGGGAAAGATCTGCAAAACAAGTGCTAAAAAAATAGCGGAAATAGTTTAGGGATGCCTATTCTATTGATGATTAAGGATACCAAATTACAGGAATGAGAGCACAACAAACATAAAAAATTTAATATCTCAACCATTTGATTTGTTAATCAACAAGTATTACTCTACACTCAATCTTTAAACATATATCGAAACATTCAGACATACTACAGCAGACAGTAACCTCCAAATCTCATCTCAGCAACGCATTCTAAGGAAATGGAGAATCTAAGCGGGTGTTTACTTTCTCACCAAAACTTATACCAGAAAATCAAAGCTGGACAAAGTACAATTCCAGTATAAACCTTAAGGTAACAGTGAGAAAATCAAATAAAAAAAAATACAGTATGCCGAAGCTGAGGGAGATGTTATTGATTTTCTATTCAGCTTCCACACAACACCCCTTGGATCTATCTATTCTAAAGCTTTTAGATGGAAACTTTACTATGGAGCCTTGGAATAACTTGTACCAAAGTGTGAAGGATCTGAATCCATCATGGTTCACAGGGTCATCATGCACCACTACTTTACTCAATCTCGGCTTGGCTCCTGGATTCGGTTTTAAGAGGCAGCCAAGACAGCTTTGTGAAGAAGACACTCCTCGTTACTGGTATAGCAAATCAGAAATTATAAACAATATCTGCTATTCCATTTTCGGATGAAGTGATTCCAATGGAACCTTTAGAGGCAAGATTCAGTCATTCCATGTCGGTTGAAGTGATATCAAAGGAACCAAGTCTGATGGCACAAGAGAATCCTCTGTGGACTTTGCGAGGAGGCCATCACTATTTGCTGCAAGTGAACCATTGGCAAAAGCTGAATGTTTCATTGGATGATTTGGAGGAGAATGAGCTGAGACTTGGGGAGATAGAGGTAACACTCCATTTCCATTTTTGCTAATTTTATCTTGTGTTGCAAATCTTCTTTTAAGATTTTAATTATTGTTAACTATTGACTCTGAAGAACTCTGTGCAATGCTTTTACATCAGAAGCAATGACTTTCATTATCTATGCATGATTAGGCACTAAACCTGCTGGGAGCTTCTTTGACTTCCAAAGCTGCTTTGACAGATGGCCTGTTCTATATCCTGAAGAAGCTAAACAAAGAAGCAAAAGCTTGATCTTTTTCCAGTTGTTATTAAGAAGCTGAATAATAGAACAGCCATGCATATATTTTTTATTTCTGAAGCATATGCTATCTGATAAGTATGAGTTATATTGCACGAATGGATGGAATGGGGAGGTGAATTTTAAACTCCTTTGCTCTAAGCTAGAAATGATCTCTCTTAGTAAACTATCAAGGTCAGAAATGCCGAAAAAACCCACCAAATAGAAATGAACACTACCATTTCACTATATTAATTAATGAAACTGTACAATAGTGAAAAGAGTACAAGAGAAAACGTGCCACAAAAAGCATGTTTCTTTTCATCCTGGTTCCTTGTTTTAGTAAACATTATTGCCTTAACATGGACTAAAGCAATAATTACCAACAAGGCCAATTATTTTGAATTGGGAAAGAAGTAATAAAACAAAATTATAAAAAGAAAGAAAATTCAAAATAACAGTAATTAGATTTAGATATTAAATTTTGAGAATTTTTTGAGTGGTGGGAGGTAGTGGAGGCCTTGAGCACGAATAGGGTGGGCAACCGAGTAAAGCCTCATATTTAAATGGATACTAAATTTTTTATTTAGTTTATATAAGTATTAAAATTTTATATAATATTATAGTTTAATAATGTCAACCTGAGGTTGAAGAAATGTTTATATTCAATTGGATTGTAAAATATATAAAGGGATAAGTTATGAATATAAAAGAAATAAACTTTTCTAAAACATTATATTTCTCGAGATCGGTCTTGAGATTAATCTTTGGTGTCTTGAATAAACCAAAACAATTACGCATTCATAATTATTGAAATATTGTCCATGTTGAATTTTTTGTTATAAAACTCACTAATAATTCATTTATAATCAAGATTATTTAAAGTAACCATAACATGAATAGTTAATATCATTTTAAAAATTATTATTAATAATAACATGAATAGTTAATAATTCATACGAAATCATTTAAAACAAAACAAAATTAATTAATCTACCTTGTGACAGAGTATATCAGATTGCAAATAAAATTTTAATATTTTCAATTTTGACAAACTCCTTTAGAATTATATTAGTTGTGCATATAACTTATAAAAAGAAGCAGCAATGCAGGTAGATTTGGGTGTCCAAACCTTATTCCAAACCAAAAAAAAGACACATTTCAATTTGGTGATGACAAAAATTTTATAAAACAAATTTCAAATATATATATATATATATATATATATATATATATATATATATATATATA
>CM023941.1:24386988-24434409 GCA_013407115.1 Glycine latifolia
ATATGACAAAAAAATATTTTTTAACATTTTGAGTAAATTATACTCGCATCCCTTATATTTTGCTCAAATTTCACCCGATACTCCTATCTTTTTGCACATTACTTTTACCCCCCTCTATTAACATATTTAACTAAAGTTAATTGAAATATGTGAACAGAAAAAGTTGTCCTTACATTTTAATTGTAAAATCCAAATTATCTCCTCCCAATTAGTTTCAGAATTTAGGATTCATGTTTCATTTTTCCTCACCATTCACGAGTACTGTTCATCTTCCTCTTGTAGGCGAGTTGTTCTTCAGCGTCCAGGGGGTGCGAGTTCATCTTTCTCTCACGACGTTCACGTTCCATTCCTCTTCACCGTTCGTGAGTTCTTCACCGTTCTTGTTCAAGTTTACGAATTTTTCACTGTTTCTCTTCCCGTTCATGAGTTCTCCATTGTTCCTCTTTCAGTTCGCGACATTCATGAGCGCCTCCATTTGCCTTCTTCTTCGACATTCACGAGCGCTTTTTTTTTCTTCCTGTTCACACTAAGATTATACTTGTAAGTAATCACTGAACCTTGTATATAGGTTACTTTTTAAGATTATTTATTTAATTTTGATTGTTTATTTTTGTCTATTTCTGAATGAGGTTTCAATGGGGAGTCAGTTTGGAACCACTTATGATTTTTAAAATCATTTATTTATTATTGTTGATTAAAATAATGTTGATGTTTGGGACCACAGAAAACACAATGAATGAACTGGAAATTATTTATTTATTATTTTTAATTAAACTAGTATTGATGGTTGGGACCACAGGAAACAAAATAGATAAACTGGAAATTATTTGTTTATTATTGTTAATTAAAATTGTGTTAATGTTTGAGACCACAGAAACACAATGGATGAACTGGAATACATGACTGTGTGAACAACCCCCTGTAAGATTGATCATGATGTGCTAAAAATAAAGAAAAGTGTTAATACTACATACCAACAAAGTGGATTCACATCCAATAAAAAGTTGGATTTACATCCAATTCCAATTACAGAAAAAATAAAAAATAAAAATAAAAACAAGAGTCTTAAAATATTTCTAGGTTGAGAGAAAGAAAATGAGGAAAAAGATGAAAGTATTTTAGATATAAAATTTTATTAAAAGTTATGTGATCATCATGTGTCTAATTTTTGTTAGATTATTAAATTGTGTTTAGGAAGGTGATGGTTTAGATATAATGTAAACTAAATAATTAAAGAATTTTTTATAAAATAAAAAAAGGAAAAATATTAAGTAAAATTTGAAAAAACACAAGAAATACGAATGAAATTTATAATATTAGAATTGATAGTTTAGGATTTGATTAACCATGATTTGCTCAATTGTCGGTTCAAAATCAGATTTCATATTACACAAACGTCGTTATGTAACCGCCATAACCAGTATTTCCAATCATCCACAAATATCACTGTTACTAACTGGGATCATGACTGACGTGGTAATATCAGATCACATAATAATTTCTCGCCTCAAGGACAAACTTTTATAAAGCAGAAATGTAGTCACAGCAGACAAACATTTTCAAATGTGCTTAAAGAACAAAAAAATTTAGAAAGTAAAAAATTGTTTTTGAAAATATTTAACAATCAAGGCCTAACTTTCTACTTTTTAATTTCTCCTCTCAACATTAAAATTATAAAAACGCAATGCAAAACAACTTTATAACAAACTCATATTAACAATTAAATTCATCAATTGTTAAAGTTAAGTCATAATTTGTTTTTTCTTTAACATAAAGAGTCGAATTTATGAAGAACATTATTGTCAAAGAGTACTTTCAAACACTTACAATCAAAAGTACAGAATAAAAATGTCAATTATTTTCCTTCAAAAAAAATATCAATTATTCCATTCATGATTCATTGATTCTTGGTTTTATCATTGTATATTTTGGTGGATGCTGTTGGTCATGTGTGGGGGCAATAACACCAAGGGAATGAAGAGAACGTGCGTGCTGGCAATAGCATATTAACAGTAACACTCCTATCTGATTCTCCGTGTTCAACTTTTATTTTCGTTTGGTCCCCACCAAATTCCTATTGGCACCGTCACGCCACCGCATAAGTTATACAATTTTCCACTACAGCGCCGGCACACACAATGGATACACCCCCAGCATCTTGTTCGATGTTTCAATTAAATGAGAAAAGAAAAAGAATAATTGCATAGGCATGAACTTATTATTATTATACTAGCATATTTTTAGTTTGGAAAATTATAATCGTTCTTTTATTTTTAACATTGTTCTTGTATTTCAAAATTATTTTTTGATTGGGAACTACATAGATCTTATAGCATAGAAATTTGATCAAAATCAATTTATTAAGTATAAATTGGTAGCCGGATTAATCTTCAGGTATTAATTATTCCGACTATCAATTTTTTAATTGTGAAAACTGAATTAATCCAATTATTTTAAAGTTTTACCATATTTTATGAGTAGAGCAATGTTATACTTTATTAGTAAATAAGCAAGTGATTTTAACACAAATAATTATATGTTAAAATTAAGGTTGAATTGTTTGGATATCTAAATTTGATCTTTGATAAAAAAAATAATTATCGATTAAACTTTATTTATCTTCTGATCGAACTCTGAATTAGTCAAAATCTATTTTTCCTGATGAATCGAAGAATTAAGACAAAAAAATACTTTATTAATAAATAGTAAATGCACATACAATGTGAAATATTTTTATACACACAATCACAAATTATCATGTATGATAAATTCACTAACTCTAACAATATAAAAAATTTGGGTTAATTATGTGTTATTCCCTAAACTTTTTTGAATTTTCACTTGTAGTCTCTGAATAAAAAATAGGCCAGGCTGGGATGAGGCTCCTATGGCACATAAGTTATATTTTGAAGCATTGGATAAAACAATTAAGGACATTATGTGTATGTCTCATGTGGATACTCTGCCATTTAGAGGAAAGGTTGTTGTATTTGGAGGTGACTTTCGGCAAAGCTTACATGTTATACCTAGAGGCAGCATATCAAACATTGTGCATGCTACTATAAATGCTTCATATATGTGGGATGACTACAGAGTTTTAAAGCTGACCAAAAATATGCTCTTGCATCATAACTCAACAATAGAAAATGCAGAAGAAATAAATAGTTTTTCTCAGTGGCTTATAGATGTTGGTGATGGGAAGCTATGCAAAGCTTATAGAAATTTCCTCTGATTTTCTCATTACAGACTTCAATGATCCTATTGAATCCATTGTCAGTCATACCTATCCACATATCAAGCACAATTATAACAATGAAGACTATCTAAGCACCAGGGCTATACTAGCTACAACCATTGAGGTTGTCGACAAAATAAATGAACATGTATTAAACATTATTCCAAGTGATGAAAAATAATATTTAAGTTCTGATTCCATTGACATGACAGATGCTGCTGAAAGTTGTAACACCCCAATATTTTATTTATTGAATATGGATTTAAGGAAATATTTTAGAAAATTATAATTCACTATCTAGAAAGATTTTTAGCACTTAATACACATTTTAAAATAAAATTCAATTTGAGTTATTTTAGTTATTAGAAAATTTTGTAAAAATGATAAACATAATCCTAGGAGTTTTCTTGTGATTATATGGTAAAGAAAGTAATTTATGAGGATGGATTAGTAAGGCTATAAATTAAAAATCAACAAGGAAATACAAGTATGCTATTTAAAGGAAACAAGTGTATGATGGAATATTGGAGCTAAGCTAAACCGTATGATTAAGATTAAGGGAAAGGATGGAGTTATCTAGGCCATTAAATTAAGTAGGAAACAAAAGACAAAACATATGGCACAAAAGGGATGGCCACGGTGAAGAACAAAAGGAAAACAATGCATGTATCCTTGTAGACTTAGGTTGCTACGGTCAAGGAGGTCAAGGAGGAATGAAAAAAAAATATCAAATAGCCTTGCATCATGCTATTCCACGTGATATGCAATTCAGAATTGAAGAGTGGGGGCCAAGTCAAGTGAAGTTAGAAGAGAACCAATAGACTTTAAGCATGTGTAAAGGTGGAGAATAATTGGAGACAAGTAATTAATGATGGGATAAGGCAAGGGATAAAAAAATCTGGTTGTATGCATCCAAAGCCAAAGTCTAACCGTGCAGATTTTGGAAGAAAAAAATCTGCTTGGACAGCCACGTAACCTTGCAGATTTTTGGGCCAAGAAGTCAAGCTTTTAACCAATAGAAAACAAGCTAGCTATATAAGGAAAGGAATGAAGAATTTGGGTCAGCCACCAAAGTGAAGAAACCGTGCAGTTTTTTTTACCCCACCACACTTGCACTTTGCTTTCAAAGCTTTAGTTGAATTCCACATTAGGATTTCCACCGTACACACTTGTAGCATTTTAAGCCATCATTTTCATAACATTCCTCAAGGAGAAAGAAGCAAGGCCACGTGAAGCTTGGACCAAGGAGTAGCTTATTCAATTGGTGGAAAGCATTTGAGGTATAGGGAAGCTTTGATAAATAAAGTTTAAGTACCTAATCCTAATCAAGTTCACTAATTAATTTAGTAAGAAATTAATTTAATGAGTGATAGTAGGAAACTTAATTTGATCTAATTTTTTTAGAGCTTGATAATTTAGATTTATGTTTTGGAAATTACTTTGGTTAGTTGATACTAATTTTATTTAGTAACAAATCTTGAAATCTATGAATAAATACTTTGTTGCTTATATCTTTGATTAACCATGTGTTATGATGTTCATATATTCTTCTAAATTAATTACATTAGGTAGTCTCTTGACTAAGGTTTAATAAATCATAGATAATCTACATTTCATGTTCATTAAGCTATTTTAGTTGGAAATGAACCTTACTTAAAGTTCTACCTACTTCTTTTATTATTATCTCCTCAGAAATTATGTTGATATTATTTAATTTATTTTGATTTATTTCATTCTATTGTTGTTGTTGTTATAGCTATTTTAACTTAATCAAGAATATATATTAATATTGTTGTTATAGCTATTCTAGCTTAAGTAAGAAGATATATTAATGTGGACGTAAATAATTGGAAGTTTAGTTGTGTGAGATGTGATGAAACTGTATACCACTTGATCAAAAGAATTGGGAATAAGTATACATTTGATGTGTCAAAAACCATTATCTGTGATAAGGATTTGTGATGATGATTTGTGATGAGTCTGGGATGAAGGCCCTGTGAAAATGACTCTGTGATGTGAAGAAGTGACGAAAATAAAATAATAAAGAAACCAAAATGAACCAGTTATGCATTTCATGTGCATATACCCAGTGGGGTATGAGATGATGATGATGATGAGATTGTTAGATCTCATGAAGAGGAGTGTCAGATAACTAAACTGAGTCCATATAACTAGGGGGTAGACGCAGTGAGGACCACACCACCATGATGATCACATGGATGGGAGTGATAATCCTACGCGCCACTGAGCTACCCTGACCGGATGGATAAGTTCGTTCCACTAAGGTGAGGGTGGGGTTATCTGACAGTGGCCACAATTATTTAGACGTTGCTGAGATCTCAGTCATGCATCATATAATAAAGATGAGCATGCATTTTTATGTGCTATGCGTGGAAAGGAAATTATTTAATTTATGGGTAAAAAAGAAAATATTAAGAGTGATATTAATATGATTTCTGTACTTTATTTAATTAGTACGTAAGTCTAATTTTCTGTATCTCATTTTTTTTGGTTGTATTTAAATTTTGTTTATCATGACTTACCCTATTTTGTGTCTTGTGGTTGACACCTGTGATGACCCCAATTATTTGGGCGAGCAGAGGAACAGTGACATGGAAGTTGTACAAGAAGATTTGGTGAAGACTGTTGTAAACAGTCTCTGTTTGCATGTTTTCTACTATGCTCTGTATGCTCTGTATTATGGACTTTATGGACTGTTTGGACTGTTTAGACGTCAAGCTATAAACTGGTAATAATGGTTTGTATGGCAAGTATGTGTAAATCCAAGTATGTATGAATCACTTAAACCTCGTTATTTGGATAACGCGTTAACGTTTATGTTGATAAATCATTTTCAAATTTTTTTTAATTTTCTTTATTATTATTATTTTTTTTTTTTTAAAATTAACAAGGTCATTAATTGAACCTTCATTTTTCTTGTACTATAAAAAAAAAAAAAAACCCGAAAATTTATAAAATAAATATGAATTAAAGCGAAGTAGAAGCGGTCGTTTCAAAAGTGAAGCGTACTATACTATTACACCAAAGTTTCTACATTCATTGAACACATCTGGATTACCTAATCATAAAATCATACTGAAAACAGAGACACCTATCATGTTGATTAGAAATTTGGATCAAGCGAAAGGGTTGTGCAATGATACAAGGCTTATTGTTTCTAGAATGGCTAATCATGTTATTGAAGCACGGATAATTTCTAGTAAAAGCATTGGCAGATTACTCTCTATTCCACGAATGTCATTATCACCATCTCAATCTCCATGGCCATTCAAAATGATAAGGAGACAATTCCCAATTATAGTATCATTTGTCATGACAATCAATAAATCTCAAGGTCAATCTCTTGAATGTGTTGGATTATATCTTCCTAATCCAATTTTCAGCCATGGTCAGCTTATGTAGCATTCTCAAGAGTAAAGAGTAAAAGTGGATTGAAAATTCTCATTCACGACAAAGAAGGAAAACCACAAAATATAACTACCAATGTGGTTTTCAAAGAAGTTTTTCAAAATCTGTAGTATGTCCTCATCTATATTAATTGTTATACAATTGGTAATTGAATTTCACCTGTTGCAATTAATAATTTGTCTGGTGGATGCAGGATTTGTCTTGGATTCTATGTTGAACACCATCCTCACCCCAAATTCCATTGTCAATTCATATTAATTCTGACATTATTGGACATGGATTCTATTTTGCCATATATTGCATGTACTTGCAATTGTCATACTGCATATTTGCTTATCAACTGTAATATTGTATACATACTTTTGATACTGCATATCTTTCAACAACAGCATCACACAACATAGCATGGTCAATTTGTATGAAATATTTCATTATTAACCAAATTGAGTCTTACCCAAACACCTAACCAAATTGAAACACTAGCTGACAACAACACTTTTCCTTGTGAATGCAGGATTAGACTTCAACTCTTTTTAGGAATAACATCATCACAACAATTATCATCATCAATTTGTATTAAACAAATATGGAGATTTTCGATTCTCAATTATATAAATTCAAGTATACTGCATATAGTGGCTACTATCATACTGCATTTTTTTACTAGTTGTCATACTCCATGTATTGCATTTTTAATGTGTGAATACAGAATACCACAGGATGGGCTCATAGTCTTAGCAATATACCTAACCAAATTTGTTAACCTGTTGGCAATAATTTTTTGCATTGGGCATGCACATTTTGTTTTATGAGGAATTTTCCTATAGTATCATCATGCCAAATACCTTCCTCATTTTATGTTAAACTATTCAACAGATTAATGGTGGTTAATTATATTAAATCTTTCATGACCTAACCAAACAAATATATACCATAGCTCTAATATCAATCTGGTTTATATGTAACTATAATTCCATGTTCTATTATATGGTAACCACTCACTGGTGAATCAAAGTTGTAGCACTTTCTGTGTTCTATATCAAATATGTATAACATTATTTTAACCGCAATAATATTAACCTTGGAATTTATTGACATTCTGAATACATAGAATAACCAAGACACCAAACCAATTTGGTTCTATGACCTTTGACAACTACATTTCATTAAATTTTTATGCTGGGTACATTCACTGAACCATCATCCCAATTTTGGGTCAGTTTAGACTAAACAAACGTTCATTAATTTGCTTGACCTCACACCTTATCTTTTCTTAAAGCATATTTAATTACATTCATGTTTGATACTATAATACTCAATATATAATTTTTTTGTTTGTAGAATGACATTGACAGTTACCAGTTACATAGTTCAGTCTTACAATTATATGGCATTAGAAAACACAAGTGGTAGTGCTGATAGATTCACATAAAGCACAACATCTAAGCCCAATTTTTTTCTTATCTCCACAAATTTTTAATATTGGGTGAGTTATTGGCATTTTATTTCTCTCTGTCATTTACATACAATGTTTTCATCCAAAATGAAGCTTAAAGTCAAATATGATTAATAAATACATGGTTAAATTGAATTCAACAAATTGGTAGCAGACGATACTGTCCACGAAAAAAAATATGAGCAAACTCTAAACACCAATTTATATGAGTTATCACCACTTTTTAATACCGGGTGAGTTATTGGGCCCTGTATGCAACCCAAATACACTGTCTGAATTCATAGCCAAAGTACAAATGTGTACTTAATTCAGATCCAACTTGGTGAGTCACATACAATGCCATCAAATAAAAAACTCTTCTTTTACCACTTTCAATCAATCATTTATGACCAGTCTATTCACATTCTTCCACTCCACTACAAAGCATAAATAACATTAGAACACAAAGAGACACTTTGTTTCAAGCGCAAACAGACGACACAGTACGAGGTTGGTCTTGATCCACTGAACACCCAGTGCAAACCCACCGTGAAGAATACCAGTTATAGGCGACGCTGTACAAAATGACGGTGAAGAAACACAATCTGAATATCACGACAGAAACGCGAGGCTACACTGTTCTTGGTAAGCATGTATAAACTACTCAACTAGGCCTTACATTAATGCTATATACATCCAAACTATAACACAGTAGAGTCTTTGTACTGTTATTACTCAACAAACCTCACATGTTTTAACTAATCAATTCGTTTCTACATGCATAACTACCAATAGTACACATAACTTCAGACAGGAAGTAATTAGGTTTTACAAAAATAGTTAAAGTATTCATCAAATAATGGTTGTGTTCATGATATGAGACAGTACCATTGTCGTTTTTCATTTACATGGTTGGAATATCGACCAAAGCCATTGAGTTAGTACTCTCTTTTTTAACAAATTTTCATTGTTTATGCATTGTGCTTCAATACTCTGTAATGACCTACATCTTCAAATGTATATAGTTTTTTTTTATAGTACCACCATGAGATACATAATTCAAAATTGATTTTTTTATGTAAATAGAGAAAATAGTAGATGGAAAAATCATGGTCAAATTCTATGTTATTTTATAAGTTGTGTAATACGAATTCAAAACAACCTTTGTGTCAATAATCATGGCATTTTTTCCATACTTTCATGAGTACTCAGGCATTTTTGCTTCCAATTGAATTATGCATATGAAATGGTTAGGATTTTTGCACAAATTTATGTATGTTCTTTCATTAACATTGTCTGAGTACTGCTTTTTTAACCATTTTTCGTTGCCTAAGTACTATTTTTTTTCATTTTTTATGTATTGTGCTTTAATACATTCTCTGACTACTATTTTTTAAACAATTTTTAACCATTTCTAACCATTTTTCATTGTTTGGGTAGTATTTTTTTTTATGTATTGTGCTTCAATACATTGTTCAAAAATGATTTTTAGAGTAAATAGATAAAAAATAGATGGAAAAATCATGGTCAAATTCTATGTTATTTTATAAGTTGTGTAGCAGGAATCCAACATAGCCTTTGTGTCAATAATCATGACATTGTTATTACCCTTTCATGAGTACTCATGCCTTTTTGCTTCCATCTGAATTATGCATATAAAATAGTAAGCCTTTTTTCACAAATTTATAAATGTTCTTCCATCACAAAAACATGTTTTTATGTTGACTTCAATGCTCCAAAACAATCCCACTATATAGTGAATTTGAAGCAGTGTTTTATCAATGTCATATATGTGAAATTTACAAATATATGTTACAATGTATGTCATCCACCACATCTTTTTTGTGCATATGGCTAATGCCAGTGGGTCCTGTATTACTGTCCTCTACAATACATGAGTCTTGTATTACTCATTTTAAAGCCTACCATATTGATAACAGTCAATTGCCAAATACTCTATATTTTTTTGTTTCTTCAATGCTGATTTTATTCAATCATGTTTATCATTTTAATTATTTGTTGCCCAGACCAACTTTTGTATTCACTTTACCTTCACAAATTTCAAATTATTATCTATTATGTTGCATGTGCAAAGTAGCAATCATAGATGAAGATCAACTTAATCTGAAGGACATGATTGTCACCATGATGCACATTAATAGGAAATCCAGTGACTGCATGAACACTGCATGTTATTGATCAGGTAACTTGTTAACAATGTTTTATGCATTACACAAGTCATTATGTAAGTTACAGATTTCCTTTTGTTTTTTATGGTACATGTAGCCTTATGTAGAAATTAGCAAGAGCTTCACAATCAGGTGGAATGATCATTTGGAGGCCACATGGCATCTCATAGATGCTAATGGAAAACATCATCTGGTCAAGTACAACAAATCTCTACAACATTCAGCAATCGTTGATGGATGGACACCCATTAGAGACTACTACGGTCTCCAAGGTAATCATCAGATTACCTTGGCTCATTATGGACAGTATGTGTTCTTAATGACCGTTTACAAAACCTCTTCTAAACCATAAGCCTTTCCTAAATGGCATTCTCTTTACAAAGTTAACCCAACCTCCGTTATCTTCTGCGTCCTCCTTAATGAATACAAGGTTTCTTGCAGTAATTTGGTAAGTTATTACATTCTACACGTTATAAGAATTTCTTTATTTCAATTTTGCTTAAATATATAAAATTCTAACAATACAAAATGGCTATTTCAGGATGCACCAAGTAGTATGTACTACTTCTTAAAGGATGCAAAGTTCACACATATCAATTTTGAAGGAACAACACAATGCAAGATTGTGTTCAACCATTGGCGAAAAAGTGCAAAAATCAGAGCTGGGTGGAGAACGTTTGCCAAGGACAATGAATTGAAACCAAACTTTGAATTTATCATGGAATTCCCTGATCCCGACAAACAACATTGTGCTTTGATATATGGGTTGGTTGAAACTTTTTCAATTTAACTCAACCAACCACTAAACTCTAGCTTTATTTCTTTTTTTGTTACTACATCTATATGATAATGCTCTCTTTTGTAACTACAATTATCAACTTATTTTACACAATTTGAATATTATATATATTTCACATTATCAAGTCTTACTATATTTGGTTATGCAAAATCAACATTTATATTTCTTCAACTCATACATTTAAATGTATATCTTACTCGTGCACGAGTACTATACTATTTCTTAAAAATTCAAAAAATAAATTTTCAATAAAATATATATATTTAATAAAATATTAATTTTTATTAAAAAAATTATTAGATTAAAAAAATACCTCATTTTAAAATTCATTTTAAACATTTAAATAAGTGGACCTATTTCTGCCGACTGAATCTGTCTTGTTGTATAAAAGAATGTCGGTCTAAACAGTATGCGTGTGTATGTGAGACCCACTACCTTTCTCAATATTTTTTTGGGTCAATTGTGGAGAGACAGGGTAGACGTAATCTCTCAATCTCACTGTGGGGGCACAATCATCGAGGAACGTTCCAATTTTGCATTGCATTTCTCAAAATAAACTAAGCTGTGTAAAGTACACCAATTCCCGTAACTACCCCGAGATCAATTTATTTCTCACTCAGATTCGTGTTTGTCGAGAAATCAATAGTAGTACTAGTATTTCTTTTCTTATTATGAAAGATATCTAAAACATGAATTAAGGAAGAGATTTGATGTGCAGATTAAACAAACGACTTGTATAGCTACAATTCTAAGAAGATGTTTCGTGAATCAAATGAAATAATAAAAGAATAATTTTTTCATAACTTTGAAGCTTATTTACGAACATTATTTGATTAGATTAAAACTAAATTCAAATATCTTAAATAAAATTTTAAGTTTAACCGTTTAAATTTTGTGAATAAAAATGTAATAGCTAAAAGACAAATTCATAATAAAAATTGGTCAATAAGATTCTTCAATAAACAGGTATCTCATCCCAAAGTTATGATGACTTTAAAAACTTCGAAGCATATTTAAATAAACACTATGGAGTATTATCATAATATTTTTTGAATTTAAAAAAATCAAATAATTTCTTAAAATTAAAATTACTAACATTTTAATTCTAGTATATAACTTATTATAATTATAATTCCTAAATTTTATAACGGACTATGATATAGTAATTCCAGGAATTACTACATCAGTGTTCACAATATCAAAAATTAAAACGATAATTTAGTTATAAATGTGTAAATAGTATTTTATGTTACGTGTTTTTTTTCTTGATAAATATTCTTTAATATACTTTTTTTATTATGGTTAAAATTTAGTGAAATTCACAAAACTGTGCAAATTTTTCTTCTTATTTAATGAATTATTATTATTCATAATTCTATAAATTTAAATAAATTTTAATCAATAACAAAAAATAATTATAATTTTTTTTAATAATCTTCTTCCTTTTTATATGATAAGTATTTAATATGTTTTTATATTTTAAGGTATGAAATGTATTAAATTGTCACTTATTTTTTATGAATTAAAAAATATATGTTTATAAAAGACATATTAAAGACCTTGTAAACCACCAATTTCACTCATGCCAAAGTCATAAAGAATGTGTTTAATCTTTTTTGTGATAGTTCCGACCAGAAGGTAAGCGCAGAGAAGACTAGAGTTTTCTTCTCCAGGAATGTCAACAATACTGTTAAGGACCAAATTGCTGATGAGTTGGGTTCCAAAGGATATCAGACTTGGAAAAGTAGCTTGGAGTTTCCCTTCATCACAAGAGGTCTTCGAGGGAGCCCTTCTAATTTCTCATGGATAAGGTCAATCAACGGTTATATAAGCAATTGGAAGGCGTGTAGCCTTTCCTTTGTTGGTTGTCTTAACATTGGCTAAGTTTGTGGTGCAAAGTGCAAACTCTCCCCACCTATATCATGCAAACCTCCCTTGTGCCTCGCTCGATATGTGACGAGATTGATCAGAAGTATAGGAACTTTGTTTGGGGGGATTTAGATACTAATAGGAAGGTTCGTTTGTTAAATTGGAAGGAGGTGTGCCATCCCAAACTATCTGGGGGTCTTGGTTTGAGGACGTCTACACATAGACGTGCTAGTCATGCCCTATTTGTAATATTTTTGAATGTCTATTTTTTTAATTCTCAATTTACCATCCTTTATAATACTTCACTCAATATCATTATTATAGTTATGAGACATTGACAATTTATTTTAAATGCTTTAAATTTAATGACTATTTAATTTCCAAAAATCAACACAAGACTTTCAGCTGTTTTAAGATTAAATAAAAATATAATAAATTGTTTTATCATAATCAATTATACATGTGTATATATAAATCCGAATGAAATTTATTAAAAAAAACAACCGCAAAAGAAATCAATTGTGGACAAGTGCTTTTCTCCCTATTTTATTGTTCATTTCATACCACTTTCATCTTAATTTGGTGCGAAGAATTATACTATAAGGCCTATTTATTTTTTAAATCTTTCATCTCACTTTCACCGCTACCAATTTCTACTTTCATCTCACTTTCACCCCTTCCTCTTTCATTGCAACCAAACTGACTGTAAATGATTCACTTGTAAAAAAAACTATAAATAATTTTATCTAACTACAGTCACTTAATTATTCTCATTTAATTATTCTGTCATCATAAGAAATTTCTTTGAGGAAAGATATCCCAAAAAGCAAGACTACTTGAGATATTTTTAACAAAATTTGATCTCATACTTATGAGAAAGCTAGGAGAGTTTTTTTTTAATCCCTATAATCATGTGTCAAAACATGGATCGATCATAAGTATTTATTTGAAGAAATTTATTTTCATAAAATTTGTGTATAATTTATTAAAATAAATCATTATAAAATGATATACCATTTCTATAAATTCAATTAAAAACTTTTAATCTTCAATATAAGTATTTTATATGAACCTTTTATTCCATGCATGTATCTACATCTTATTGATTTCCCACTATCATATTGTTAATTTGGGCAGAGATCGACCCACCTTGAACTTTGTACGGACAGTTTCATGCTTTCACAATTTCATTTTATTTTATTTTTAATTTTTCTAATATAATATATAATTATATTATTCTAATAATTTGAATATAATGAAAAATTAATTCATAATAAAAGTATTGTCTTCATGAATTTAAATATTTAAATATTGTTTTTATAACTTAAAAATGTTTGGATCCTTCACTAAATTTTGATACATCATAAATTTCTTTTTATCTTACATTTTTTAAATTATACCATTTTTTTAAGTTTTATTCGTAAATTAGCATAAAATAGTAGAGTAAATTTCATAAGTTTTTTTTTATCAGATTTACTGAAATTACACACTTTTTTTTATATATAAAAAACCTACACAAATCTTTTTTTATGTCTAAGAAAATAAGACATCGTTCCTCTTCCTTTTTTAAAATCTACACAAATCCTTCTAAATGTCATTCAAACATTTGATAATAGCATGTCACTTAATGAGTATTTTTTTAAAAATGTCCTTATCTTTCTCCTTTAAGTATATGGCAATTTTGATTAAAAAAATAAATATTGCAAAAAATTCAATCAAGCCATCATAACGTAAACATATAAGCCAAATGAACACCATCATGATGAATAATTATAGTTTTCAGAACATAAAAATGAAATTACTCTAAAGGAAATTTATGAAATTTACTCTAAATAATAATAGGTTGCCAATACTCATTACAAAGATCAAAATTAAGTTAATAAACTATTCGCGCGGTTAATATTCCTATATAACTACCTTACATGCATTAAATGTGAATTAAAATATCTACTTGATTGCTTCCAAATTTCCAAAGCAAAAGATCCTATTCCTACCCTATAATAACAACTTTCTCATTTCTGGCAGGTTGATGATGTGCTGATTATACGGTCGTACAATACCGACACGCATGTAATAAAAGGTGAGAAGATTAATCACTCGCATAAACAAAAAAAACCAAAGATTAAATCAAGCTAACACCAAACCAGACGTATCCAATGTCAATTCAAAACGATCATTTGCTAAAAATATGATATCAATATTGAGTATAAGAAATAATTACCGTACAGAAAGGGAATGTATATAGGGTATATTGCGATTATTCAGAAGACAACGACACACTAAACCTTGATTAGTGCCACTCATTAAAATAGTTTAAACCGTGAGGACAAGGTCATTAAGTTACTTATTCAATTACGTGAATTGTATACACGCATAGAGTCCACTTAACTATATATATCAAATTAAATCCAAAAATGGAGTTGGCACGTTGCCCATCTTTTTTCAGTTTTGTTTATTTGTTCTTCTCTCTTAACTTAGCTAGTGATCATGAACTTTTATTTTTATGCATGTATATCTCTACACTTTACTTGATTTTCCATTATCTTAATTACGTTTTTGGGTGTACATCATAAAGGACCACTAGTTATCTTATATTTCACGGTGAAGAATGTAAACATAATACATTAACTTTTTTAAGAGATAACATAACGAGAGTTTCAATGATTTTCCTAATAATTTACGGATTTTAATATTATTTGTTTTTAATCAATCAAATTATATGTCATCTTCTCATTAATTGTTTTTTTAAAATTAGTCCTTGATTATAAAATTTAAAAATTGTAATTCTTTTAAATTAAAAAATATGATTAAAGATAAATTTAGAAGTTTGAATCCTAAAATCTTTTTAGTTATTTTTAACATTTTTTTCATAAAAAAATCTTTTGGGATTTAAGATTTAGGGTTTAAATTTTTTTTATTATTGTTTCTTAAGCAAAACATATATCATAAAAAGTATTAAAAGTAACTAAAACAATTTTAGAATCCAGGCTTTTTAAGTTATCTTTAATCATATTTTCTAATTTAAAGAAGTTATAATTTTTAAAAATAATAATCAAGGACTAATTTGAAAAAATAAGAAAATAATTAATGAAAAGGTGACATATAATTTGATTGACTAAAAAATTAATAGTATCAAAACCCCTCAAATTATTTGGAACACCATAAAAACTCTCTAACATAATAACTTGTTAATGTTTGGTGTATAGATTTAAATTAATTTTTTTATACACCTTAAAATTAAGTTAGTTGATGAATTAGTTAATATTTTTTTAAAACCCCAAGTACCTTCCACTGAAAACAAGTTTGTTCGAGTAAGACCATTATGGGTGATATATGCTTATATATAGAGAAGAGATAAAATTAATCTTAAAATATTATAATTAAAGTTACTTTCTGTCAATAATTTTTTTCAATTATGATTTTACTATAAATCTATCATATATAAAATAAAAAACAAAGAGGGAATAAAGTAATATTTTTATAACTATTTATAAAAAAACAAAAAAATTCAAATAAAACATGATTAAAAAAATTTTTAGTCCATCAAATATTTTGTCTAATTTTGTGGCAATCTAGACCATACTCATTTTTTAAATATTTTTTTAGTCTCTTAAATACAAGAGTTTATATTTTTAGTCTCACAAATTCACCAAATACTTTTTTTCCTTTGTAGTAAAAAAATCACCACAAATTTTGCATTAAAACTGCCAAAAACAAGTCAGGATAGACTAAAAAAAACATTTCACGAGTTTGATAGCTAAAAATTACAAATTTTAATTAGGTGATTAAAAAAGACAACCCTAAATTTAAGAGACAAAAAATATATTCAAATCTATTAAATAAATCACTTATGTGTTTTGAGTAATTTTACTACGTCTTTCCATTACAACTGCCATCCTAGTGACATGAACAATTTTTATTGTGGGCATGGAAACCAAATTCAACCAAATGGTTATGTATCAATCCCATATTACAATAATAAAAAAATTCATGGTTAAATTAGTTTGAACAAAATTACTTAAATAATTAAGTAGCCACTTTTGTGTTTATTGAAAACTTGATATTTTTCATATCTTATGAATATATTTGATCTTGATATTTATGAATTAATTTTCATATTATTGTAACTACAAAATGTTTCCCACCATTTATTTTCTGTAAGGTTGAATTTTTGTCATGCCGTAAAAGTATATGATTCCCCCATTACCGCTCTAAATCCTTCTCCGTTCTTAATTTAGTATATGATCCTAACTTTAATTCATAAATAAATATCAAGTAATGCTGAGGAGTGAGTGTGTATCTAACTTCTTCGTTGGATTGATCCACATGCACCTTAGTTTCACTTTCAACTCATTCCTCTTTATTATATACCAGAAATACAGTTCTGTCAATAATGTCAAGCCATTATATGTTGAATTCCTTGCCTAACTATTTGCCCATTTTTACACACCGGAAGGACTGAATGAATTCCCAATAGTGGAAGCACAATTTAATTTGGATTTTCAAATATAATGGTGTGTTTAGTTTAGAGGAACAAAATATAAGAGATTTTTTTAATTAAATTAGAGTATAAAAGGTATTAAAAAATTACAAAAATTTATCTACAATACTATTTTTATCTTTTCTTCTAAACACACTCTAAGTGCTAAGTTGATTTCTAAAAAAAGTGTGCCAATAATTTAATTATAAAAAATATAGATATTGATTTTGTTCAGCAAAACTAGTTAAAAGTTGAAAAGTTTGTTGAAAGTCGAAAGGCTAATAACTAAAAAATTAGCTTACTAAATTATAAGTGTTTGATAAAATTAATGGATAAAGTAATTAAAAAATGTGAAATAACAAAAAATTAATAAAATTATGATTTATTTAAAAAATATAATAAGAAAATTGAATAAATGTGTTGAGAAATAAAAGAAAGTATAAAAAGATAGAAATTAACATTTTAAAAACACTACTTCAAATAACATTTTAAAAAATGTTAGAAACTATTAAATATCTATTAAAAACTTTGTTTACCGAACAATCCAACCAATTTTTCAGGTAGTAAAAAAAGCTAAAAGCTAGCCAATATTTAATATGTATTACAAAATTAAAAGATTTATAAATAAAAGTAAAAATTGTGAAATAAAATTGAAAATATCTATAAAATATTTGCTTACACAGTTATTTTGAAGTGCTAATTTATTAATGAATTTGTTTTTGATATAAAAGATCGTATTCATACTTATTTAAAATTTATATGGTTAGAGCATCACTCTAATGCAAAAACTCAGCTTAAGTTTGATTGAATCTCTTGTTATCATATACTTGAATTCCAAACTTAAATGAGTTTCATTTTATTTATCGTCTCACATTAAAACTCTTATTTTGAATTAGAAAAAAAATATTTTTAATGATTAAACAACCGGTAGTTGCGTATAAAACTACTTTTATAGAACTATATAAGAATTTATTTGTTCAAATAACATTATCAATTTGCTTAATTTCAACTGCATTGGAATTACATTTTTTGTTTACAGAACTGCGTTGGAATTAATCAAGCTCAAAGAAACGAACTGTACCAAAAAAAAAGGTCAAAAGAAATTATTAATTACAAGAACAAATTAATTAATGATTACTACCATTATTTCAAAAACTCATTTAATAAGATAAAAATAAATCATCAATTTCCAAAAACAACTTCTTTTATACATAATTACAAAGACTGAATAATTAATTAATTACCATAAATTTCGAAACTAATTTACTAGTACATATCATTACAAAAACAAATCAAACCTTGACCACATGAACACAATTAATTAGACAACAACTAAATTACTCCTCCTTTTCCAACATAAGCATCGCGTTTAATAAAAAAAATTATCCTAAAATAAATGTCACAGTTAACTTTTTAGTTTAATATTAATTATTTTTTCACTAATATCCTTAATAAATATCATTTTACTTTTTGAATCAAATATTAATATTACTATTCCCTCCATACTGAAATATAAGCAAACAAATTTTGGACTAAAATATAACAATTTTAATTAAATCTTTCCCATTTAATGATAATATATCTAAAATATCTTTATTTAATTCGAATTTTATTTCCAACAATCTTATCTTTTTTGTCATATGCAATTAATGTAGATGATACTCCCTCTAAACTCATATATAAAAAAAAAAGTAGTTTTATATGTTGAACCTAAATATAAGAAAATCTAACTAATTTTGTCCTATTTAATGTTATTATTCCTAAAAATACTCTTTATTTAATTCTAATTCTACTTTTAATAACTCTTTTTTATTTATGATAATAAATTCTAATGAAGCCTATTTTAAAAATAATCATATTTTTCACTTGAGAATAGGAAAATTAAATGATGTCAACTAATGTAGATGATACTCCCTCTAAACTCATATATAAGTAAAAAAAGTGATTTTTGTATGTTGAACTTAAATATAAGAAAATATAACTAATTTTGTCATATTTAATGTTATCATTCCTAAAAAAAATTTTATTTAATTCTAATTCTATTTTTAATAATTCTTTTTTATTCATGATAGCAAGTTTCAATGAAGTATATTTTAGAAATAATCTTATTTTTCACTTCAGATTAATAAATTAAATAATATTAATTAACTTTCTTAATTAGTGTAAAATTAATTATTTTTACTCATATTTGAATTCAGAGGAAGTACTTTAGAAAATTAATTAAATTTTCTATTAAGACTATCAAAATTAAATGATATTAACTAATTTTTTTTATAAATATGATTTAATTATTTAACTTCTATTTTCTGGAGAGAATATATTTCATTTATTTAATAAAATTAGTTTTATAAAGTTACTACTCTTCTTCATTTATTTATTAACTTTTCTTAATTTATATAAACCAACATTCAATTACACTTATTTTAGTAAAAAGAATTACAATTTTTTTAGTAAGCAAACAACTAATAATTAATTATTAGCCAACGGTATAAAACAAAATTCATCGTTGAAAAAGCGGAAAGTAAAAAACAGAGGGCAATCCAGTCATTTTAGCCAACAATGGCAAATGACCCAAATAAAATCCAAATGGCAAATGAATCCGAACACGGCCAAATCCATCACCCAACCCCAATGATGATGTATATAACGACTTAAAGAGACATACAGAAAATCAGAGATCCCAGATTGGCACATTATTTAACGTTGCCACTCCCTTCAATTTCGCCCCCCTCAAACCTTTTCAAACCAAAAAAAGGCTCTCCCTTCATTTTTCATCATCATTCCCTTAAAACCGCAACCTCAAACAACAACAAAAAAAGAACAACATTTTGGCATTCCGTTACCTCATCCGACGTCGTTTTGGCATTCCGTTAGCGGCGCCAGCATGTCGTCCGGCGGCCCCAACACGACCTCCTCCAACACTAGCCCAAGGGTCGCCGCGGGCCCCACCACCACTCGCCGTCGCGTCGCCGACAACAACAACAACAACATCGTAGACGCCGAAAAACAGCAGCAAGTTACCTCAAGCTTCTCCGATTTCTCCGAGGTCGAAGCCGACGAGAATGTCCCCCACCCCCTCCACGCCCACGCCCACACCCACGCGCACCACCTCCACGTGCATCCCGTCACGCGATACCTCCTCCTCCGCGCGCGCATCCTCCTCTGCGTCCCCGAGTCCTTCTTCCAGCGCGTGGAGCACCTCGTCCTCTGGCTCGCCGGTTCCGTCCAGAGCCTCCGGTCGGGAAAACACGTCGGCCGCAAAATCTTCCTCGCCCTCATCTTCATGCTCGTCATGTCCGTCTTCCTCAAGGTTTCATTTCATTTCTCGCCACAAAGTTTTTTTTCTTTGTTTCCTATCAGAATCTATCCTATATTTATTCCAAATGGTCATCCATCGTGTTAAGTACACAGCACCAATCCCAAAAGTTCCTAGGTGTAAGAGAGTGTATTAGAAAAAATTTAACTCCCGCATTTGCTAGAAATTATGCCAAGATAAATATACAAGTGAAAACAACCGTTTTCTATGAGTTAGTTTATGGGTTTGTTTCTAATATTTTCTTCTCTTGTGATTGCTCTTAAAATGATATCAATGTGATAAAGTCTATTTTATTGTGTTTCTCAAGGTTTCGCTTCTCGGAACGGGCGTTGAGATGAACGGGAAAAGCTTCAAGAGCATCGGGAACGGGCAATTGATACTGCAGCGGTTCAAGGAGGATTGGGCCTCGGCCCAGAGGGTTGTCTCCGAGGCCGGGACCGGAACCGAAACCTCCATGCCCAAACGCGTCCTCGAGAGGCTAACGGTAAGTTGCTCCACAAACACGTTTTTTTTTATAGCAAAAGCGCTTTTTCTTACTTTTGTTTTTTTCCTCGCTTCCTTCTCGTGAATGGTCTTGAAAATTCCCTTTCGGGAATCTCGTTTTGTTTTTTTAACCTCTTTTACCTTTTATTTTTCTGGGGTGAAAAAAGGAAAAAAGGAAAAAAGTTAGAAAAGGTTAAAAGTTTGCGGAATACCACGGGAAAAAGTTTTAAAGTGTTAATTTCTTTTTCCTGGTGATTGGGTAGAATTTTGAGTTTTCTGTAACAAAATATGTAACAATATATTGACATGATACTCTACTACACTATCAGATTTAATTATTTATTTATTATTTGATTTGGTTTGGTTTCTATGAGCTGATAAAAAAAATAAATTTGATTCTATATCTGCCATAATGTTTACTTTTTACTCCTCACACATCAGAAAACGACTCGTCTTTATATATATACATTTTAAGACACTGCATTCCAAATTTGCAGGACTAAGATGGATTAAAATGAGCTAAAAAGTGTATGCATAGAGACTAATATGTAAGACTAAAACACAAAGTTTATGCAGATATAAAGATTAAATGGGTAATTAAATTTTTTATTAAAAGAAAAAGAAGGCCAAATTTAAATTTTGACACAAGGTGATACAATTCTAATTTATTATATATATATATATATATATATATATATATATATTATGCTGGGATGATGAGGGTGCTCCGGGGCTAAAATAAAAATTTGTTTGTGAAGGTGTAGTGTGATTTGGTTAATACTTAGACTAATAACTTATTTTCAATCTTATTTGGAATATTTCTTAATTAAAAATTATGAGAATGGCGGAAAATGGTGAAACCATGAACGAATTTTGAGTGCCAGAATGTGACAAACGGAACTGGGTGTGAACGCATTTTTCAAATGTTGACTTGTTGCATCACGTGCACTGCATGTAATGGCTGGCAACTGGAGACACGTGTAACTGTGTTCAATGTTGGGTACTGAGAAGTTGTCTCTGACCGTAACATTAGTGTTTGTTCCATACTCTGTTTTCTCACGCGTTTCGTTTGCTTTTTCTTCTTCATTCATGCTTTGGCGTTGAATTGTTTTAATTAAATGTGTTTAAATTGTTTTTACTGCTAAAGGTACTGAAATTGAGGATTACTTAACCAATTTGATTTTTGGGACCGTGCTTAATAATTTTAGATCGTTCAACACTTTTCTTTGTGGCTTTATCTTTGTTTATTTTTACCTTATTATCATGTTTTATTTATTTGTTATTTTTCTTTTTCAATAGACTCCAGAAATATGGATGAAGCCAAACAGTGACAAATATTACAAATGCGTTTCTCGACCCAGGAATATAATAAGTATGTGACAATTTAACTTTTAGTCTCAAACTCTCTAGTAATCGACTTTTGTCTCACCTGTCATTCCTTACTCTTTTTTCTTTCAGGGCCAAAAAAGACAAATGGCTATCTTCTTGTTCATGCGAATGGTGGATTGAATCAAATGAGAACTGGGGTAAGATAAGATCAAATGAAATCTATGATTATTTATATGAATTTCATTTCTAAGTTTCCCGAATGATACACTATCGTCCAATCACAAATCACAATTGATATAAATTTTAAGATAATTTTATAAAAATCAACAAAGTTAACTGTATAATGTAGTTTGAGACTAAATGTTTGTGAAATAGTTTTACACTGTTAGTTAGTCCACTAGTGTATAACCTTTTTTCTCTATTTCTATTTGCTAATTCATAGAATCTTCATCGACTTGCAGATATGTGATATGGTTGTAGTGGCAAAAATAATGAATGCCACCCTTGTTCTTCCCTCTCTTGACCATGATTCATTTTGGACTGATCCAAGGTAAAATTTCCCATTTTATTTGTGTGGAACATCAATTATTATCACCTCCTGTTACCCTTTTTCCAAAATATAATGTCCCTAATATATTTCAGTGACTTTAAAGATATCTTTGACTGGAGGCACTTCATGAAAGTTTTGAAAGACGACATTCAGATAGTTGAGTACTTGCCAGTCCAATATGCATCCTTGAAACCTCTTGTGAAGGCCCCTGTTTCCTGGTCAAAGGTATGGAGCACTAACCAATTCTATGTGACAACATTGAAACGATTTCTATTCTTTTTTAGTGCAATAGTGGCTTAGATGCTTCATTTGCAGGCTAGTTACTACAGAGGTGAGATTCTTCCATTGTTGAAGCGACATAAGGTTGTACAGTTTACTCACACAGATTCCCGGCTCGCCAACAATGGCCTTGCTTCCTCTATGCAGAAGCTGAGGTGCCGTGCCAATTACCATGCTCTCAAGTACAGAGCAGAAATTGAAGAGCTTGGAAGGGTTTTGGTGAATAGGCTAAGAAACAATAATGAACCATACATTGCCCTTCATTTAAGGTATTGTCATATGCACTTGACTTTCTTTGTTTACTTTTAAACTGGTAATCCTGTTTGGACAAACTTTTCCATAAACACTAATAGGAGAAGAAAGTAAGAAGATAAAATGAATGGAGCTTCTTCCATAAACTAAAATCAACTTATATATTTCAGTTTTTTGAGGAGTTAGATGATACAGCTTCTATAAAAGTTAAGTGCATAAGTTGACTTTAGTTTGAGAGAAGTTCAATTCATTTTACCTTCTTGTTTTCTTCTATAAGTAATTATAGAGAAGTTTATCCAAACAAAACCTTGAAAATATGAAAATTCTTATGTTATATTTTGTTTATTTGCAATATAGATATGAGAAAGATATGCTAGCCTTTACTGGCTGCAGTCACAATCTCACTGCTGAGGAGGCTGAGGAGCTAAGGGTTATGAGGTATGAAGTGAAGCATTGGAAGGAAAAAGAGATTGATAGTGTGGATAGAAGATTGCAAGGGGGGTGCCCTATGTCACCTAGAGAGGCAGCTATTTTTCTCAAGGCCATGGGGTACCCTTCCACTACAACAATCTACATTGTTGCAGGACCTATTTATGGTGCCAATAGTTTGGAAGGCTTTCAATCTGAGTTCCCTAATGTCTTTTCTCATTCTACCCTTGCAACTGAGGAGGAGCTGGAACCCTTCAAGCCATATCAAAACCGTCTCGCTGCTTTGGATTATATAGTGGCCCTGGAAAGTGATGTCTTTGTGTATACCTATGATGGTAACATGGCCAAGGCAGTGCAGGGTCATAGGAGGTTTGAAGGGTTTCAGAAAACCATCAATCCTGACAGGTTAGTTCACAAAACACAAATCACTTCCTGAATTTTTAATGTCATGTTAAGAGAGAAAAGGGGGGAAATTGTTAAGAGGAATCTCATGGTAAATAATATCTCTGAGAATATGGTCTTTATCTAAGTCAAGTGACCTTCTATGATCCATTTAGTTGACCTCACTTAATGGGAAAATGTTTTGTTATTGTTAAAGAGAGAAAAAGACACAATACAAGATAGACAGAACAGAACCTACACAAATAATTGTAGGACCTACTATAATTGTTTAATCTTTCTCTCTCATAAAATGACCAAAACTAAAATCGGGATCCTAATCCCTTTTTTTTTTTGTCTTTTGGGTTAATTATTGGCATTGTACATGCTACTGATGTGTAATCTGTTTCATTGCTTTTCAGATCGAATTTTGTTAAGCTGATTGATCAATTCGACGAGGGTGCCTTATCTTGGGAAGCATTTGCTTCTGAGGTTAAGAATTCACATTCCAATAGGCTAGGTGCACCTTATCTTAGACAAGTAGGAGAGTCACCGAGAATGGAGGAGAATTTTTACGCCAATCCCTTTCCTGATTGTGTGTGCAACAAGTCTAAGGAGGAAACCACAAGCCAGAAACTAGACCATCATCGGTTTGGTATTGGAGCACAAAGATAGTGTAGTGTCTTTGGTTTTGTCACATATTTTAGGCTAAACAGTGGAGTTTCATCATGCTTTATGGCATTCCCTTAAAAGTTAAAGGAAGAGCCCATTGGGGTTGTGTGGTGGGAATGTGCTTCCTTGTTTTCCAGCCTGGTTGATGAGGCTGCTGAAGAATCAATGGGGGCCCTTGCGTGGCTCTCATTTCATTCAAAATGAGTTTCAGCTTAGGCATACAAAAATGGAAAGAATAGAAGGTTTTGTGTATAATCAAAAGGCACACCAATCACCATACCACAGGTTAGATTATACTGGTGGGGATATTGAATTTGACAATACTACCCCTTTGGATGTGAGAATTATAACTGTTGAAACCATTAGATTCATTGATTCTTTTTATGAAGGAAGATTGCCAAATGGAGCAAGTTTCCAATTTTTGGATTGAACAGTTGCAGGTTGATACATACGAATATTGTTTATACGTTTAAAATAGATGTATTGTTTATATGTTTATATTTATGTTGTACACGTCTGCCTTTAATTGCAGACTACCGCGTGTAGAAATATTGATAATTTAGTTAATTATAGAAATATTTTTTTATTGTTTTCATTATCTTGTTTGATAAGCAAAGGAAGGCCAAAGACCCATATCTCAATTTTTCATGGACTTGGATGAAATTCTTGCTATTTTAAAATCAACGCGTGTGCTATTATCGAAGATAGCTAATGAAACTTTTTCAAGATGTATATGCTGCTACTTTGAATTGAGAGATTTGAGTATATTTGTATTCTAAAGAATTAGGGTTGGATTTTTAAAAATTTAATTCATATTTATTTAAATGGATTTGATCTTAAATTATATTCATATTTTTTTAAAATAATTTGAATTCAAGATTTAATCTATTTAAGTGGATTGGATTTGGTCATATTCAATTTATATTTACTTAAATGTTATAAGAATTTTTTTATAATAGTAATTAAACGCTAAAAAGTGAAATTTAACACATGTTCATTTAAGAGCTATTTCAATTGACCTTGGTCAAGACTATTTTCGATTGATCTTAGTTAGGGATTTTTGGCCTATCTCATGTCAATCATGACTATTTCTTGGTTGACGCCGGTCAGTGCATTTTCGGTCGACGTTAGTTAATGCATTTTGGTCTACGTCAGTTAATGATGTTTTTGGTTGATCTTAGGTAGGATTATTTCTTGGTTGAGGTCAACTAGGGTTTTTAGTCAATGTCAGTAGATGATATTTTTTGGCCACAACAACTAGGGTTTTTTGATCAACATTGACTATGACTAATTTTTGGCCAACGTTGGTTAGAGTTTTTCTGGCAGACATCAGTAAATTTTTTTTTTTTTTGCTGATGCCGATCGTTGGTATTTTTTAGCCAACATCAGTCGAGGCTATTTTTTGGTTGACGCTGTTAGGTTTTTGGCTGACGCTGATTGAAACTATTTTTTTGTTGGCCTCAGCTAGGATTTGCTAGCCAACATCAACTATAACTATTTCTTTTGACTGATGTTGGCTAGGGATATTTTTTTTACATTAACTAAGATTTTTTTGATCGACGTCAATTGAGGGAATATTTTGGCCGACATTAGCTTATTTTTGCCGATGTCGGTCGATGATGTTTTTTCAGCCGATGTTAGTCAAAAAATCTTAACTGACGTCGACAAAAAAATAGTCTTGTTTGACGTCGATCAAACAAACTCTAGCCGATGTCAGCAGAAAACCTACCTAATGTCAACAAAAAAATAATCCTGACAAACATCAGTGAAAAAAGCCCTAGCTAACGTCAACCAAAAAATAACCTCGACTAATGTTGGCTAGCAATATTCGCCGCAAAACCCTTATTGATATTAACCGAAAAAATAGTCTCAACCGATGACAGCTTAAAACATCATCAGTTGACATTGGTCAAAATAACTCTAGACTAGATCGACCAAAAAATAGTTTCTATCGAAGTTGGCAAAAAAAACTTAGCCGTCATCATCCAAAAAATTGTATTTGATTCAAAAAATCAAACAAATATCCAATTCATATTCAATTAATTGGATTGGACTTAAAATAAAAAAAAATAGATTTGGATATGAAATCAGATTATTTAAATAAATTTAAAGTAAATTAAATTGAATTGGATATAAATTGGTTTTATATATTTAGTTTTTTTTCACAGCCTGTAAAGAATTTCTTAGAACACAATTCAAAATGTATGATCACCTTTATTTTGCACTGTTAAGCTCTGTTTAGAGAGAGGAAATAGAGATCAAAGTTATTCTGAGATTAAATTTTTTACAGTTACTCTAAATTTTTTTTATTAATTCAATTATTAAACTATAAAATTTCTAATTGAATAAATGAAGCTTATAAAAAAATTGTTAAATTTCAATACTATTGTTTATAAGATAAGTATGCTTGATATATCTAAAATTTATTGTGCGTGGTTGTTGAGATGATATTACAAATATAAAGGAATACTATAATTGATAAAATATTGTTCTATTAGTAACTTTACTTAAATCTCATAATTAATTCAAAAAGTTTAAGCACTAATTACAAATTTAAAAAGAATACTTTAATTGATAAAATATTGTTCTATTAGTAACTTTACAAAAATATCGTTATTAATTCGAAAAGTTTCAGTATTAATTAGAAAAAAATAAAGTAAAAATATAATTTGATTGAATTAATAATTAGAAGAGAAAGGAAATACTGATTTAATTTTATGTGGTATGAAAATTCAAAAGATGACTTTTCTTAGTAGACACATGCATCATAATTTTTTTTTACATGCTATTGAAATAAAGTATTGATTGTATCGGAAGAAGTAACTAATCTCTAGATTGTGAGCATACATAAAATAAATATTTATCTCTTAATATGATTTATTTCATATCTAAAGTTAGGATTTGAACTCTAAACAAGACATATATCATAACTTAAAGATAGATTAATGTTTGCAAATTAGTATGATATAGATGCAGGATAGGATCTAGGTTCGATTTTTGTAAAACACATATTTTGAGAAAGTGAGAAAATTTAAATGTGAATAAATCTTAAATCAATATTTAATGCCAAAGTTGGTCTAAAGAATGGAAGTTATTTTGGAAGTCCATCCAAAACTAAAAGTCATAATTACGATGAGTAGAAAAACAAAAAGATAGATGTATGACTATAGGAGGAGAATATAATTAAATATTTGTAATTTATATTTTAAATGTTTTTCTAAATTTAAAGATATTCATTAGACTCATAGAGTTGACATAGTGGTTTAAGGCTCCATTGCATTCAAATGTGAGGAGCAATCTATTTAGCAAGAGAACTTATGTTTGATTCTTTTTCTATGCAAAATTCTTAGGCATGTGACAACCATGGAACGCGAAATTAGTCTTTAACCCAATGAATTAAGGAACACTCATACTCATGCTCTATGACACATGAAAAAAAATATTCATTCAAGTCTTTAATTAACAATCAATGTCATAACTGAACATGGACTTTCTGCTAATTAAATATATACTTAATGTGTATTTTAAAAAATAAAAATAAAATATGAGTATTGCTAATAACACTTATAAATGATATTAAATGAGAAAGTATTTATTTTAGAAATCATAGAAGAGAACAAAAATAATTATAGACAACACAATTTTTCTCATCCCAATAAACAATTTTTTTTAATTTTGTGACTAGTGGAAGTGCCCTTAGCGTACTGATTAGCATTTTCCATTTTTTCTTGATTTAAAAAATATTAATTATATTTTTTAACTCTTTGAAAGAGTTTTTTTTGAAAAACAGAGAACAGTTAATGCTCTTCCAAATATGCACTTGGTGAATTTGAATCCTTGCACTTCAGAAAAGATTTAGCCTCATAAAAGATTGTTAAATGAGTCTCACCATGTGGTTTGTCTTTTTTATTTATTTATTTATTTTTTTTATACACCATGTGGTTTGTCTTGTCCATTTCATTAGTGGACTAAATTTTAGCCATTCAAAGGGTAGCGGCCTAAGCGAGAATGATGGCAATGTGAACCAAATTTGAAATTCCTAAATCATTTTCAACCTTTCACTTATCTTACCATTATTGACTAGGCTACTCTAAATTAACCTATGAAATTCCTTTGTCCTATTTTTTGTTTGCCAATGAAATTGCCAGTAGTTGAAAGGGTAAATGAAAAGGAAAATCTAATCTCACGCTTTACCTATACTTCGCACCCTTCTTTTCGATGTATTCTTGACCTTGAATCAATCCCTCATGAAGAGGAAAAAGGGTGACAAGAAAAGTGAAAGTGAAGTTAGTAAGAGGAGTCTTGAATTGATATGTTCTATCTTGAAAATTTGTTTTGGTAGGTTTTGGATAGTTTATTTTTAGTCTTTCTGATATTGAGATACAGTTTCTTGCCAGATAGTGCAAAAAATAGATTTTAAAAAAGGTGATACATATTATCTTTTTTCTTAAGAGGATACATATTATCTTTAATAAAAAATGCATTTTATGTCCAATCAATCTGCCGTATTTTAAGTGTGTATATGTTTGGATAATTATTTATAAACTTGATTTAAAATAATATTAATTTTGATTAAAAGTTAATTTGAAGTTAAATAATTTATGTTTAGAAATGTTTGTTGTATCTAAAAGTCATCTACAATTTGTCCTTTTATTTCACTAATCAAAACACAATTAGTTATTTAAATTCATTTTCAAGATTTTACCTGTAAACATGGTTGGCTTTTTAATATTAAACACGTGAATAAATTGAAGTGAGATTATTCTATTTAATAAGAGGTTTTGGATTTGAGTACTAACTATATAATTATGTTAAATATTTTAAGAAAGAATATTGTGACTTATTTTATCTCGTGCAAAAGTGAAAGATATTTGTGATTTAAAAGAAAAAATTTTAAAATTTAAATAAATTAAACACTATTACTTATACTTGAATCACATTGAGTAAATCATTATTTGACCTAACCAAAGAGTTTTTTTTTTCACTTCTTCGAAAACCAAAATCTATGAAGCAAAATTATTTTAAATATAACTCAATTATGATTTTATCAAACATTTTATTTATGGATAAAATTTAGTTTAACCTCTCTAAACTAAAATTTTAGATATGCAACCTACTATAATCTAAACATGAAGGTTGACGAGGTAATTGTGGATAACTTCAATCTGAAGTTAAACAGTAAGTCAATCATAAGCGGAAAATACCAAAAATTGACTAGTTGAAATGGTCCAGGTCCAAGCAAGAATTGTTGAATTATCACTAACGCATAAACTTTTTAATTTTTTTTCTACTAAACAATTAGAGTACACTTGAAACAGCGAGTCAGTCAATATGGAAGGTAAAGTAGCAAAGAAGTAAAATATTGTATTATTGTTGGAGCAAAATTTTCTTGAGAGAAAATGTCATGTCAGTCGTAAGATTTGGAGTATACAGTGGGAAGTACACTTTGTTTTCTTCTGTTCTATTCATGGAAAAGTTCCTTTTTCTCGTTTTATTGTTAGGCCTTGAGCACTATTTTTAGTCCTCACGCACTATGTTTTAACTTTAATATTAGGAAAGAAAAAGGAGAACATTTGAAAAGGAAAGAACATAGTTTAGTGTTAAGTGAACTCTAGTTTTATCTTATTTTTACAAGACTATGATATTTATAAGTTCTTTTAAGTTCTGACTAATTTTAACTGAGTTGAACTAATTTATTTTAAAAAAATTAATTTCTTACATTATTTTTAGTTTCTATATATAAGACTAAAAAACAAAAGAAAACATTTTTTTAACAACTAATATGCATTGATTTTGAACTCGGATCCTTCTACTAAATTTTTCCCAAAAAAGTATTTCTAAAACAGTCCTAATTTGATTAATAAAAAGATGGATTAATTACACTTTGGTGTCTTAGGATTCAGGTATCATAATTGTGCCATTTTAGTCTCTAAAGTATCAATTATACTAATCGGGTCTCTTAAATATCACAAATGTCTGATTTTAGTCCTCAAATTTTAATTGTCAATTGAATCCTTCACAATTATGTGATTTTAGTCACTCATCACAATTTTGCAGTAATTAATTTCTTAAATTTAAAATTTGTGCAATTGAAACTAATTTTTTTGAAAAAATTCCACATTTATGATACTGAGAGACCAAAATCACACCATTATCATATTTATCTAAGACACAGAATTGGCATAATTAAATTATGTGACATTAAAACCGCATATTTACTATACCTGAGATACTTGGTACAACTAAAACTTAAGAAACCAAAATGATATAATTGCAATACTTAAAGTCCAAAAGTGCAATTAAACCTAAAAAGATCGAGGTTAGGAGATAAAAAGAAGAGCTAACTACCCCTAGGATACATAGTACCCATAATAGCATCATCTAATAACAGATGAGAAAGATCCAAAGGACATTTTAGCTACATGCTTCTTTTTTATTGTGTTGCTTTGTGTTATCTAATAGACCATTAGTCCAAGATAAAAAATGAGCAACGAAAATCAGACGATTACTTCCTGCACTTCTCTAATTGCTTTCTGGACCTAACCCGGAAGCTTAAAAAGGTGCAGGAAGAAAATTGGAGGTGCAGAAACTAATTGCCTGGAAATCATGTGGACAATTTTTGGAATTGTAGCCCAAGTGAACTAGAGAGGGCCGGAAAAGAAAAACGTGCTTATGTGAATAAACAGATGTTTAGAAAACTCATGGACAAAAAAATATGTATTTCAAAAACTCAAGATATTATATGCATGTCGCACCAAGATCAACTAAATAAGAGTGAATGAAGATAAAGTGAAGAGTTAAATTTGTGGCTTATCATAACTGTGATCAATCTAGTCAAACATACCACCACATTGCATAGCGAATAACCCACTAAGATAGGACTAGTGGGAAATTTGGATCGTTTGTATGGAATTTTGGGTTCTATTTCCCTTGTCATCATTGTAAAAAAACAAACATTTAATTCCGCCGGTTTCTTTTGATTTGCACTGTTTTCAATTTTTTTTATTATCAAATGTGACAGTTACTTGTAAAACGCGGGAGCAAGAAGAACAATTGTCATGGTTCAATAGAAGGAGATGATGAACAACAAGAAAAAAACAAACCAAAAATAATACAAACAAGCGGAGGGGGGTTGCATGGAGGGGAAGGGAGGTCGCGTGCGCAGAGGTGAAAGGGGTGTCACGACGAAGGGGAAGATGGAAGGGGAAGAAGTGGGGAGGGAGGAGTGGCATCGAGGAGAGAGAAGAAAAAAGAAGAAAAGTGGAACAACTGAAGAAAAGTGAATGTTGAGAATGAGCAAGGAGAGAAGAAGAAAAGTGAACTGAGAAGAAAATTTAATAAATATTCCAATAAAATATTTAAAAGTAGGGTCGATATGACATCTATTAAAGCGTATCTAAGATCCCAAAATGAGGTTTACTATTATAGGAAAAAAATGAAATAGATATTGAGAGATTTTCAATCCTATGTAACGTTGAAGGATCCACCAAAAAATGGTCTAAGATCACAATTTGAGATCTCCAACTAAAGATACTCTAAGATTCTTTCAATCCTTCCTCATTGTAGCAATAGAGAACAAGGACAAATTTTAAGAAACCCAAGGTGCAAAGTCCTTCATTGTCTCTGCAAAGTGAGCCTTTATTTTTTGCTTTATCTACGAGAACACCCAGGGAACTTCCTCAGCAAATGATGGGTCTTTGCTTCCTACATTTCATTTTTGCTTCCTGCACCCTCAAAATTTTTAATATCCCCAGCTTATCCTTCTCCCATATTCCCTCACTCACCCTCTTCTCTCCATCTTCCTCTTCCTATCTCCTTTCCTCTTGCATTACCGCAACCAAGGCCTTGCACCACTACGACCTAGGCCTCATGCTACTACGACTAGGGCATCATACCACATTCTGCCATGGACGCAATATCGTGCTTCACCTTCCTTGTGCCTCCGCAGCCACTACAGAATCTCGAATGTGAAAGTTGGCCAATAAATGTATTATGGATTGCTTAATGTGGAATTATGAAACCATAATAATTCCACAATCCCAAATCTGGAAGCTGCCAAACAATGTTCTAGATTGAGTAATCCAGAATACAAATGTTTCATAAGTATAACGAGTAATTTGAAATGCATTTCTAGATTACCCAATCTACTTACGAAATGAGTTTTCCAATAAATACCAACACTTTTAGATTCATTATTCTAGAAAACACCAACATCATTGTATGTGTTTGTGTGTGTTGTGTTTCTAGTCAAGGAGCTTGGTGGAGGCGAGGGGGTGGGCAGAGTGCTGCGAAAGAAGAGAGAAGGACGAGGGCGATTTGCAAGTGAGGACGACTTTTTTAAAGTCACTTTGCTATTTTATGGCATGTTTGATTATAAAGAAATAAAACAATGAAAAAATAGATAACAATACATTTTTTTTTCTGTTTGATTGAAAGTAAAAGAAAAAGGAAGATAAAAGTTTATTTCAATGCGACATATTGGAACCCGGCATCATCCGGTCTTCCACTGAGGTTCGAGGTCTTCTCTTCACAACCCGGCCTCCTTACCTCGGCTTCATCATGCCGAGTTCCTGAGCCCGGCTCCTTCACAACAATCTTCAAACTTCATTGTTGGCACCGGCTTCGTCATTATGTCAGACCAATTCTGACTTGTGTGCACTTTCCCAAGTGTGAGCTTTCCACCCTCTACCGCATCCCGGATCCAGTGATACCTCACATCAATGTGCTTGGTGCGGGAGTGATACGTCGAGTTCTTTGCCAAGTGAATGGCACTCTGATTGTCATACTTCAACTCATACTTGTTCTGGTCATGGCCGAACTCCTGGAGAAAACACTTCATCCACAACAACTCTTTGCACGCCTCGGCCTCAGTAGTCGACAGTGCTACACACTGTTAGATTCAAGTGCATGAAGAAACAGAAGATTAGAAGTGTTTTGATTTTTGATTCATGCCCAATCATTTGTTGATGGCATTTGTAATTTTCATTTTTGTTTTAAGCTTGGTTCATTAAGGGTATGATCTAATAATCCTTTGTAGCTATTAAATAAAACAAACATGCATGCATTCATTCTTAGTTTTAGAATCATATTAGTATGTACATCTAAGTAGAAATACATTGATGAGCTTAAAACTTGCATAAAATGTTTTCTCACTGAAATAATCGATTACATAAGGGATATAATCGATTACATAAGGTATCTGCATATTTCTGTTAAGTAGTGAGAACTGGTTTAATCGATTACCAAGTAATCGTAATCGATTAAACGTGCTTAGAGTGTAAAATGCATCCTTCTGACGTAATCGATTAAAACACCAAATAATCGATTACCTCTGCTTGTGATTCAAACATGTTGTCCTGGCGTAATCGATTACATTAGTAAATAATCGATTACTTTGTTCGTTCATATTTTCCAGAAACATCATGAACACTTTAATCGATTAAAAATGCGTATTAATCGATTACACATGTTAAAATAATCGATTAACTAAACGAAATAATTGATTACTGACTGTTAAATCTGTTTTTATAAATAGACATGCATTGACTCACAAATTAAGAGTTTCATATTTCAAGAGCTTTCATTACAACAGTGTATTAACATTCTCTGAGTGCTCTAAAGTAAAGAAAGAATCTTTTTAATTGGGTTGTTCATATATGTGAGAATCATGAAGCTTGAGTAAAAGAAGGAGTTGCTTAGTGATCATTCATGCATTAATTAGTTGCAAGATCATTCAAGACTGCATTTCATTCATCAACACAGGTTTTAAATTTCGTGTAATTCCTTTTCTGCTGCAAAAGGTTTAAGGTGATATCCTTCTTGAATCTCTAGTTCTATTCTTTGTGATATTTCATTTGTTTTCTTTAGTTTGAGTTGAATCTTTTCATGTAACAGATTTGATTTCTTTAAAGCTTTACTAGATAGGGTTTCTAGTGGGTAGAACTGAGTAGGGTTCTCAGGTTCTAGGTCTTTAGATAAATCTAGAGGGTAGATTTAAAATTTTACCTAGGGTGGGTGAAAGAGACCTTGTTGATTGCTTGTAAAGAATATTAATCTGTTAGTGGAACTCTAATCTGTTTTGGATTAGAAGGCAAACTGGATGTAGCCTCAGTGGTTGGAGGTGAACCAGTATAGATTGTGTGCACTTAATATTTGAATTGCATTTCATTTAGTTGCTAGTGATATTAGTTTGTGTATCAACTCACACTTTGATTAAGCAAATGAGCCAATTGATTGGAGAAGATAAACTGATTGCTAAACTTGTTTTGTTTTAAGATACGATCTGAATTAAATCTTCCGCTGAGCTTTTGATTTTCAAGAAAAGTTTATAAAATTCGTCATAAACCAATTCACCCCCCCTCTTGGTTTATTAGATTAGGTATTCATTGTATTTTCACACACTTCTGCAGTTTTGACTGCCACGAGATTGTCCCTCTAGCCAGGGTCATCAAATATCCCGTCGTCGACTTCCTCAAGTTGGAATCTCCCCCTAAATCAGCATCCGAGTAGCCTTGCAACCCGGCCTCACCTTCTCCAAATTGAAAACACATGCTGGCTGTACCTCGGAGGTATCTGAAGATCCACTTCACTGCTTCCCAGTGTTCCTTGCCGGGGTTCGAAAGATACCGGCTTATCACTCCAACTGCATACGCCAGGTCGGGTCTGGTGCAAACCATTGCATACATCAAGCTTCCGACTGCAGATTGGTATGAGATCTTCTCCATCTCTTCTTTGTTTTCATCTGATCTCGGACATTGCCTCTCATTCAGCTTCAAATGTCCGGCCAAGGGGGTGCTCATTGTCTTGGCTTTGTCCATGTTGAATCTCTTCAAGATCTTCTCAACATATTTCTCCTGACTTAGCCACAGTAGCTTCTTCTTTCTATCCCGGATGATCTTCATCCCGAGGATCTGCTTTGCTGGACCGAGGTCCTTCATCGCGAAGGACGATCTCAACGCCTCCTTTAGGGCGGAAATCTTCACCTTGTCTTGTCCTACTATCAGCATGTCATCCACATATAGTAGCAAGATCAAGAAATCACCGGTCTCATACCTCTTCACAAAAACACAGTGGTCGACATCCGTCTTCATGAACCTATGGTCTATCATGAAGGAATCAAACTTCTTGTACCACTGGCGAGGTGCTTGCTTCAAGCCATAGAGACTCTTCTTCAGTCGGCATACCATGCCTTCATATCCTGGAGCTTCAAACCCTTCAGGTTGCTCCATGAAGATCTTTTCCTCCAGCTCATCGTGAAGAAATGCCATTTTCACATCCATCTGCTCTACCTCCAGGTCCATAGTAGCTGCCATTGCTAAAACAGTTCGGACTGAGGTCATCTTCACAATAGGAGAGAAAATTTCATCAAAGTCTATCCCTTTTTTCTGGTTGCAGCCTTTTACTACAATCCGGGCTTTGAATCTCGGCCTCTTGCCGTTCTCCTCCTGCTTGATCTTGTACACCCACTTGTTCTTCAGAGCTCGCCTTCCCTTGGGTAGCTCGATCAACTCATACGTCTGATTCTCATGCAAGGATCTCATCTCATCCTGCATGGCCTTCTCCCATTCTCCACGTTCTGGACTCTCCACCGCCTCATCATAACTCTGGGGTTCACCCTCCTCAGTAATTATGGTATATTCATCAGGTGGATACCTTGTAGAAGGTCTTCTTTCTCTAGTGGGGTATCTCAGCTGTTCTTCTTCTTCACCATCAGAACTCGACTCTTCACTTTCATCTCGGATCCTGGTATCATCGGCTTCTTGTTGGTCATCATCTTCAACATCGCTTCCAGCGATTTCTGCACTGGTTTCTCCCCCCTGCTTCAACATGCACACGAGGGACGGGTTCTTCACTTTGGACAGTAACCCGGACTTGGGGCTTCGAGATATCATGGATGGTCTCATCCTCATGGAAGACTACATCTCGGCTTTTCACAATCCTCTTATTGATTGGATCCCACAGTCTGAAACCAAACTCGGTTTTTGGCGAACCGAGGTATATGCACTCATTCGTCTTAGCATCCAGCTTCGCCCTTTCATCTTTAGGGACATACACGAAGGCTCGGCATCCGAACATCCTCAGGTGATCATAGGTCGCTTTCCGACTCGTCCAGATTTCTTCTGGAATTTGTCCCTTCAGCGGTCGAGATGGTGAGAGATTTATCAGATCGACCGCGGTTCTCACTGCTTCTCCCCAATATGCCTTTGACAACCCTGCGTTGGAAAGCATACTTCGGACCTTCTCCTCGATAGTCCGGTTCATCCTCTCAGCTAGCCCATTTAGCTGAGGTGTCTTGGGGGGCGTCTTCTCCAGTCTGATCCTGTCTTTTCTACAGTAGGCTTCAAAGGGACCACGATACTCACCACCATTATCTGATCTGACCACCTTCAATCTTTTTCCAGTCTCCCTTTCCACCATGGCGTGGAACTCCTTAAAAGATTGGAGAACCTGGTCCTTAGTCTTCATAAGGTAAACCCACACTCTGCGGGAGTGGTCATCAATGAAAGAGACAAAATACTGTGCTTCTCCAAGCGATCTCTCTGACATGAAGCAAACGTCAGTATGGACGAGGTCAAGTATGCACCTCTATCTCCTGGGTTGATCCGGTCTCACAAACGAAACCCGGTGTTGCTTCCCAGCTAGGCAGTGCGAGCAACTCTCCAGCACTTGACCCTTCAACCCGGTCAATAGCTCTTTCTTCTCCAAAATCTCAAGTCCATTCTCGCTCATGTGGCCAAGACGCTTGTGCCACAGCTCCAGACTTGAACCATCAAAAACCGTGTTGGCTTCACCGCTAATCATCCTTCCTTGCATCATATACAAGGAGCCTTCTTTCTTTCCTCTAGCCATCACCAAACTGCTTTTGGCCAGCTTCCATCTACAGCCCTCAAAGCTATTCACTAATCCGGCGTCATCAAGTTTTCCCATCGAGATTACGTTCAACCGCATGTCAGGTACGTGCCTCACGTCCTTGAGCATGATCCGGCACCCTACTTCCGAGGTCAGGGTCACATCGCCAATATTAACAATCTTGCTGGTTACCTGATTCCCCATCTTCACAGCTCCAAAATCTCCACTCCGGTAGGAGGAGAAAAACCTTCTATGAGGGGTCACATGGAAAGAAGCGCCTGAATCCACTATCCAGGTACAGTCATCGAAGGCAACATTCACGGATTCATCCTCTCTCAGGAGGAATACCTCGGCATTGGCACTGGCAACTATCGCTGTAGTGCTCTTCGCCTCTTTCTTCTGCTGCATGCTCTGATTTGACTTCACAGAGCCATTCTGCTCATCTTTTTGCAGAATTCAGCTGTAACGCCCCGTATGCATCCGGTTTTTTAACATTCCATTATATCCATTTACGCAGCAATTTTCAAAATAAACAATTTGATTTGGAAGCAAAACAAAATATGACGTCATTATAACATCGGTTGTACATTACACATGGTGAAGTATCAAAATATACATCCTCTGTACACAAATGTACATATAATCCCCTCAGGGTACAAAACCACAAAACAAAAGGCATAAATATCAAAAGAATGGAGCCAACATGCTCTCATCAACTATGCCTAGTGTTTATATATAATTTATCCCTGCATGGGCCTCTTGCCCTAGGATCTCTCAGCTTCTCCCTGTATCTCACCTGCAAACATAATCCCCATACACGGGGTGAGATAAAAATCTCAGTAAACTCAGGGTCCTTGGAGGTCTTTCCTCCCCCTGGTTCACTTCTATGCATATAATATCAAAATTGGCATTACAACTAGCCATCACAGCTCTCAACAATTCACAACATATAACATGTATATTTCAACTCATATACAACATACACAAGATAGATATATTATATTCCTTGAGAAATATCATCTGCAACAGGTATATTCTCCAAGGATTCACTCACATATATAAATATATCTATACTGTATTTCCTGGGAAAAGATCACCTGCAACAGGTATCTTATTCCAGGACTCACTCGGACATATATGGCACTTCCGAGATAAGCTCATCTGCAACAGGTGCATTCTCTCAGGTTTTATCACATACACACATATATTGACCACTTAGAGTTGTTCCACGTAACTCTGGCTCTAAGGGAAGTCCATATTTAGTCCATTCTACTGGCCAGAGAATCTCAATAACCCACAATACACACATAGCCTCAATCCATGTATATCAAGTACACGTTTTCAATCAAATCAGTAATACACAATTTCAATATACATGCATCAATTCATACAATAACCATCACTCCCTCTGGAGTATGGTGGAACACAATCAGGGGAAATACTCCCAAGAACAAAGAGCTTACCTGCTCTCAGCACTGTACCGGCTCTCCCGGATCCGTGGTCACCACCATCAGTGATGTCAGAATCACGCCCTACACAAGAGCATGTAAACAATCAATCAATAACGGTCCTCAACCGTTAGAATGAAAGGAAACTCTATTCCTTTCCATTAAAACCGTTTTGTTCTCTATCTTAGGGTTATCAGAGCTAACCACCTTATTGGCGGTTCACAGACCCTCAACAGGATCTAACTCGGCCTAACCAAGGCACTAGAGTCCCTCTAAGACTCTGCATAAGCTAATTCAAAGTATACAATTGCTTAACCCTTCTGTATCTCAAGAATAACCAAGTTATTCAAAACAATCATTTCAACACATTTTCACCGTTTATTTAGCCTCCTGAACATCTTTTGTAAAGGTACCTAGGCTCAAACTCATCATTATATCAACATTCTTCCTACTCATACAGATGTCAGAGTCAAAACTAAACTTTATCAATACTCAAGATTCAAAGCTTAACATTCATCTAAACAGCCTCCTGAGCATATATCTCTAAAGAATCCAAGCCTAGTTTCGACCCTAACTCACTCATTTATCCAAAAGTTCATCAAACTCATCCAGAATCATTTTCACAATTCAATCGGTTAAAGATCAAGTTTCTCACCTCTAGACTGTTGAGGAAGGTCAGAGGATAGCTTTTCCAAGCTTGAACGCCTCTGAAATGACTCCTTTCTTCTCAAAATTCAAGCTCTAAGGATATTCCCTAGAGAACGGGATTTCTCCGATTGATTATCTTTTTGAGAGATTGAAACTAGGATCTAGCTCATCTCGAGGTTTTAATCACTTTCCTAGTTGGGTAAAAGGTGTTTAGGTCAAGGAATAAGCGGTTATGGAGCTTCCAAACTCAACAATGGAGGAAAATAGCTTAGAGGAAGAAGAAGAAGCGTTTTTGGCCCAAAAATTCGTAAAACTGGCCTTTTATAGGCCCCCCAGCGTGAGTCCCACGCTACCAACGTGGCCCCCACGCTACCGGCGTGGAAATCCAGTGGAAAATGGCTTTCTGGAGCACTTCCCACGCTACCGGCGTGGCATTCCAGTGGAAAATGGCTTTCTAGAGCACTTCCCACGCTACCAGCGTGGCTCCTTCAACTCTAATTCCGTCGCTAATTCCGTCACTAATGCTTTTGCGACAGAAAATTAGCAAATTTAAACTTTTCTTTCTTTTTCTTTTATTTATTTAACCTTGGTTATTATACCAGCAGTCAGACTTCTTGTGTGTGGGCTTCCCGCAGTAGAAGCACTTTAGTTCACTCTTCGGTCTTGACCGATCTCTGGCTCGACCCCGACTCTTGCTTCGAGCCCGGTAGTCGGACTTACTCCTCTCAGCTACGTTGGCATCAAATGTGTTGGTTCCACCCCGTTCTCTTCTCCTGGCTTCTTCATTCAGGAGGCTGTGTGTCACGACGTCCATCTCCAGTTTCCCTTCAGGAGCCGAGTTGCTCAACGTCACTATCAGAGTATCCTAGCTCTCTGGTAATGAACTCAGCAACAACAATGCTTGCATCTCATTATCAATTCTCATCTCGGCCTTGGACAACTGGTTCACAATAACTTTGTATGTGTTGAGGTGCTCAATCATGCTCATCCCGTCCTGATACTTCAGCTTCACAAGCCGGCAGACGAGGTGTGCGTTGTTCCTAAGAGTTTTCTTCTGAATCATGGACTCCAACTTGTTCCACAACTCGTATGCATTCGTGAACTCGGACACATGCTCAAAGAGAGACTTGTCAATATACTTCCTGATCGTGGCCACCGCCTTGCGACTCAGGATCTCCCACTCCTTGTCGGTTTTGCCTGCCGGTCTCTCATCAAGGACAATGGGCTCATGCAAATCCTTGCAATACAGATGATCTTCCATCATCGGCCTCCAGTAGGTGAAGTTGTCTGCGGTCAACTTGAACATATCCCCATCATGGGTAATACCACCACTGGTCTCCGTCCTGTCTCCTTTCTCTTCTCAGAACCCGCCGAACCCAGGGCTCTGATACCACTCTGTTGGGGATATGGGGTGCGCTTGCCTCTTCCCACAAACAACAAACAGGGAGTCTCACAGACTCAATCCTCTCAAACAATCAAACAGTGTAAATATGCGGAAACGTGAATAATCAAAACGAGAAATATCAGGAGAGAAAAACACAACACAATATAGCTTAACGTGGGAAAAAACCTCCAAGAGGAAAATCCACGGGACCTTGTCCAGAAACAATCCACTATATCAATAATAATGATTACAAACACTGAACAGCCTCTAGCTGGAGTCACGCTCAATCTCACTAATAATGGAGGGAACTCTCTCTTTACAAGGGTTGCTCACTCAACCTCTCGGAGACTCTCACAGGAAGCTCACTCTTCACTGTGCTCTCAATATCTACAACTCAGTCTAGGGTCAGGGTCACCATCCTCCATCTATAAATGTTGTATTTATAGAGAGGAATTAGGTTTATGGATTTCTGTTCCCTAAACATGGAATGGGCCGAGGTCAACACCCTCGGGAATTAGGCCTAAGTCAAACTTTCCCCTTTCCAGCACCTGAGGATTTGGGCTAAGCATTAAAGCGGAATAGTCCAACAATGAGTAACTGCACCAACATCTCAACTGAAGGGTAAATAAACAACGCCAAAGTCATAAAACCAAGTGAAAATATTCAGAAGACTTTGTTTTTCATCTTCTGAGCTGAGTGCTTTCATCCTGAGTAAGAATAAATACCAATCAACAATAACAACAATTAAGTATTTTCCCACTGATTAGAGTGAGTTTCATGGTTCAAACAATGTCATAATATTCTATTGCAAATTATGTTCATAGATAAACTATCTATTTGTAGATCTTTCTCAATGGTTTCACCTCTTACGTTATCCTCTTCCATTAGTGATATTTTTTTTTTTGAAAGGATTAGTGATAAAGTTATCCTCCATGTAATAATATACAAGCGCTTCTTGTCTTCTTCACATGCCCAAAGAATAAATACCAATGAATTAAAGAATTTAAACATTTTCCAATTATTAAACCATGTCATTTCTTAATTTCCTGTGCATTATTTTTTCCAGGGTATGTAATCAAGTGGAAAATAAAGAATACAAATAAGAAATATTATATGAAAATGTAACCCTTATTATTTTTAACATATTGAATGTTTTTTCTATTTTATTTTTATTTTTATTCCTTAGCCAATACGTAAAAGGAACTAATTAGTAAAGTTCCCTTTTTATTTTTCTTTTATGTGTAAAACATCCTTTTCGTATACTCGAGCCAAAACAGAATAAAGAAAAAAGACCTGTATAATCTTGAAGCAATGCTGGAATAAATAGCATAGCCACTTCTAATAAAGCTGCTACTTTAAAGTCCATACATTATTACAATATAATTCAAAATGATATCTAATATATGAGAAGTATCTGCTAAAGCAAAGGCTACTTTTCAATACTTCCAAATACAATGTTAATACAGTTTGATTTTAAAATTCATAGCACTTTCAGCTTGAAAATAATTAAAAACAAAAGCCTCTATAGATAACAAATGGGCTAAAGTGCTTCCTACTTCATAAAACTTTAAATAGCACAGCCATTGCACATTTATATACAAGAATGTCTCATAAATTTATAATGAACATTTAAAAACTAAGTGTCAGCACAAAGTTAAACTAGAAGCCACAACAATAATTTGATCCAGAATAATATTCTTATCATTAATATTTGGTTTTCCATCTCACCACTAGAATATTCAAAAACTTCATGACAAGAGAGCAGAATGACCACTAGTTGTTACAGACACAAAATTCTTAGATTTTAGAAAGAGAGCTGAATGACACTGTAAAGAGAAAACACAATTTTGTAAAGGTTCACTGAATCAGAGAGATTAAGGTGAGAATTCTCCTTCCAAGGAATTTCCGTTTAACAAAGGGTTTCCCTTTCACAACTGAACCACTTTCTCAGTTCTCAAAATGCACTAAGAATGCCTGGATCCTCCACCCTCTCTAGTCTCCCCTACTATTCAAGCAAATTCCCTGCTCTTAACAACTTCAACTGCCTAGCCGACCTAACAACTTGAACTTCCCAATCAACTGTAATTATTTCCAACTGTTTTACTTTTGCCTCACTTCCCTGTTCTTCAGAGTACATACTTTCTTTTCATTCTTCTAGGTTCCATGACTAGTGTACTAAGATGTACAGTACTAAAGCTATAATGGTTTAAGAACTGGGTTGTATGCATCCCAAAGGATCTTTTCGTTGACCTTTACCTCTTATAGCCTAGAGGCTCAAGACAATAGATTGGAAAAAGAATGAAAATCATCACCAAAGTGGAAAAGTAAAGTATAGTAGCTATGTTTTTAAAAGTAACTTCAAAGGAACATAGGGCCCATAACTCATTTGAATAAAATTGCCTGCCATCAGAAACTCAAAGTCATAGCCATAAAATCGTGTTTTGCAGGAAACCCACAATGCTATAGCACCATGGCTGCTATTACACAACAATGAATATGAAATTCATATAGCCCTAATCTACTTGAGTAGTATTTTATCTATTCCTGATTTTTATTATCAAGTGCATTAGTCAAAACAAACATATATGTCTAAGTTTAAAAATTATTTCAGAGGGCAGGAGCTAATGCTGGCGGTGTGTGTTCTAAATTCTAATTACATTAAAGGAGAGACAGTGAACAACACCAAATCTAATTATGAGGGGCTCAAAGCTATTGGCAATTGGCACAGGATTGAGGAAACCATTTCTTAAAGCATTCTCAGTGTAAGAAATTGATTTCAGGAAACATGAATCAATCTTCAGCAATAAACTAATCCCAAACCAAAAATTAAATGAAAATGCAAAGCAAAAGAATTTAATTCTGCAGAATTAAAATGAAAAAACAAATATAGATGAAACCCATTGGGGTAAAAATCATGCTGTTACACTGGAGATGAATGTTAAAGGTGACACCGGATTTGAGAACTTTAGGGCCAAGAGAAACCAGGTTGAGAAGTGAAAGCTTTTCTCAGTCTTCTACTTACAAAGATTCATCATTAGTTCTCATAGCTGCAAGGACAATCTAGGAATTGTTTTGTTTGTGTTAAAATATGTTAATTGCATTGATACAAGTACCTTGTAAACAGATCCAAAATTGATTGAATATATGAACTAAGTTCGACATAATAACAATGTGTTCAAGCTCATCAAGCCAATCTTCAGATCCCTATCAAATAAATTTAAAATTATGCGCATGCTACATAACTACAATTATGTGTAATCATCAGATCCATGATAAGAAAAATAGACTCTGAAAAACACATGATTGGAGAGACAAGAACATTTCAATTCCATCAGAGTCAGAATTTGAAGCATCAAGGGAAAGAAAAGAAAAAACTAAGATTTTTGAAACATAAAATTGGTTCAGCTTAAAAGCTTAAAAGTTAAAGAACCAAATTGAATGACATTTTATCTATCAAGTGCTTAAATAATAGATTTTACATTACAGCCGCTAAAGTAAATAAAATCCTACATACCAGAATGCCAATGAGCTTGCCATTCAAGGAGATAGCATTGTAAAGAATTGTGAATTGACAGTTATAAAAAATGATACAATAAAAAAAATACACTTGAAAGGAAATATGGAAGTGTCCTATAGAAAATAGTTTCAGCTTTCCTCCCTTGGTTTATTAATTTCATTATTATTGATGTTGGTATCTGAATTGACTTGCATCTCAAGCAACTTCTGTTCTTCCTCCTCATTTTCTTGTGCAATCGCCTGTTTTGCAGCCTTTGGCTTGCTAGTTGATTGCTGATACATAATCCCGCCTAGCATACAAATCAGAAGACCCACTGTACCCACCCATGTTGAATGCTTGTCCCATATTACCAAATTGATCACAACAGTCAACAGTTTGTTCACTATACCAAGGACAGTAAATCCTGTTGCAGAAATAGCCCTGCGGCAAGAAAATCCGAAGAAAGAAATCGACAGACCAAACAAACATGACAATCCCACTGGCAAAATGACTTGGAACGAGTGCCAATCAGACTCATCTTGGATCTCATGCTTAATCTTCTTCAGCTCACCCATAATCAGCAGCTCCAACGGAAAAAGCAGAAGAGCCTCGAGATTATTGTACAGCACAAGACCCCATGTGTTCAAACCAATCGTCATAACCACATGCTTTATGTAAACAAAATCTATAGACATGCTAACCAAGTAGGCCAATGCCCAGGTGTACGCCATGAAAGTAAACTGATAATCGGTGACCACATAGAGCACACTGCCGGCAAAGATGGTGCCCAGGGAGGCCCACGTCTTCCCCGATGGCCACGGCTGGTGCAAGAACAACGTCTCCCCAACCGCAACAAACAAGGGAACAACCGAACGGAACACGATAAATGTGTCAACATTGGCATGGAGGAGCAACTCACTATTGGTGAAAAGCGACAGGTAAAATATTATCGCCGCGGGCAAGAACCGCCACATGGTCATAAGGTCAAGGGGGTCATGCTCGAGGAGCTTAAGCTGGCCGAAAAGGAGGACCCCGGCGGCACTGGTGAAGTACTGCAAGGCAGTTAGGGCACCAGGGTATGGGAATTTCATGACTGCCCATTTGTTGATTATGGAAAGCAAAGATGCAGATAAACAGTACCCAGCAGCCACACCATACACTGAAATTTGATGCACCAATGAAGTGTACCAATTTCCCTCACCATCACTCACATTCACATCCTCTTTCACATCCACACCCTTTTGAACAGTGAGGTTATTACTAGGGTTTTCCATGTCAGTTTCTTTAGACATCTGAACAAACCCCAAAATGACGCGTTATTGACATCAACACAGAATTTTTATAAGTGAAAAATGCAGATCTGTTTTAAATGCCGTGTGACGCATAGTATTTTGAGGCAGGAATGTGAACAGTGAGTGAAATCAAAAGGCACGATGTAATTTATTGTTTTGAAGCAATGAGCAAAGTGAGAGAGAGAAAGGGACTTACCAGAATCGAATGAAAGAGAGGTTCGTCGTTGTCGTGTCGCAGACCACAGAACCACTTCTTTAGTTCTGTTTTCCTCTGAATCTTTTCTTCGCTTGATTCATCCTTTGGTTTTGTTCACTTGCCGTGCCATCCAGGGGCTAATTAAATTATTCACAGCAAAACCTTGTTTAAGTTAGTAAAAAATAACATACGTATTTATCGATTCAGGACATATTGTAGGGCACGACCAAATAGGTATAGTTTTTAAAAATTTATTATTTGGAAGTAAATTTTAAATTAATACTTGAAATGAAGTTATAATAAATGTTACTATTTTTAATTGATATTCATAATATCTATTATGACTTATATTTTTTTTCACTCACAAAAAAATTTACTATTTTAATTTTTTAAAATAGACTTTAAAGTTATAAGGTGTATTTTTACGATTTTAAAATTGCAAAGAAAATAATATTTTGATTGAAGTCATAAATTAATTTAAAATATCAATTATTTTTTCACATTAATTTCGTAAATAATGTTTTATTTTAATTATTTAAAAAATTAATATATGTTTTATTCTTTTGTTTTATTTCATATTTTTTAGTTTTTTATTTAATATATTTTTTATATTTTTATTTAATGTTAAGGATTATTATTTATTTTATAAATTAAAAATACTACAAAATATTTAAATTTAAATAAAATATTAAAATGTATTTTATCTAATAAAAAATATTAAAATATTTTGTTATTAATATTAATTTATAACTTATCAAATAATACTAATTTTTAATATATTTAACAATTTTTTAAAACTAAAACTAAAACTAAAACAAACAAAAATCAGCATAATATATTTAAAAAAATTAAAGAAGTCGTATATCCATCCAAGACTTTGAAGTCGGGTAAACGGCTACGACTTCTATTTGAAATAGAAAACTAATAAAACATAAAATAATTCTATCTCAACTTACAATTTCATAAAAAAATAGAAATCATGTA
>CM023941.1:24434809-24446114 GCA_013407115.1 Glycine latifolia
AAAATATATAAAAATATTGAATAAAACTAAAAAAATAAAACATACATGAATTCTTTTAATAATTAAAATAAAATTTATTTACAATTTTTTTAAAAAATATATAAGTAAAAGATAATTGAAGTTGTAAATTAATTTAGTACTTCAATATAAAAAATTATTCCCTTTACAACTTTAAAGTGGTAAAAAATATATCTTATGACTTTAAAGTTGTATTTATAAAAAAAAGTCATAACATATGTTATGATTTTCAATTCAGAAGTTGTAACATTTGTTACGACTTATCTTTTTTTATACTAATTTTAATTTTTTTTCAAATGATAATTTTTTTTAAAATTACACCTATTTTGTCCTTTGACCCATATTGTCGATCTACATCATTTTCAAAATTAATGTTAATTATAAAATTGTATTAAATCATGTACTTTTTATTTAAAATATAGTATATTTAAGGTTTAATAATTATTTTGTTCCTCTAATTTATTTTTGAAGTTCAATTTGGTCTTCTTATTTATTTTAAAAAAATTCAATTCAATTCTCTAATTTTTTAAAATGGATTCTATTAGATTATTATTTTTAGAAGTTTCAATTAGGTCTTTTATTTTTTAGAATGTGTTAATTTGATCCTATTTTTTTTCATATGCTAAAATAAATTAAAAATAGGATAAATTTGATTTTAAATAGTACATTTATTCTTGAAAAACTGATGTAACTATTTGAAGTGCTTTTAACTATGTTTTCATTTTCTATTTTTAAGCAACCAAACAAGGTCAATCACAATGGCTACTCGTAATTATTTCTTTCTTCATTTCTAACTATAAGACTTTTTTAATTAATTTATGTTTTTAATAAAAATAATTAATTTATTTAATTATATTAAATTATCAATTAATTATAATATCATTTCAAAATTATCATTTTCTTATATTTTTATTCATTTAATTGTTTCTCATCATTATTTGGAAAGAAAATAATTAAGTAAAAGTATATAGGAACAAAATAATTAATGTATCTAGAAATTAAAAATATATATTATAAAAAATGACAAACAAATTTTTATAAAGGAGTTTTTGGAAGAGGAAATAGCACTATTAAAAAAACAGATTTTAATGACGGTTGTATGACCGTCTTTGTAGCTTACGTATTCTAAGACGGTTCTTTATAGAAATTATCTTAAAAGATGTTTTTTTAAGAAAAAAATTAAAAAAGGTGTTTCTAAGACGGTTTTTTCAAAAAATCATTTTAGAATGTTCACATTCTAAGATGATTCTTAGTAGGAACCGTCTTAGAAAATATTTTTTTAAAAAAATTAATTTCATAGGATTCTAAGACGATTTTCCTAAAAAAACATCTTTTAGACTTTATAAGATGATTTTTCAGAAAACTGTCTTAGAATGTGTTTTTATAAAAAAATTAAAAATTGAATATTCTAAGACGATTTTCAAAAAGGGTTTAAAAAATATATTTTAAAAAAAATTAAAATAAGAAAATATCAATGGATATATTTTGGGGGGGACCTAATTTTGGGGGATACAATTATACATAAAGAAAAAATATTTAAGAAAAAAAGTCCTTCAACTGTGTGCTGCAATCACTCTTCTTTTTTTGTATGGCACTTTAGTTAGAATCACAAACCACTAAATCAATGTTTTACAATTCAATTGATGACAATGCATGAAAGGATATTTTTTTAATCCTAATTAATGTAGAGGATGAGTTTTGCTCTTTGTGGGCAGTGGTCATGGATTCTAGTCATGGAAGTAGCCTCTATGAAAATGGGGGTAAGGTTGGTTACATTAGGCCTCCTCCAGGCCCGTGTATATAAAATAAAACTACTATTTTTATTTATTAATCTTTGCTGATAAATATAACTATTAGAGCTAGTAACTGTATTGTCATTAAAATGGATAAAATGTGTCTCTCGAGATTTGGTCAAAATTGGTTTTAGTCCCTATATTTTAAATACAGTTGTTTTGATCTTTGTATTGCTGAATATGATAGATTTTGCCAATGATCAAGTCAAAATTAAGTATAGTATAAGGGATGAAATCCACCGCATTTCATATATTTAAAGACCAAAATTACCATTTTTAAGATGTAGGACTAAAACCAATTTTAACGAAATCTTGAAAAACCTAAAACACATTTTACCCCACTAAAATTGTAATAATTCTTCATCGAAGGGCCAAAGAATATGATCCAAGAATGCTTCATAAGATAAATGTAGTTGCATAACTGTAAATGACAAACATATTTTGTCCTAATATCATAGTTAAAAAAAATAAAGAGTTTGGATAGTTTATGAGATTTTAAGTTCAAATATCAAAGTTATCGTTATACACGAGAAAATTTCACTCATATCGAAGAATATTACATATTATGATTAGGTTATTTCTCATAAAATTGTCATTTAGTAAACTAGAAAAAAATTAACAAGGTTTGATATGGTTGACCAAAATTAATTATGCCCCTTAAGCTTTAATACATCACAGGTTTGCCATTGTTAAAGCACTATTTCATGTCTAACAGAGGGATAATGATGTCATTGATGTAGGTATTTAATAACAATAATGCTACTACTGTTTATGACAGGTACGTAAAAAATTTGTTATGTGGTTTGGCAATAATTAATGGAAATGGCACACAACAAGTTTATCTATTAACATACAAGCAAAATAACTTAATAGAGCTGAGTGAAGAGTGTTAGCTGATGCAAATTAATAACATAAATTTCATAATCATCTAGGTATCAATCAAATCAGTTGAAAAAACTAAAAGGTTGTGTATTAACTTGATTAAACTTTGCAGAGATATCAATTGTAAATTAGAAAAGTAAAAGTAGGCACAAAAAGGGTTCAAATGTTAGTGGGTGACTGGATGTGGTAGCTATTGCAACCTCTATTACATGGTCTTAAATCACACAAATCTCCCAACATATATTGAAAGGAAGTTTGACAAACAACAACACTAACACTCCCGTCTTGATAAATGCAGTTGATTTTAGTTACTAAGTTAAAAGTAACCAGCCATGAAATACCAATTTTGATAGAAAAAAGTACCAACAACATCTACAATAAAAGTATCAAAATTTCATTGTAAAAAAAAAGCCAAACAATGTAGCATAGCATGAAAACATACATTGCTCACTGGAAGATACCCAATAAAATGAAATCTCAGAAAGGATAGATTATAGTATATAAATAAGGATATTTAGTTTCTTTTATTTTATTTTACTTTCATTTTCATGTGAACTCGGATAATAATATGTCCTGGTCATATATATATGGAAAATTGTGAGACCAGAAAGAGAAAAGAAAACATCAACGAGTCTTGAGTTTTTGATATATAATGAAGATAATGAAGGATCTTTACAGCTCTAACACATAATTATATTTTGAGAAACTAATCTCTCTTATATATGCCAAGTGAGAATATGTAATATTTATATAGGAAATAAAAAAGCCAAGTACGTCATTTGTGAGAGATATTTGCAAGTCCATTCAACCAAGTGATTTTTTTAAGATGATTCAAGCTAGTATACATTGGTACCAGATATCTATAACTTTATACAAACTCTGTTTCCTGGCACTATGGAAGCAGAAAAATGAAACTGAAAAGGGAAGAGGGGATGGAGAAAATAGAATTCATACTTGTGGACTATTTGCTGGCAAAGGAGTTCCAGTGATGTTCTCATACATATGTATGACCTCCCTATTGCCAAGACAGAAAAAGATCAAATACTTTTAGTGTATATTTTGGGGCCAGAATTCAGATAACTACAACCTACTTATAAGTTGTTCCAGCTTCACACAAGTTTAAGTAATTTCTTATATACTGATGAGTAGAGAAATCAGCTGGTCAATTGGGCATTCGAAATCTCAATTTATTAGCAGGAATATAAGTGGCATAATATGAAAGTTGGCCTTTATCTTGTCAGTTGTAGCATACCTGCCAAAATAGAATTCCTTGAGTGGCAACACCAGTTGGAACACCCGTTGGCCACATTGGAACAACAATGTACACTGCAAATCTCTCGTTTGCCTTTATCTTTGTAGCAATCTTCAGCGCAATTTCCATAGGAATTAAATTATTAGCACCTGCAAAAACATGCAATTTTAACATTGAAATGAGATATTTGAAATAAATGTAACTAACCTCATTAGTTATTCATCTTCACCCAGTATGTTATATAGAAAAACACTAGGAGTGTCTAGTGGTGAGGAGTTCAAGTAGCTTGCAAGAGGTCATAGGTTCAAACCTCCTTGTCATCAATGTAACCAAAGAAAAAAAAATAGAAAAGATACATTGATGTAGTGAAGCTTATCTCTCACACTTCCAAAAACTTCCCCGGAGTCTTCTACCATGGCAAGGCCACCTCCACTATTCTACCAATCCTCGCGCGCATTCTCCCCTTCTTTGTTGAACCTCTATTTCGGTCTCTCTACTAACCACTTCCTTTTTCTCTTCTCATTCTCTCTTATCTTCTAATTCATTTTCCCTAATTTCAGATCTCGCCATGGTGTCTTCTTCGAAGCTCTCGGCTCTCTTCTCTCCTTGCTTTGCTCCGGAGCACGAGATGCTTACCACCAATTTTTTGTACCCACAACAATTACTCTAAGGCTCCTCCAATGCTCTCCTAGCACTCTCCGAACTCCTGTAAACAAACAAACAAAACCCCTTAGGTTTTTCGGTAGCCTTATCAAGCCCCAAAGACCCTTCCTATATCTCCCCGAACTGCAAGAAAAATGCGAGAAGCTTCTGCGAATCCAGATACGCGCCGACGTTGCTCACATAGATCTTCTTTTGCATGTACTTCGTAGCCCTTGGACTTGCCGGAGACCTTGTCGGTGATGGCCTTGCAGTCCTCAATCTCTGCCATGTTGTGGTGCTTTGTCACCGCCTTCCAGAGAAGGATGAGGAGCTGGTCCTTGCTCAACGGCTCCAGAAGCTTGGAGATCAGGTCGTCGTCTTCGTCTTTTTTTTGTTGCTGCTACTGGTATTGGTCTTTTTCGTCGTGGAGAAAGAGAGCTTTAAGGAGAGAGAGAGAGTGACAGAGATTGGAATCCAAGGGTTTGAGGAGAGAGAGTGACAGACAATGGCCAAGAATGAGATCGGGCGAACATAAATTAATGAGAGCAAAAACAATTTCAAATACGATTTTGGTTCAAAACTGTCTTTGAACACCAAGAATAAAGCAAAACCGAGTAAATGGGTACGGATTTTAAAGACGGTTTTGGTCCAAAATCGTCTTTGAACATCTCTTTTTAAAAAAGGAAATACCTACGATTAAAGACGGTTTTGGAAATCCTCTTTGCTTACTTGATTTTTAAGACGGTTATAATAAAACCGTATTTGAACACTCAATATCTAAGACGGTTATTATAAAATCGTCGTCGTACATCTCGTATTATTTACAAAATTGCCATCGCCTAACATTCTAAAACGGTTTCGTGGGAACCGTCTTAGAAGGTGCGTCATAAAAAACTAATTTTTTAGTAGTGTAGTATGTATGGTTAAAAATATTGAGGCAGTACTCTGCATGGAATTCCACTACTTATTATTCGGTACACAATTGGACTCTTCATAATTTTTTAAATAAATATTTAAGCTGCATTAAGAAATATATGAATGATAAAGTTTTGTTAATAATTTTTCATTTAAAGAACGAATTTAAAAAATTGAATCATTCATATATTTTTTAATACTTATTAGAACTTTCTCCATATGGAATCAAATGAACTTTCACACTGAACTTCCATGATAAAGGGAAAAAATTATAGATACTTCCATAACAAAACACAGAAATAACTAGGCATTAGCCATGAAATCCTGCAAGAAGTAACTCTTACTAGTCTTCTGTCATCTCATATATGCACACTTCAATGTAAAAGGAAGAAAACTAAAAGAACCAGAAAACTCAAAAAACATATTCAACGAACACGAACATGCATATATCAACAATAAATATGGGGAGAAGACTTAAAAAGATGGAAATGCAGAACTAAGGAACTCATCACCCGCATAGAAACTCTGCAACCTCAACATTTCCAAAGTTACGTAGATACATACTAATAGAGAAGAGAAAAATCTTACATAGGTTTGTGCTTATCCTCGGCGAGAATCACATCGTTCAACTTGATACCATATTTGTCACATGAATTTAGAACCATAAGATCTTATGGCTGATTTTTAAATTAAATACAAATTAAATAATTAATTAGGAAAATGGTGCAAAATTGAAACTATTTAGCAAAATGGGGCAATCAAACACGCCTGCATGGGGCGTGTTGTAACACACCCAAATGGGGCGTATTTAAGGAGGAAGCGACATGTGGCAGGCAGCAGGTGAGGCGCGGTGTGAACGTAAACTTCGGAAGGCCATAACTTTTGACTGAGATGTCTGATTGAAGCGTATGATATGTCAAAATGATCGTAATTGAGAGGAGATGCCGCTGGAAATTCCCAAAGGGGACCTGCCCAAAATTTTTCCCAAAAGAGGCCTTTAAGTGCCTCAAAATTGCGATTTAAGATTCAAACCTCCAAAAAATTTCTTCTTTTCTAATTTTTTATTTATTCAGTTAGTGAATTGCATGCTATTTTTTATTTTTTTAGTTACTTCTCTTAATTTCGAGCATTTTGACATATTGTACGCCTCCATCAGACATTTCCATCAAAAGTTATGACTGTTTGAAGGACATATGCACAATCAAATTTAAAACCTAATAATTGCTAAATGCACCCCCAGTTTTGATAAGCTTAATCTTAAAATTTAAAATGGCTAATTACACTTCATTTTAAATTTATCCATTGAAAATGGAGTAATTAAGTAATAAAAACTTAGCCCAAATTAAGTAATTTTTTTGGTATATTTATTTACCAAAATTATACTGTAAATTTTTAAACGTTTATAGTTCAAAAAAAATTAAAAAATCACAATATTGTGGTTGCAACACATTTTAAAAAAAACACAATATTTTGTAAAAAAAAGTGTTAGCGACTGAATTAGAGACAAATTTTTTAAAAAACTCAAATATTGTGTAAAAAAGTGTTAGCGACCGAAATAGATATGGAATTAGAGATGGACAAAGACACGCCCCATTTGGGCGTGTTTGGTTACCCCATTTTGCTAAATAGTTTCAATTTTGCACCATTTTGTCAATTAATTATTTAATTTGTATTTAATTTAAAAATAAGTCAGATCTTATCTGTCTTGTCTCTTTCTTTTTCTTTTTCAGATTCACCAACAAAGATAAATGTGAACAAAGAGTTAGGAACCTATATCGAAGACTGAGATTTCACAAACACACTAACCTAAAAAACCTTGTGCGAAATATTTTGAAAATGATAAATATGAAACTGAAAGTAAGAGTGCAAGAGAATGAGAAAACGCTTTGGAATGTACAAGGCAAGAAAATGCTTCCAACTACATCTGAAACAAACACAACAGATAAACTTGAAGACAATAGTGCAAATAGGAGATGAAAACGATGAGTGTTATGGATTCTAACATGAGAAGACAAAGAAGATGATGATGAACAAAGGTGTCAAAAATCAAATGTGTTGTAGACGGAGAGAGACAATGAGAGTGCTCAGGGTTTTTGTTTTTGTTTGTCTACAAAGAAGGCTAGGGGTTGTAGAGAGTCTTTTTGATTTTTAGATCCTTTTGGTTCTTTTTCCATTCCATTTATAGCTTATCCTATTATAGTTAAAATTTATTAAAGCCAAAAAATGAGGTCATACATAGGTAACAATCATGTGCCATCTCAAAATTATGGACATGCAAGGTCATTGTGACATGGAGCATACATACTTGTAAGCATTTATGACATATATTTCTGACGGATAAATTATTTTCCATAAAATATAGCATTTCTAGTAGTTTCTTGTAGCTGCCAAAAAGAAACCATCAAAAAATTCATACTTTTATGTAGTGTAGTAGACTTTTTTTACTATGTGGAAATTAAAGTCGCAGAAGCTTATTTCACTTAACTATCTCTCAAGTCTCAACTCCAAATTACATGAATAATTGTTTATCTAACAATTAAACAAAAATAAAACTAGTTGACCGTCAAACATAGTAAGTTGAAATAACATATATCACATGAGAATGGGGAGTTCAATAGTTTGTTAGATAAATATAAAAATCTTTTGCAAAGGATATGATTTTCTCATACAGATATGTCAAGAATAGAGTTTCAAATGTATATCGTCTAATGAATAGAAAAATAACTTTATTAAAAACAAGTTTAGACTATTGCCCAACTCTGTAAAAAGATATTTTCAACAAAGTTTTCCAGATGGAAACTTATGTGTCTAAGTGTGTCAATATATGCATAAGAGAATACAAGTTAAATACCTTAAAGAGTAAAGTAGAAACACTTAAGTTTATACTGGTTCGCTCAACCTAAGCTACGTTCGGTTCTCCTTCATAATCCTGTGAAGGGTTCTACTAATCAAAACTTGATTACAAATAAGTAATTTGCCTTGCCACTCCTAGCTACCACAATATTCTCTAGGTCACTTCTAGCACACTCTTAGACTTTCCCTGAATCTAAGAACACTCAAGTATTGTTTAATATTAACTCACTTCTGGCTTTCACAAACAACAAAGGTTTGAAATGAATATCAGATTCAAAAACACTAAAAGAGTGGATAAACACTTAAACGCCAATACAATTAAATAACTTTGCTAAGCAAAGAATGACACTTTAAGTGTTGAATCAAATAGATTAAAGACTTGAAGACTAGTCTTATGATCTTTTGGTTTTAATAACTTGACAATGATAAACAAGTTTGTAAAGATGTGGCATTTGTACTTGATGATTTTAGACGAGACATGTTGAGTGTTTTATACTTAGTTCTCTTATCCATTCTTAGTATAAATCAAACGTGATAAGATAAACGTATTGATCTCAAAGTTTCTTAAAAGCAATGAGTTCAACATTGTGTAATTGCTTACCAAGTTTAGTAATCAATTATAAAAGTGTTAGAATAAGCAACATAATTCACTTCTCATGAAATTTTGCAAGAACCATCGAATTAATGAATTACCATGTTTAGTAATCAATTACCCAAGTCAATTTTAGTATAAGGAAGTCTCTGTGGCTCAAGATAATCGATTACCACATTTAGTAATAAATTAGATTGCGTCTAGAAACTTTAGGAACTCTCTGTGAAATGAGATAATCAATTACCACAATCTGTAATCGATTACCACATTTCTGGAAATGCATAACAAAAGGGATTTGAACAAATTAATCGATTACCACATTTGATAAATGATAATTGATTAAATTATATTTATCTGTTAAAATTATGAATACCTTCCCTTGTTTTCTCTCATGAGTGACTCTTGATTCAATCTTATCTTTTGAAAAAACACTTTTTGAGAGTGGTATAAGGGAACCACTTTGCATTTCAACAAGAGATTCATGTTGATCAAGATTCATTCATTCTTCATCATAGTTTGATAATCAAAGGAAGAACTTGAAGATGTTGTGATATGCAAATTAAGGTGTGTTTTCATTCTAATTTTGAATTCTTTCTAGATTCTAACATTGATTAGGGTTATCAAGGATTTGTGTTAGTTGATAAGGATTAAACTCCTTATCTTTCTTGTAGGGTTCAAGGGAAAAGTAGAATTTCTAGGGATGTGCATACTGTTTGTACTTGATTCTTTATTAGTGAAAGTTATAAGGGGTCTTCGAACAATTAGATGTAGGTCCTCTTAAGGACTAAACAAGTATAAATTCTGAGTGTGATTTTCTCTTTTCCTAAACCTTTATTTTGTTAATCAATCTTGGTAATGAAATTGATGTGAAAGGGCCAAAAAACTCTGTATTCTAAAGTTTTTGAATGTATTGGTTTTAGGTGTTGTTGATATTTTTTCAACAAGTCTTTTGAAAAAACCTTGATTTGTAAAAAGGTATTTGAAAGTAAGAATGCATGTTCCATGACATTCATGGAACATGTTCATGAGGATGAATTTTTTTTTTTATATTTTTTTCTTTGTTGCGGAACCTGTAACTCCTTACGGTCCTCATGAAATTTGTTTAGAATCTACTCGTAAAAATGCTAGGGTTTTAGAAATACCTTTTTGATCGCTTGAAAGGCTTCAAAAGGATGACGCCCTCCAACAGTGATCCACATGATTGTACCTTGAATGCTTGAGAAAACTCCTTCTCTTTCTTGATCCTCCTTCACTTGGTTGCTTGCTAGGCAATGGCAAGGTGGAGGCTTGAAGTGTTTGGTTTATTTCTCAAGACAAAAGATGGTGTTTTGAGGTTAGGTAAGGTTGCAACATTGAAGGAGAGAAGATGATGAATAAGAAAGAAAAAAACAAGAACTTTGGTTCTTGAAAGAGCATTAGCACATAACATAAGAGTGGAGTGTTATTTATCCTAGAAGCCTATTATCTTGTAATCTTATTAGGATTAGAATCCTAACTCAATCACTCAATATTAGCCCAAAGATTTATAAATTCAAAATTCAACCTTTCATCATCATATCCCTTTGTTGTTCCTTTATCTATTTTATTTAAATTAGTAATTCAAATAAAAAAGTTGTTGGAAGAAACATTATCCAATCTTTATTAGATACAGTTTTGGATAATTCACAGTTATCCTTACAACCTAACCTCTTGAATTCGAAATTCAAATTTAAATTTCAAACTTAAAATTTAAATTCAAATTTAAATTCAATCTTTGTCCTAGTTCATAATTCAAAATTTAAATTTGCCCAAAACTCATTTTGGTCAAGTCAACTTCTTGACTTACTAGGACTCATGGCCCAAGACTCTATTCGGCATTTTAACACATTTAGGCCTATTAGTGTAGAAACTAATTTCTCACTAATATCCCAAATGGGACACATGCTTTAATTGGACTTGGAGTCCAACTCCAACCCAATTACACCTTTAGTCTTGAAAAAACTCAATAACTATTATTGGCCTAAACATGCTAGTTATAAGCAATCAAGAACAACCTTTTGTGTGTGATCCATTAGGCCCAATTAGTCATTGACATAAATGAACTTGGACCAATTAAACTTCTTTAACGAGCCCAATTCATTTAATGACCACATAAGACACTAGCAATGCTCTATGGCCCCAGAACTAATTAAGTTGATAAAGTGATCTACCTTTCTGATTTGGATATTGTGCTGGTGATATGCTTCCAGCATATAGTAGTTTTTAGGCTTAATTAATTAATAAATGGTTTAAGAATTAGTAAATTAGATTAGGAATTGATGAATTGTTATTCAATTGCATATTAATTTAAATTCTGAGTATTTTATCATTTAGGAACCA
>CM023941.1:24461114-24478288 GCA_013407115.1 Glycine latifolia
ATATTCAAATACAAATCAATAAACTCTCTCTCAACTCATTATTTTTGTCTTCCAATTTCTTAGACATTAAGTTAAGAAAGATTGCATTCAATCCCTGTGGAGACGATACTTTACTTACTCACTTTATTACTTGAACGAATGGTACACTTGCCGAGTTCGCAACAGCTGGCACCATCCCTCATATCATCATTCACATTTAGTCAAGAGCAAGGATAGAGTATCATCTCTCTTTGTTGACTAAATATAGCTTTTCACAGAACTAAGAATCTTCTTCTATTGACTCTAAGACGGATCATGACTTCGCATGATCTCTTATTATGCATAGATTCCCAAGTCAACTAGAAGTCATCCAAGCCCTACCGGTCTTGTGAATGACTAAGCCCTTGTAGGGACTATGAGTCCTTTCAGCATGTCCATCTTCACTCATGTATTCAAGTAATACCCAAGAGTACACTGTTCTCCCCATTTTCAAGTGGATAAAGTTGTACAGTCAAAGTATAACCCTAGGACATATTGTTCGATGACATCCTCAAGTCTAGGATGATCCGCACTACCAAACATTGAAAGACTTTACAAATCCAATGATACTTTAAAGAATCCATGTGGAGTCTTTTAGCGAGTCAGTTTGACGCTATTTGTTCTCCAATAGATTCACCCACGACATCAGTTAAGGCATCACCATGCTTGCATTCCATAGGGTCCTTACCTTGTATCTATATACAAGTAGAAGATGCCGTACTAGTCCTTTTTGAGATCACCAATGCCCCTTCTTGGTGACTCAAGACTAGGAACACATTTTAGGTAATAGACATTTAGTGTCCTCGAGTCCTCACGATCATGATCCCTATCATTGATCCTCGAGAGAACACCTGTTCTATTCCTAGGGCCTTTATCTTTAAACACATATTACTATAAAATATAGACGAGACATAAATATGATAAAGATAAAGTTTGCTCAAATTTATTAACCATGAAATACTAAATAGTAAGAGGTGTTCATTTGATGAAACAAATTGTCTCTAGGAAACCTACATACTAACAATATTGATTTTAATTGAATTAAGAAATTAAGCGGCAAAGTTTTCGAAGGAATCTATTTAATCACCCTTCTAGATTCTCGATTATTCCAACAATTAGTATCTAGAGCTAGGGTCTTGAAAATTAATCAAGATTTTATCAAAAGTATTTGAATATGATCAGGAATCAATTACTATTTGTGGAAGGTGTGTATATTAACAAACCTCCACTTTTTTGTGGCATGAACTATCTTTTTTGTAAAATTCGAATGAAAATCTTAATGGAATCTATTAATAGAGGCATTTGGCATGCAATGACAAATGGTTACACAATTCCAATCCTAATTGTTGAAGGCCAAACTGTATTGAAACCCTTTGAACCATGGTTTACAAATGAAATTAGAAGAGTTAAATATGACTTGAAAGCCATGAATATCATTCACTCGTCCTTGAATTGTGATGAATTTTTCAGGGGTCGGCATGTACGGCAAAAGAGATGTGGTATCTTATACAAGTGACTCATGAACGTTCTTAGGAAGTTATAAGAGCAATGAAGAATTCTCTTATTCAAGAGTATGAGACATTTTGGATGCAACAAGGAGAAATAATTGGAGATGTTCAAAAGAGGTTCACTCACATAGTGAATCATCTCAAGGGCCTTGGGAAAGTGTTTGAGGAAGAAGAGTTGAATGTAAGGATAATAAAGTCCCTTAATAGAACATTGCAATCGAAGGTCACGACAATTTTTGAGTCCAAAGATCTTACCTCCATACACATAATGAGCTATTTGGAAAATTAAAAGAATATGAAATGGACATGACTAGGATGGTTGAAGAAGAGGCTAAGGAGAAGAAAAGTAGAGGCTTAGAACTAAAATCCTCCATATCATCTAGTGATGAGAGTGATGAAGAAAGTGCAGAGGGTTCCGAGAGTGAGAGTTTAACATTGATTGTTAGAAAGTTTAAGAATTTTTTGAAGAACAAGAATTCCAAAAAAATATCCTTTCAACACAAGAAATTTAAGAAGAATGACTCAACTTGCTCTAATTTTACTTGTTTCGAGTGTGGCAAACCATGCCACATAAAATCTGAATGCTCCATCTTTCTAAGGAAACAACAAGGAGGAGAAAAGAAGGCGAAAGTCCATAGTAATAAGAAGAAGGCTTACATAGCATGGAAAGAGAATGCTTATAGCACTTCAAGTGATTCAAGCAGAAAAGAGGCAAATCTTTGTCTTATGGTGGATGGTGAAGTTAAAAGAATTTTATGTCTTGAAGCTAAGGAGCTTATGTGGTATTTGGACAATGATTGTTCAAGGCATATGACGAGAGACAAGAACAAATTTATCTCTTTGAAAGCAAAGGAGGGAGACAATGTAACCTAAGAGGATAACAACAAAGACAAAATTCTTGATATATTTAATACTGGAAACTTATTAACTACCTTGAAAAATAATGTTTTATTTGTGGATGGATTAAATCATAACCTTCTAAGAATTAGCCAATTGGGTGACAAAGGTTATAAATTTACTTTTGATAAAGTTTTTGCACTATTTCTAACCCAATAACCAATCAAATTGAGTTTGTTGGCAACCGAATTAGTAACAACTACATGCTCAATATTGATTGTGTTTCATCATCACACTTGACATGTTTAACTAGTAATGATGATATTTCTTGGCTATGGCATAGAAGGGTAGCTGACATTCACATGAATCATTTGAACAAACTTATCTTTAAAGAGCTAGTTAAAGGACTTCCTAAGCTTAAGTTTGTGAAAGATGACTTTTGTAATGCATGTCAAAAGGGCCATCAATCTAGAGTTTATTTTAAATCTAAAAATATGATTTCAACCTCTAGACTACTTGAACTCTTGCATTGACTTGTTTGGTCCTTCTAGAACTATGAGCATAGGAGGGAACTATTATGCCTTGATAATTGTGGATGACTATTTTAGATTTACATGGACCTTGTTTTTATCCTTGAAGAACAATGCTCTTAAAGCTTTTTGTAAACTAACCAAATTGATTCAAAATGAAAAAGATTCGAAAATCAAAACTTGAGAAGTGTTCATGGTGGTGAATTTCAAAATGAGAAATTTGAAACTTTTTGTGACAAGAATGGTATTAATCACAATTTTCAACTCCAAGAACTCAAAAAAATGAAGTTGTGGAGAAGAAAAATAGATCTCTTAAGGAATTAGTAAGAACTATGTTAAATGAAAACCATCTACCTAAATATTTATAGGTAGATGCGGTAAGTACAACTTACTATGTCCTCAATAAAGTGATTATAAGAGAAATTTTGAAATTGACGCCCTCACCACTACAAAAATAGGATTCAAGATCGATTTTAATCGACATTTAACATTAGTTCTGAACCAATGTTGAAAGGAGCAATGTTAAAAGTGTTTCACTTTCAATGTCAATTTTGAAACTGATGTTAAAAAGGACATTTGACATCGATTTTGTAAAATTTGATGTCGAACTTCTTGTAATAGATGCAATTCTACCATACTTTGACATCAATTTTGGCCACCGATGTTGTGTCTTATTCCAACATCGGTTTTCTTTGAAACTGAAGTCGTGTAGCTATTTTCTACATCGATTTTGACAAAAATTAATGTTATTTATTCACTTTCTACATCAGTTTTGTCTAAAACCGATGTCGATTATGATTTTTTTATAGTCATTTTAATTTTTTTGATAAACACCATCTGTAAATTGTAAAACAAAACCAGAACAATGAATAAGGAAAAAAAAAACAGAACCAAAACAACTTGCCAATCCAAAGCTTTAATATATAAATGTCAAGTTTACAATTTAAGTCTAATCCAAAGCTTTGCTATACAAATTTTAAAGTACTCCAAACATCCTTAAGCATTCAATGTCCTATCTTTAAGTTCTAAAAAAATATCTTGTCCACTCTTTGCGAATTGCTTCAATTGTCTTAAATTCCAATGGCATTTGATCCTTAAATATTTGCAACACACAATAATCATAATTAAGTTAATTACATTAAATAATTACAAGTCTAATGAATCAATGAAATTTGTTCAAGTAAAAAACTATATTACCTTGGTCCAATCATTTTCGATAGCCCCTGAGACTATGGTCTTCATCTAATGACGTAATAGCCGCACTCAATGTCTCCCTTTTGTAAACAACTCTAAATTCAATATGATTTATAATTATGTCCCATAATTATAAATTAATTAATAAAATGTCAATAATTAGTTCTAGCAACATGGTTAAATTACTTACTTTAAATTCAATCCAATTAGTTTTCTTGGATGAACTTGAGCAAGTAAGATCAAAACATTCATGTATAATACTAGGAATAGAGTAAATGTGTTACAAATTAAAACTCACCAGTTAACTAAGGCTTTAAATTTTGTATGGACCTTCTTGTGCAAGGAACAAAAGAATACAACAACATTGTCCTTAGCACAGATCACCACAAATTGCCAATGTTTTCTACATTGGATAGCAGTTAATTAGTTACAATGTAACCATATTTTAAATGAATTTGTTAAATTGTACTTATTGATTCAAGTAAGCTCCTAGGTAGACATATTTTTGTGATTCTTGCATCAATCTTTTAATGTAATTTGCAAATTTTCTTTGCTTATTCCCACTACTCTGTATGCACTGAGGCTCATGGAATCCATACACAGAGCCATGACCCAATTTCATACTTTCGTTATTTAGAAACATATCTTTATTCAAATCAATGTAAGTTATTAATCAAGGAAGCTTTTTTATATGTAATTGGTTGATGGACCAAGAATTAATGATACTTACATGATCCACAACTATATAACAATGATGCTCATCCACCTATTATCATATCCTATGTCTATCAGATCACAATAAGTTATGTACAAGGGGACAACACATTGTGCACCCCAAAGATAGTTGAATCCCACGTCACCTCAAAATCATTCTTGTACATTTCCATTCTAGCCATAAGCAAATTATAAAAGAGATCATCATTGGGATCCACCCTATCAACATGTTGGACCAGTTTCTTTGGTCCCTGTGTATCCTACATAGTTAATAAACATTAATGTTTGTTAACACATTATTGTATTCAATCTCAAATGGGAAACTAAGGTTCACTCATAGTGCATTAATCCTTAACTTGAATATAAAATAATAGTATAAAAGAGAAATACATATAATGATGGAGGCTTGCTAGCAAAAACAAGAAGTGTGGCTCGATGATGTTGTTGGATTTAGGGGGAGCTGCAAGAAGATTAAAGTAAGGATGAAGTAATGGCTTGATGTTTTAGCTTTTTACATGCCCAATCAATTTGAAGGCATTTGTAATTTGTCTAAGTGGTTCAAGATTCATTGCCTTGTGATCCTTGCATTGCATTTGCATTCTCATTCTCATACATACATGTTTTTGATTAAAGTACTAAAGCTGTTCAAATGATTTTAAAAGAATACAAGTTCTCATGGTTAAGTTTTTGGAAAAATGAAAACTTACTGCTTTAATCGATTGCACAGTGTTTTAATCGATTAAAAGCATTGGTTGTAAATATGGAAAAACCATGAAGAAAATATTAATAGATTACAGCTTTCTTGTAATCGATTACATAGTGCAATATGAAAATCATGCATCATTACTTTAATCGATTACCATGTTATGTAATCGATTATCTTAGCTCTTTAGTCTTGATGCATTACTGGTTTAATCGATTACCACAATCCGTAATCGATTACACATGCATATTTCATATGTTGAGTTTTACTGGTTTAATCAATTACCAGCCTTATGTAATCGATTATCACACCTTATTTTACATACATGAAGATTACTTTAATCGATTACATTGCGTATTAATCGATTATCCTGGTCATGAAAACTTTTCCAGAAAGCTCAAGAATATATTAATCGATTATCTGGTATTTTAATTGATTACATATGGTAAAATAATTGATTACACAATCGTTTTAATCGATTATTGTCAGTTAAATCAGTTTTATATAAAGCTTTATGGGTTTGCTCTCTATAAATAGATATTGAATGAATTATTCTGAGCATATGAGTGACTTACCCAAAAGATACTAAGCTTTCTAAAGTGTCCAAGATACTTATTTGTTTTGAGTATGAAACACATCTTGTGAGATCAAGATTTCCGAGTTTTTGAAGAGATGTGTTAAAGAAAAGAAGGTTTTTTTTTCAAGAGTTTGATTTTGAGCTTTGAATTTCATTCAACCTAATTGATTGATAACTTCATTCATTCATTCACACATTGAAGAATCACAGGTTGTGTCTCTCTTGAATCTTTCTTTAGAATTTTTCTGTGTGGTAAAATTCTGTTGTGATATATCAAAGTGTTTCTTTTCAAGCTTTCTAAAGTAGGGTTCTCTAGGGTTGAAGATCTGAGTAGGGTTCTCAGGATCTTTGTGATTTGTTTTCTAATAGTGTTTTAGAATTCAGATTCGTTGTCTAGGGTTGATAAAGATAATCACTTGTAAGTTGCTTGTAAAAGATATTTTGATATAGTGAAAACTCTAACCTAGTGTTGGTTGGAAGACACTGGATGTAGCCTCCATTTTAGTGAGGTGAACCAGTATAAATTGCTGTGTTTTTTGTTCTAATTATGTGTATCATTCATTGCTTGCATTTGGGTAATCAAAATATTATTATCAAAGAAAAGATTTATGTCATTACATGCATATCAAGGTTGATCTTGATTGAAAGAAAAGTTCTAGTTTTCAAAAGGTGATTAACTAGCAAGGCATATATAGTTTTCAATAAGAATTCATTAAAGATTTAAGAATCTGTCTATTTTGTATTTGATGAATCTAATCCCCAAAAAGAGTGAAAGGTGTGTGTTTTTGATAATGATGCAGGGAGTCCAAGAGAAGCTTCTCCAAAGAATAAAGAGGTGGTGAGAAATAAACCTCAAGAAGGACCCTCATCATAACACAACTTTCTTTCCAAGGAATGAAGAGCACCAAGGGATCTCTCTATGGACAACATCATCAAAGACATAGAAAAAGGATTAATTACTAGACACGCGATTTGTTTTGTGAACATATTGCATTTTTGTGTCTCAAGTAGAACCCTTGTCTATAGAAGAGCCACTCATATGAGTTCTAGATAATGTCCATGCATGAAGAGTTGAACCAATTTAAAAGGAATGATGTATGGGAATTCGTACCTTATTCTAAAAACATGAACATCATTGGCACTAACTGGGTGTTTAAAAATAAATTGAATGAACATGGTTTAATCACTAGGAATAAAAGGCAAGGCTAGTAGCCAGGGGCTATAAACAACAAGAAGGTATAGACTTTGGTGAAACCTATGCATCGATAGCTAGACTAGAGGTCATAAGATTGCTACTTGCTTATGCTTGTGTTGGGGATATCAAGTTATACCAAATGGATGTCAAAAGTGCTTTCCTTAATGCATACATTGAAGAAGAAGTTTATGGTTCCCAACCTACCTATTTTGAGGATCATAAATATCCAAATCATGTACACAAGCTCAAGAAAGCTCTTTATGGACATAAACAAGCATCAATGAAATGGTATGAGAGACTTAACAACTTCCTTATTGAAAAAAAGTTTGAGAGAAAAGAAGTTGATAAAACACTTTTAATAAAAAGTCCTCTCATAACATTTTACTAGTGCAAGTTTATGTGGATGACATCATTTTTGGTTCCACTAACAAATCTCTCTATGAAGATTTTGTGTACAAGATGCAATGAGAGTTTGAAATGTAATGCCAATAATTGGGGAGTTAAATTACTTTCTTGGTCTCCAAGTGAAGAAAAAGGACCATGGAACAATTCTCCATCAAACAAAATACTACAAGGAACTTCTCAAGAAGTTTGAAATGAAAAAAAGCAAGGAGGTTGTAACTCCTATGGCTACTAATTGCTACCTTAGTGCGGATGATAAATGAAAGTCAATTGATCAAACAAAGAATAGAGGTATCATTGGTTTCCTACTTTACTTGACTGCAAGTAGACCAAACATCATATTTAGTGTTTGCATGTGTGCACACTATCAATCTAGCTAATAAGTCTCACTTCTCTATTGTGAAAAGGATCATGAAATACCTAAAAGGCACTTTAGATGTTAGCCTATGGTACCCTAAAGGTTCTAAGATCTCACTAGTTGGATACTCAAATTCAGACTTTGCAGGTAAACTAGATAAGAAAAACACTAGTGGTATTTTCCACTTATTAGGTAATGGCTTGGTTTCATTGAATAGTAAGAAGCAAGCATTTGTTGCCTTGTTTATGACTGAGACTGAGTACATTGTTGTGTGAAGTTGTTATGCACAAATCTTGTGGCTTAATCAACAACTTTCTGACTTTGGATTGCATTTAGAACATATTCCTTTAAGATGTGATAACACTGGTGCCATTAGTATCACTAAGAATCCTATCATTCATTTTAGGACAAAGCATATAAAGATTAGGCATAATTTCTTTAGGGATCATATTAACACAGGTGATTATGACATTGAGTTTATGGATACAGACTCACAACTAGTTGACATCTAGCAAGAGATAGATTCTATCATCTTCATAACAAGCTTTGAATTTTAAGTGAGTCTAATCTCACTTGAGACAATATGGGAGCCTACATTCATTTAATGTACATATTCATTTCCATTTTTATGTTTGTTCTGTGCATTTGTGTTTGTTTGTATGTTTGTTATATGTCATGGAAACCTTTTTAGCATGTTATTTCTATTAAATAAAAAATTAATTATCATTCATGATAATTGATTATGAGACTCTGTAATCAATTAAATTGAGCTGAGGTTGTTATCTTAGTGTGTTTGGGTTAGCCATTAATTAATTACACCATATGGTAATCGATTACCACTTGTACAGAAGCCTAAAACACTTTCTAGGTCAGGTTGTGATTGTTTACAGTAATTGGTAATCGATTACGTAGGGTCTGGAACGTTTCTTTTTTAAATGAAAAGACACTTGCTCTATTTTAATACCCCCACCTAGACCTAAATCCTCACCTTTCTCTTAGTCAACCTTTTTATGAACCCTTAGAGACCATACCTATATCCTCTTTTCTTCACTAACCCTCTCAACCTCTCTTTCATCATTTACCCTCAACCTCCATCAATGGTTGAAACCATGAACAAGAGGATAAAGAGCATTGGGCATAAACCAACTACCTCTAAAATGAAATCTAAGAAGAAGAGGGGGTCTGCAAAGAGTGGCTCTTCAAACAAAGGCAAACAGATAACACATTCTTCCTCATCATCATCCTCTACAAAGGTCATTCCTTGGTTTTCAGAGGAGCACTATGAGGTGTGCTACAAGTAAAACTATGTAAAAGAGTTGAATAAACCCAAGTTTTTGAACTTGGAATGGTTGAAGACTCAAGGGTTTGTCTTTCCTAAACTTCTCAAGTACCATGGTTTGTCTTTCTACACTACTCTGCATATTGATGGTGAGACTGGATATTTGTATGCTAAAGTGAAAGGGAAGAAGATTGTGATAACCCCTGAGGTTTGGGAAGACATTGTTGGTTTATCTTCAGAAGGGATGTTGGTCAATGATAAAGGTCTCCAGGATGCTGGTGTGAAATTCAAAAAGGTCACCAAATACAAGGCCTGAATGAAGGATCCTTCTACATTCACTACTATTGTTTTTGAAGGCAAGGGCAAGGAAAGATTTGGCACAAGCCCCTTGTTGCTGGAACACAAACTTCTAGTATATGTGAATGCCTAGATTATTACTCCTAGGGGAGCAATCATGCACAACTGACAGAGGAGGATCTTCTTCTTACCTACCTAATGCAGGGGAAGATGAAGCTTAATTGGGTCAATGTTGTGGTGGATAACATGCTGCATACCGAGAGGATTGGATCCTTCAAGTGTCCTTATGCAATGTTGATTTCTAGGATCCTTGATCATTTCAAGATGGATACCCAAGTTAAGATATTTGATTTTGTGGAGCTAGCGTTTGAGGTAAATTCCAAGGTTCTCAAGAAGATGGGCTACAATGAAGTAAGGGAAGAAGGATTAGGTTGGATACTACCTAAGGAAGGTGAAAGTGTAGCAAAGGTAGTTGAAGAAAAATCGATGAGTCCTTTTGAGTTGATGATGATGCCAAAGGTGGATGAGCTCATGAGGATGCACAATGAAGACTATGGAGAATTGAAGTAGTGTTTTGAAACTATATTAGAGCAGATGGATGATATGGGGGCACCACATCTAGATGGTCTTTGATCATTCCCCTAGCTATGCCCCCTAGGACCTCCTTAGAGCCTAGGATAGTTAGCCTTTAAGCTCTCTAGACATAGTCTAGATCTTATTTTGTTATAACTGTTATGTTGCATTGCTTTAGTTACTTTGTCTTTTGATTAATGAAGTATGTAATGACTTGTGTTTAATTGAGTGACAGTTTCTTCTTTCTACCTTGTGTGTTATGCTTACTTTTGTGACTTTTTCTAATGCACATTTTTTGGCTTTGTGATGCCAAAAAGGGGAGAAAGATATGACTAATTTATGTATGTACCTAGATTCTATGCTTTTAATAGTTACTACTAATAAATTTGTTAAGCATGATGTAGAAAAAGTACAAGGACAAAGAAAAACATCAATACATACAATTTTGATTGGCAAGATCAAAACTAAAAAAAGGGAGATTGTTGAATCAAAGAGATAGAAGACTTGAAAACTAATCTTAGGATCTTTTGGTTTTAATAATTGTACAATGCCGAACAAGTTTGTAAAGATATGACATTTGTATTTGATATTTTTAGACTAGGCATGTTGAGTGTTTTAGACTTAGTTCTCTTATCCATGCTTAGTAGCAATGAGTTCAACATTGTGTAAATGATTACCAAGTTTACTAATCAATTACAAAGTGTTAGAACCAATATGATAAAAATCGGTCCAGTCATTAACCCAGTCGAGGTAGTGGGTAAGTGGGTTAGTGGTGTAACCGGTGGACTAGTGAAAATAATAGGAATACCCGCAATAACCAAGAGGGGGGTGAATTGGTTAAAACTTGATCTTTTAAAATTTCTTTATAAAATCATAGTAAGGATCTTAATCACTTTTAAAACCAAGAATGCTTTTAATCAATCAAACCACTCAGTTCAAGAAATCAATAGCTCAAAACAGAACTTGTTGAGTAATGATAAAAATACCAAGAACAAATGAGCAAGATGACTAATAGAGATTAAGGAATAGAAAATCAACACAAGAATTTATATTGGTTCACTTCTCAAGAGAAGCTACATCCAGTTTCTTCTAATCAACACTAGATTAGAGTTCCACTATTATAAATTTCAGTTCTTACAAGCTTTATTACAAAACCCTCTTTATCAACTCTAGATAAAGACAAGAAATCTAAAACCCTATTAGACTTCTAGAGAACAAGAACTAGAGAACACTACTCTGTTATTTCCTAGAGAACGCTACTCTAGTACAAGCTTCAAAGAACAAATTACAATAGCACCAAAATAACTAAATTGCAAAACAAGTTTACACCCAAAGAGAAAGGAGAGAAACAACCTAATGATCCAATGAATATGAATGCATGTGAGTTACCAATCAGAGTTGAATGAACAAATGAATTTCAGAACATGCTCTCCTATTCTTCTTTGAAAACTCTTGCCCAAGAAATCATTCAATACCCATGAAGATTAAAGAGTGGGACAAGAAGTTTGTTAACCCAGAAAATCACTTTCTATCTTTGTGTTGGCTTGTATGTATTCAGAAAATTCGAAGTATATGGATTAAAAACCAAGCCAAGCCTCACTTCTATTTATAACAGACTTTTTCAACTAACTGTAATCGATTAAACGCACCAAATAATTGATTAAAAAGCCTTGTGTAATCGATTAAATTGTCACTTAATTGATTAAAGTGTTCATAGCATTTCTGGGTTTGAACAACGAGCAAAATAATCGATTAAAACAATCTGTAATCGATTAAAGCAGTGATACATGTATTTCTGAAAAGCCTTGTTTAATCGATTACAGGTAATGGTAATCGATTAAAGCAGTGAAACAAGCTTTTCTAAGAATCTTATGTATTGGATTACAAGAAATGGTAATCGATTAAAGCAGTAAAGCATGATTTTCTTTTGACACTATGTAATCAATTACAAGCAATGGTAATTGATTAAATTGTTCTTCAAAGCTTTTCCAGATTTAAAAACAAAGCAAATAATCGATTAAACCGTAGTGTAATCTATTAAACCAGTGAGATTTGCATTTTTCCAAAAACATTGCCTATTTGATTCTTTTTCAAAAATTGCTTTAATTCTTTGATGAAAACATTTAATCATATAAATGATTAAGTGCATGCAATGCAAGGATCAATAGATTGGGCTCTTTATACACTTCAATTGAGTTGCATTCTTCCAAGGCATGTGAAAAGCTCAAAACAATCTTCCAAGTCCTAAGCTTCAAGCTTCAAGTTGATCCCCCTATATCCAACAACCAGTAATTGGCCAGGTTTGACCCGGTAAATATTTAAAAATTCAAAATTATATTATATATTCCTATATAATTAGCATTATTTGATTAAGAAAAGTCCATCCATAGTTCCATACCCAAAAATCCAAAATAACAATTGAAGTATTAAAGTTGATAATACAATTAAAGTGTATTAATAATAAAAAAGAGTGTAAATAGCAATTACCTAAATTAAAACACAAGTCCAGTCTTAAATAAACAAAATGAGCCAAGAAGCCCATTTCAAAAAATGCAAAATGAAAACTGCAGAAAGCAATAAAAGGTGTACAGGAAGAAAAATCATGGATCTGGTAAGATTATGCCCAAATAAGCAAAAATCTTAATCCCCAATATATATAAGCTTATTTTCCTATTGTGCCTCTTCTTGCTGCCATGTTGCTCCTCTTCCTACTAGTCTGCTATGCCAGCTACAGTGCTCTTCCTCTTCCTGCTGCACCTCTTCTTCTTCCTACTACACCTCTTCCTTTTCCTTCTGCCTTTCTGGTTTTTGTTTTGGTGACAGTGGTGGCGGTGACAGTCGAAATGTGAGAGCATGAAGCATTGAAGTGTGAGACCGGATTTCAAAAATCGGTCGGGTCACTGATTCACTACAAAACTGGTCGAGTCTGACTGGGTCATCCCAGTCTAGATGCACGACCAATCCAATAACCAAATCAGCCTAGTTATACCACCAGGTACCAGTTGGATCAGTTCGACTGGCCAGTTCGGATCAATTTTCACAACACTAGTTAGAACAAGCAACAGAACTCACTGCTCTTGAAATTTGGAAAGAAACATTGAATTAATCGATTACCTAAGTCAATTTTAGCAGAAGCAAGTCTCTATGACTCGAGATAATCAATTATCACATTTAGTAATCCATTGCATTGCATATGGAAACTTTATGAGCTCTTTGTGAAACAACATAATCGATTATCACAATCTGTAATTGATTACCATGTTTATGGAAAGTCAGAACAAGAGGGATTTGAATCAATTAATTGATTACCACATTTAATAATCGATTAAATCAATTTTATCTGTTAAAATCTTTCTCATGAGTGACTATTGATTCAATCTTATCTTTTTGAATAAACACTTTCTGAGTTAAGGAAACCACTCTACATTTCAGCAAGAGATTCATGTTGATCAAGATTAGTTCAAAGGAAAAGCTTAAACATGTTGTGATCTACACATTGAAAGTAGGCACTTTCAAAATCGATGTTAAAAATCATTATCTACATTGGTTCTGGCTGAAACTGATGTAGAAATATGGCCAAAATTGTGTATGTTGTAGCACTTTCTACATTGGTTCTGAAAAAACCAAGTTGAAAGTTATATACAACATCGGTTTTTGGCATAACCGATGTTGAATGTGCTTTCTACATCGGTTTTGGTCCAACTGATGTTGTTTTTTGTAAAAAAATTAATAATAATAATAATCTTCAAATTGAAAATGATGAAATCTTATTAATACAATTCCTGAAACACCAAACTTAAAAGACATAGACTATTGTTCAGTTGGACAGTTCAATTTGAAAATGGTTAAATCTTATTAATACATGGATGGCCATTCACTTCACTAGCTATGAATTTGTTTTTAATTAAAAATCTTATATAATTTTATACTCATTTCATCCCTAATATAAGACTTTTTCAACTAACAATACATATCCCTTAAAATAATTAATTTAATTAATTGTATTAAATATGTTATTATTTATACTATCATTCTTAAATTATTCTTTTCTTATCTCTTAATCCCATTATAGAAAAACAAGACAAAAACAAATAGCAATTTCCAAATACAAATTTAAGGTCATGTTAGGGAAAAACATATCTTGAAAATTCTGTCCATGGAGAAAATCCATGAAATAAAATGAAAACTAGTTAACAACAATAGATTAAAATAACAAATAGCCAATTGTTGATATAATTATCAAAGACATAAACTACTTCAGTGTACAAAAGTGACACATAAAAAAATGCAAAATCAATGGATTGATACCTTTGCTCAGAAAAAGCAATTATATTCTATCATAAGAAATTTTCATATGTGAAGACATATTTATGTAACTACATCATTGCAAAAGTATCAATCCTTAACAAATACAAAAACACTACCTACCAAAATAAAAATATTTAAAGAAACACAACCAATCACATACAAAATAATCTCAAAGAAATTCCAAATTTGGAAGTTGCGGACAATGAACACAACATTAGTTCAGTTCACCCGTCTGTATTTCTTCATCATTGATAAGTTAAACAGTTATGCCCAAATCCCACTAACCTTTTCCCTTCAAACCTCAATCAAAACCCCACCAAGGTTTTGCCAAGAAAAAAATATAAAGATGGGTGGAAGGAAGTAGCTTTCGGAAGTAACAGACAAACCTTCTATTGAAAACTTCCCGACTTTGACTATAGTTGTTCTTTCATCTTTTTCTCTAGCTCTTTCACCTTCAATAGAAACAAGGTTTTTGTTAGAAATGAATGCGAGTGATAGAGTAACCAAGGATTTCATTTTATTTAATGACAAAATCAAACAAGCAAATTGTTTTTTGTGGTATGTTTATATGTGGAGTTAGCCAAATGGCCTATCAATATAGTCATTGATGTCAATTTTTTTTTTTTGAATCAACAGACTCATGTGCTTCAAAGGAAAGTTTTGAATAATCACTCTTCATCAACTGTAAAACAAATTTAGCATAAATGTAAGTTAAGTTATCCTTTGAGAATAAAAAATAATAATAATATTGATAGTTACTTTAAGTTTAACTCCTTCTTGAATTTTCTTCAATGACCTTTATTTTTTCTTGTAAACTATTAATTTCTTCTGCCCATTTCTTCTTATCAAGCTCATACCTATTAGAAATATTCCTCAAGCTTTCAACTTGTTTCTCTATAGTTTGATCTGTCAAGTAAATTGGCAATAGAATTAGGAATCATATATAAGGTGATGCCATTGATGTAAGTGCATCTTATTACATTACATTTATTAAGACCATAAACTATGCCTAGAAAATAGCAAATGAAATAATCAGATCTCTAAATTACTACTAACACATGTTAATGAATCTCATAAGTGAGTTAAAAATTAAGTTTTTTAAAGACTCTAGTTTTCATGCTCTTGAAGATAACCCTGCAAAACTTACCAGTTATGAGTGACTTAAATGTCACTTTGTCAAGTTCCATCTGGAATGCCTCCAATTGCTCATTTTTTGTTGTTAATGACATCCATGTTGTAGACTTTGCCAGCTCTTTTATCTTGTTTTTTTTTTATCTTGAGATCACACTGCATTGTGAGAGCTTTTATCTTGCTCTCATACTTTGCTATATACTTTGCCTACATAACTTTCATCTGAAACATTCCAATGAAAAATAGAAAAAAGAAAAATTTTGTGAGTCAGTGACACTTGCACTTCAAACTGCCACTTATCAACTAGGTTACACCTCTAACCTATGATGAAGGAATTTCAACCTGTGCAGCATAAGAGCTACATTTAATGTAATCAATTGTCACTTGTGGAACTGTTTAAAAATAATTACAAAAAAAGACAACCTCACTCCTATGTGGAATAGTCACTCACATTATTATTATTCCTTTCTGGTGGGCTTCTATGTGCTTTTGAACATGCTCTCTGTGCTGGTTCATTATTCCCTTTGTCATTTCTACACGAGCCTATTGAAATTTTCAAGCCATAGTTTTCCTTTGGATTTCATTTTTCTTGAGAATTTATTGAGGATGGTAAGAGCTGAAGTTCTAAGTTATGCGAGGTGGTGGACTTCTTGTTGTGTATCTCTAACGTTAATAAGACTGTTGTTGCTGGTTTTCAGATGGTTTTGGCAGTACTGGAAGTCCTTGCAATGGTGAGGCTATGCTAAAATTTGCCTCACTAGAGGGACTTGAGCTTGAAGTTGCTCTAGAAGAGCATGTTGGTTGAAGTGCTTGTAACTCTGTCCAATGCTACTAGATAGTGCATGCATCTTGGAATTCTATGAAACTCTCCACCTTGGAAAGGACAAAATTTTAGGTGATTAAAATAGATTAGATTATGATATATATGTGTTATAGCTTCATCTTGTTGTCTCTGAATATATAATTGGCTAGATAGAAAAAAAAAACTTTATCAAAGATCTGGTTTTGGTCCATGGATTTTGTGGTCATGTTTAAATTGAATAGTGCAATAAAATAAAATAACTCAGAGTGATCTAATATTCTAATTAATGGGATCTTCATAAGTTAAAAAAAAGAATGAAAAGATTAAAATTTTCCCTCCTATATATGGGTTTATTTGGGTCTTTAGTAATCAATAGAGGTGTGGAGAATTGGAGATAGTCTGGCCTTAAACTCAAAAGCTATCATAGGAACACCAAGTGCAAAGCCAGAATGAGATGGATTGGGTGTATGTATGTAATATTCACATGCATAACATAATGCTTAAGAATTTGAAAATTTTCAACTTACATGTTTTTGAAGTTGCAAACTAGAATAAATAAATTATTAATAACTCTAGAAGAGGGAAATCTTACATGTGAAAGGTATATGAGATTCATAATTTTTTTTCTCTGCACCATCCATGTACCTAGAATTTTAGGGTTTGACCATAATCATATATATATAATTTAATAAGTAAAATAATAATAATAATAATAATAATAATAATAATAATAATAATAATAATAATA
>CM023941.1:24478298-24530686 GCA_013407115.1 Glycine latifolia
GTTATAGTAGTAACTTGGTTTCTGTTATTGAGAACAAAAATAATTGCTGAGCAGGGGCTGAATCTAAGGAGCCAAAAAAACACAGAAACCGAGAAAGAAAGAGAAAGATGGAAACTTGGAATAATGGACAAACACCACAAACAGATGTATGTTTGTGTGAAAACTGAGAACTAAGAAGTGGGAAAACAAAACAAAAGGAAACTAATTAATAAACCTGAAAAAGACACGACCACAGTCACAGGAATGGCCCCTGGTGCGACAGGTTTTGATGTGAGCCTTGTAATCAGATTGAACAACATACCCTTTGGAGCACTTGTCACACACCCATTGCTTGTGATTGTTGTGCTTCCTTCTGAAGTGCTTCTTCATTCCCACAAGGCCCCTAAGGGCATGGCAAGGGTCATGGTGGAAGGATCTTGGCTCAAGGCACACAAACACCCTCTTCTTATTTTGCCCTTGTGTTGTTTCCCTCTTTAATAGCTTCCACGGCACCTTGTGCCTCCTCTTGTGCATTTGAAGATTATGGTCCCTCTAGAACCCTTGGTTGCAGATCTCACAAACATATTTATCATATTCCAACAAGGTGGTTGGTGAGAGAGATACAACCTCAACATATGGATATGCAAGAACAACAAAAAAGAAATTAACTTTGGAGAGAAAACCAAAACCCCATGAATTTTGTAAAACAAAAAAGAAGCTTGGAAGTTGAAAAAAGTTGAACCCCTATATAAAAAAAGGAAAAAACTTTTATAGGGTATGCTTGCGGGTCTTCTTTTCCTTAAAAAAATGTGAATGTTGATTGGATTAATGATAAAATAGAATCCTGGGTTTTGAACAATGATTCGATTGATGATAAAGAAAGAAAATTATTGGTTCAATTTTCTACCTTTGTTGTTAGCCACCTCATTTTCTTAGATAATGCAAAGGCGGCATAAGAAGCCGATGGTGCACCAGAATTAGAAGCATTGTTGTTGTTGCTGTAAAACATGGGTGGAAATTTTTTGTGCTTTGAGGACTATATATTAGCACACAATCAAATTCTCAAAACTAGTACAATTTGTAAGGTTGTAATAGTAGGGTTTTCAACTTTAGTTGTATGGAAAGAAAATGAGGAATGATAGTGGCACAACTAAAGGAAGAAATAAAGATAATAGAAATAATATATATATATATATAGAGAGAGAGAGAGAGAGAGAAAGAAAGAAAGAAAGGTATTGCTTTTATGTAATCAACTTTCTTTAAGGCTTTTTTTCTTGCTAGGTTTTTCTTTGCCACGAGCTCTCTTGCTTTGTTGTGTTGTTTCATTGACCCATTACCTTGAGAAGGTAAGGTTGAAGGCAAGTCTTGTTTATAAATCTCCCTCTATAGTGTGTGTGAGAGAGAAAAATTAAAGAGCATGTTCAGAAGCACATAGAAGCTTCACTAAAATCATCCCCTCTCACACTTACAAACATGAAACACTTATCTTCTGCTTCAAAATGACATAATATTAAAATTAAACATTCGATCTACATAAGCATAAAACACCTTAAGTCCTTTTTCAATACTTAGAACACAGTGCTTTGCATTTTTCTGTAAATTTCACTGAAAATTAAAAAAAGTTTATCTAAATTACTCGTATAATCAAATTGGAACTACACTTCTAAACTAATCCTAACTACAATTTACTTAACCATAATCCAAAATTCTAAGGCCCCAAAATTAATACTAGAGAAAATAAATAGAACGAGTTTGAAACCCGGCTGAAAAGGGTGATTCAAGGGTAATTGGGAAAAGGGTAAAGGTAGCAACACTAAAGTTCACCTTAGAAAGAGGAAAAATGGAACCTTTTCTAATCTATTTTTCATTTCTAGTCACAATCCTGAAACCCATAAAACCTATTTTATGAATTTGAGATATTCTAACCTGCATTGTTAGATCTCGTAAGCCCAGTTGGGACTAGTCATGAACTAGAGTCGAAAACCATTGAATCAAACAATGACTATAAACCTCTATTAAACCCTAAGAATCTGAAGCTTGGTGGAGAAAGCAATAATGTGGGGCCCATACAATTGCGTTCACGCTCGCCTGGTGTCGCTACAGCTCCACCCATGGGGAAGCGAATGTCCAACACCACCACCTTCGCATTGTCCATGATGTTCGTCACCATTTACCTTGGGTTTTGCTTGTTCCACTCGAGCCACACCAGAGGCGTGTCCAGCTCCGAGCTCTCCTAGATTATCATGGAGTGTTCCTTGTCGTCAAGATCAAAAACCCTAACAGAGCCATCAGCGAACACTCTGAGGTTTGGGCGAGAGAGGAATGGCATTGAAACTTCATATTAATTAGAAATGCACATTGACAACATTGGTTTTTAATAAAACCAATGTTAAGCGAAAAAACAACATTGGTTTTATTACAAACCAATGTTAACTTTGTGCTCATAACATCGGTTTTAAAATAACCGATGTTAAGGAAAACTCACAACATCGGTTATTTTATAATAGATATTAACAAAGACACTTTATTTACAAAAATGTCACCATTTTTTTGTTAACATCGGTTTTCATTAGAACCAATAATAATTGGCCAATGTTAAATCCATATTTTCTAGTAGTGGACAAATAGATAGGGAGTGAGTCACATCTCACTACATAAAACAATTTAATGATTAAGAGTATTTGGAAAAATACATCGTTACACATGGCACTCATTTATCCCATAATCACACAATTGCAAATATTTTTATAGACGTACATGCATTATGATGTGGATTTAACTTAAGACTTTATATGCATGTGGTACCAAAAAAATACATGTGAAAGAAGCCCAGGAGGACATCAATTGACAGATTTCCACACCATGTTTTGAGTCGTCTTTATAGACTTCAGTGAAGAGATCCGTTATGGGATTAGAGTTTGCCTTGCAATGATCATTGTCCCACAGTTGACAACATGTGCAATGTGTCGCTTGCTTAAGGGGGGAGAGAGAGAGAGAGAGAAAAAGACAAAAGTATAAACAAACACATGTTTTTCCTCACTGCTTGCAGAGTTCGATTTTGAAGAATATTTTCTTATATTCTGTCCTTGCATGCTTGAAATTCAAATGTTAATAATTCAAATAAGAGATACTACTAAAAAAAGAGTTTTAACATCGTTACGTTAACATTGGTTTTCTCCAAAAACCGATGTTAACGAAAATACAGTGGCAAATTCGTAATTAACAGGAGAAATTTAATATTGGTTTTCTTAAAAACAAATGTTAACATGGACTAGTTAACATCGGTTTTCTTAAAACACTTAAAACTGATGTTAACTAGTCATGTTAACATCGGTTTTTCAGAAAACTGATGTTAACTAGTCCATGTTAACATCGGTTTTAAGTGTTTTCAGAAAACCGATGTTAACGACGACTAGTTAACATTAGTTTTTAAATGAAACCCGATGTTGTTCTTATTATTATAAAACAAATCTGGCCCCCAAATCAAATACCCTTCACTGTCATGCACTTTTCTTTTGCATCTTCCTCAACCTCAGCTCTCATTCTTAGTGGCCATTTTGATTGTTGATGAACGCTTGTGCTTGTTGTCATCTACCTCAACTCTCATTCCAGAAGCTACCTCGCTCTCAGTTTTTCGAGTTGAAGCAAACCTCGTGTCTCCATCCCAGGTTAGTATCTACTAACATCGCGAACTTTCATTGTTGCCCAATAATGCTATTGTTGTATTTTGTTGTCGCAAGTTGGGTATAGTTCTGCATTAGCATTTTGTGTGTGATGTATGGGTTCAATGTCTTACTGTTGTGATTTCATTTTTGTTGCCCACTAAGTGGTTGATAAAATGCCTAATCCATAAGCTGTAACTGTGATGTGTGAGTTTAGCCTATATTTTGCTGTGATTATGTAATTGTGCTTGCTATATCACAAGGATGTGGAATGTAAGACTAGTTAGTGGTAAGCTTGAAAAAAATTAAAGGTTAGCTTACTTTGCCTTAATTGGTATTTTTGTTGAATATTGGGCATGTCCCAGGTCACTGGACCAATTCTAATATTAGTTTTCATGGTTTTGGTAGAAATATAGGCTCGTTGTTGTTGTGGGGTGAAGAAAAATTGACAGCATCATTAGGAGATGACTTGTCATCCGAATTCTCCTCCTTGTCTTTATCTCTAAGAATCAATTTGCTCTCCAAAGAATTCATCTGTTAGTAACAAAAATTTTGTGCCAATCCAATCATTAACCCATTAGTGGGATAAATAATAAAGATTGCACTTTATTAAAGCAAGTAGTACTAGTAGCATAAAGCACAAAAGCAAAATTGAGTGTAAGTATGTGTTGTGTGAGTCTCTTTTTTTTTCTTCTTAATTTCTTTTACCTCTGTTTTTAACTTGTCATTCTCTTGAACAAGACTTTCATAGTCACTTTTGAGTCTGTCATAACTAGCTTTCAACACGCCATAGTCTTTTTCTAGTTGGTTGGTCTTGAACCTTGCCCTTCGATTTTGGAACCATATAGCAACTTGCCTTGGCTGCAAGCCAAAAGTTGTTCAGTACTATATTACTATAAGAATACACCAAGCAAGAATATTATATAATCATCCTAAGAACATAAGAATTATATACTGATTGAGGAAAAGAAATTCAGATGTTGAGTTTGAACCACTCTTTTGTTGTATCAAATATCATGACATTGACCCTTAGGAGATTAAGGATTCAAATGTATCTCTGAAGTTGTTTTAAACAGATTATGACATTGACACCTTGGAAGTTTATGAAACCTAAAACACGCCCTCTGATTTTTATATTGCGTTGACCTCCGTTGATATTGTTATTTCATGATTTTCATCTGTATATAATTGTGTAAAGGTTTGTGTAAAAATTGTCAAAGTCTAGACAAAATTACAAAAACATCGCAAGTCTGTGTTAAGAAAATTAAAAATAATAGGCAAGTGTAATTTGTTGTATTAGCATCTATGCCTTTGGTGCATCTTTTATTTGTAGAAGTTTTCCATTATCATATTGTTGACTTTGTAGTGAATTTAATCGAAGATTTTTAGCTTGTAACTTCTGTCTGTGCCTTGATCCTTCCAAAGAGAAAATATCACTTGTTAGTTTTTGTTAGTTTCAACCTACAAACTCCTTCCCCTTCCCCTTTTCCTTCATTACAAAGTCAACCTTGTATCTCCTCACAATTTGACATTGTTATCGCCTTTTATGCTGTTCAAATTAGCCATGGGTAACATTAAGCTATGGGTCACATTAGGCTATGAACTAGACACTCAATATCACATTAGGCTATTCTTTCAATCTGACTTGTACCCTTGTTAATGCCTTACTAGTAAACTGATTTCTGTTTGTGGTTTTGGTATGGGTCAAGAATTTTGGTTTGTTTATGTTTGACAAAGTAATTACTGTATTCTTTGAAGCTAATCTGGGCATTTTTCAATTTTTAAGTTGATCTGGACCTAACTTAGGTCACTCTCACGACGCTTCCATTGTTGGTGTCATTCTCAGAGGTGGTTCTCTCGCTCACAACTTCTGACGGCTCCCACAGGGTTGCCAACTTCCATTGACTTTGTATTTGGTGGTTTTGTAACTTGTTTTATGTGATTAATTACTAGTGTTTTATATATACAGTCAATGTTCATTATGAGTGAACCTTAGTTTCCCATTTGAGTTTCATTACAGTGATTTTTCCGGACAGTTTGGATTAATCATTGTATTGATTCTTGAATTGTCCGTTTGGACAGTTTGGGAAGACTCATATTTTTTTAGTATATTCATATATATAGGTTGTGATTCTATTCTTAAATATGATGAAATTTCGATACAATGTGTAAAAGATAGGAACACTTCACCCTTAACCAAGAGGGGGGTGAATTGGTTAGGGTTGGTAAATTAAAATTCTTTTAGCAAAATCAGAGTTTTCCCTTAGAATCTTTATCACTTTGAAACCAAAAATATTTATTCAATCACTTGCTCAGTCCAAGGTATGCAATTTTTCAAAGTTAAATTGATTAGCAAGACAATTCAGCAGTGTATATATGAGGAAGATAAGCTAGCTCGAATTTAAACACAAAACTCAAAAGATTTATACTGGTTCACTTCAAACACTATGAAGCTACATCCAGTTTTCTTCCATTCAACACTAGAATGGAGTTCCACTATTGCAATTTTCTGTCTTACAAGAATTATACAGATCTCTCTTTATCAACCCTAGATAAAGTTCAGAAACCTAAAACACTATTAGGTTCTTAGAGATCAACCCACTGAGAATTCACTCAGCACACCCCTAGAGAAACCCTTCCTCTAGATTACATGCAAGAGCTTAATTACAATAGAAATTCAACTACAAATAAAAACAGAGTACACCTTCAAAGTTAAGGAAAGATATCACCTGATGATCCAATGATTAATGATGCAAATGAATGAATGAATCAGGTTTAAGAATCTACACAAGACTCAGAAAAGCACAATCCTTAAGCTTTGTCAAGAACTTTCTTGCTTTAAGACACAATCAATAACCCATATGTATTTTGATGTAAGCAAGAATACCCACAACCCAAAGAACCTCAGAAAAGTATGTAGAGTGCTTTAGTTTAGCTCAGATTTCGAAATTGACAAGTTACTTATCAGGCACAGAATGAGTTCTATTTATAACAAATGTTTCTAACTGCCTGTAATCGATTACAAGCGCCTAATAATCAATTATTTATCATATGTAATCGATTATTTATCATCTGTAATCGATTAATATGTTCTATAGGCTTCTGGGTTATGGCAACAAACTAATTAATCGATTATTCCGTAGTGTAATCGATTATCACAGTGAGCTTTAGAAAAACTTTGAAGTTCAGAATACAACTGAAAAGCACTGTGTAATCGATTACGGTTTTGTGGTAATCGATTATGGCAGAGAGCTTCATAAAACAGGTTTTAGCCAAATGAACTATGTAATCAATTACAGACTTTGGTAATCGATTATTTGATAATAGATAGTGAAGCAGTGGTGTATAATGTAATCGATTACAAGTATTGGTAATCGATTAAGGCAGTGAGCTTCATAAACCAGAAGATTTCTATTTGGCCTTGGTAATCGATTACAATAACTTGGTAATCGATTACAATGTTTCTCAATGTTGTTTTACAAGTAAGCTAAGGTCAAATAATCGATTAATCCGATATGTAATCGATTACATTGTTCTTGATAGGTTTTCCAGAGAAAGCTAAGAACAAAGTAATCGATTATTATGCCTCAGTAATCGATTAAATAGTGTAAACCAGTATTTTTCAAAAAACCTTAGTTTCAATTTAAACACTGAATCAAATTAGCAAAGCCTTGTTAATTTTATGACCCTTTTTGAAATGCTAAATGTATGATATGAATGTTATGCACTTGGATCACCAGAGATGCTTTTTCCTTTACAATTAATTACAAGATTTTCTTCAAGTCTTCAAGGCATGTTGGAAGCTCAAAACCAAGCTTGATCTTCTTGCCCATTCATCAAGTGATTCCTTTGTACTCAACACAATGCATTTCACTTTGTTCTTTAGGTGCATACTTGACTGTGGTGAAACTCATGTCACCGCTTTCATGTCGTGTACTCGAAGATCAAAGCGAAATGCTGTCAAAATTTTGTCAAATTTAAGATAAGAAACTCAACCTATACATATGAATATACTATAAAAAAAAGTCTTCCTGAATGGGATAGGGCCACACCTTTAATGAAAAAAGTGAGGTTTTCATGCATGGAATAACTTTGTGAGTATCACAGAGTTATTGATTAGATGGATCGAAGTTGGATGAATGCAAGTCGCATCACAGTTGAGTATGAGGAAGGCGTTGAACATTTCTTGCAATTTGCCTCTGAAGGAAGTCGATCGGATGGGGATGGAAAATATTTTTGTCCCTGTATCAATTGTTTGAATGGGAGACGCCAAACACTGGACGACATACGGGAGCATCTTCTGTGTGATGGGATTAAGAAGATTTATACCACATGGATATGACATGGTGAATTGAGAGACATGCGGAGGGGGTCACAAACTGAACCGGTTGATGTTGACATCAGCATCAATTAGAGGATATGATTCGTGATCTGGGACATGAGTCTTTTCAGCAAGCACATGCCCCTATGTATGATACATTGGAAAGTGATTCAAAGAAGCCGTTGTATCCAGGGTGCAAAGAGTCATTGACACTATTGTCAGTGGTGTTAAATCTGGTTAATGTCAAGGCCATATATGGGTGGAGTGACAAAAGCTTCAGTTCACTGCTTCAGGTAGTTCAGGAGATGCTTCCAGATGAAAACACGTTGCCAAGAAGTTACTCTCAGGCGAACAAGATACTTTGTCCGATGGCTATGGAGTATTAGAAAATTCATGTCTGTCCTAATGATTGCATATTGTACAAAAATGAATTTGAAGAAATGCATAAATGCCCCAGGAGTGGGGTATCACAGTGCAAAGTGAAGGACGATGACAACTGTATCAATGATGAAAGTACAAAGAAAGGCCCCCTGTGAAGGTGTTGTGGTATCTTCTGATCATTCCAAGGTTTAAGCGTTTGTTTGCTAACGCAGATAACGCTAAAGACCTTACATGGCATGCAGATGAGAGAAACTATGATGGATTGCTCCGCCATCCGACAGATTCCTCCTAATGGAAGAAGATTGACTGTTTGTATCCGGAATTCGGCAAAGACCCAAGAAATCTTAGGCTTGAACTTTCCAGTGATGGAATGAATCCCTACGACAGTTTAAGTATTCAGCACAGTTCGTGGCCTGTTTTGCTAGTCATTTACAACCTGCCTCCTTGGTTGTGCATGAAGCGAAAATACATGATGTTGTCTATGATGATATCGGGCCCAAGACAGCCAGGAAATGACATTGATGTTTATCTTAGTCCCTTGATTGAAGACTTGACAAACTTGTGGGATAAGGGGGTTGTCATGTTTGATGGGTATCGAAAGGAGACATTCAAGTTGCGTGCAATGCTATTTTGTACCATAAATGATTTTCCAGCGCACGAGAATTTGAGTGGATACATTGTTAAGGGCCATCGTGCATGCCCTATCTGTGAGCAAGACACTAGCTACGTACAACTTAAACATAGCAGAAAAACAGTTTACACTTGCCATCGATGTTTTCTGAAACCTTATCACCCTTATTGGCGATTGAAAAAAGCATTTAATGGAAGTCAAGAACATGAAAGTATGCCGATTTTGTTAACCGGTGAGCAGGTTCTTGAGCAGGTTGAGCACATTCATACTGTATTTGGGAAGACCCAAAAGAAGCTAAAAGGTAATACTTATATATGGAAGAAAATGTCAATATTGTTTGATCTTCCATACTGGTCTGATCTAGATGTTAGACACTGTATCGATGTTATGCATGTGGAGAAAAATATTTGTGACAGTGTCATCGGAACGCTTCTTAACATTCAAGGCAAAACAAAGGATGGTTTGAACACTTGTCAAGATCTTGCTGAGATGGGTATACGTGAGCAGTTACATCCTAGATCTGATGGTAAGAAAATATACTTGCCTCCAACATGTCACACTTTGTCAAGAAAGGAGAAGATAAGTTTCTGTCAGTGTCTGCGCTGAGTCAAAGTACCACAGGGATACTCTTCAAATATTAAGAGCCTTGTGCAGGTCAAGGATCTAAAACTAATTGGGTTAAAGTCTCATGGTTGCCACGTCTTGATGCAACAACTGTTAGCTGCTGCGATTCAAGACATTTTTCCTAACAAAGTAAGACATGCTATAACTCGCCTGTGCTTTTTCTTCAATGCCATTTGTAGCAAAGTCGTGGACCCTGTAAAGTTAGATGACTTGGAGCAAGAGGTGGCAATTATCTTGTGTCAGTTGGAGATGTATTTTCCTCCTTTATTTTTTTGACATAATGGTTCACTTACTTGTTCATCTGATCAGGGAAATCAAATTGTGTGGTTCCGTTTATTTACGGTAGATGTACCCGGTCGAGAGATACATGAAGATCTTGAAAGGGTATACGAAGAATCTTCACCATCCTGAAGCATCCATAGTTGAAAGGTACATTGCAGAAAAAGCTGTAGAATTTTGTTCAGAGTACCTTGAAAAGGCAAAACCTGTTAGGCTTCCCGAGGCTCGGCATGATGACAAAGTCATAGGTAAGTGTTCACGAGGGTTGCATGTTATAACGCTTGGTTTATAGGAATTGCAACAAGCTCATTTGTATGTTCTGAATAACACGGCTGAGGTCCTACCATACGTAGTTCGTCATGAAGCCTTGGTCAAGGAAAGTAATCCAAGAATGACAAAGAATAGGTTACTGAAAGAGCATAACAAGACTTTCCTGAATTGGTTTAAAGATGCAATATTTAGTGATGACTCTTCATCTAAAAGAATGAGGGAAGTTAGCAGATGGGCCTAAAAGAAATGTTAGAAGTTGACAGGGGTACGATATCAACAAGTACTCGTTCTACACCAAACAACAAGATGATAAGAGCACAACGCAAAACAGTGGGGTTAGCCTTAGGGCTGAGTCGCAGCACTTCGCTACTATGCATGACCACAATCCACGTTTGGCGTGCATGCCTTACTTTGGAGTCATTGATCACATATGGGAGCTTAATTATGTTACATTCACTGTGTGTGTTTTCAAGTGTAAGTGGGTTGATATTAATAGCGGTGTGTAAACCGAGGACTTGGGATTTACTTTGGTAGATCTTAACAAGTTAGCTTATCAAAATGACCCTTTCATCATGGCAGAACAAGCTAAACAGGTGTTTTATGTTCAAGATCCTTGTGATGAAAAGTGGTCAGTGGTATTACATGGAAAAACCATTGGTATTAATCTTGACGATGATGATTCAACCCTTGATACTGGTGTCACTCAATCCTCGACACAAATTCCTGACATGAACAAAGAAGATGAAGTTGACGACGTTCATGCAAAATTTTTTTAACATCGTTTAATGTAATTTTTTTTATATTAACTTGTTTCGACTTTTACAATTTCATAAGTAACCTTACTTGTCACTTAACTTTACTTATTTTTGTTTTTGTTTTTAACATGATCATGACTACACCATCGAGCTCCCCTCCTTGTCCTAAGGCAACACCTCCTATTCCTGAGTCAGCACCTTCGCCGTCCACGATGAAGAAGACTAGGAAAGCAACACGGCTGAGGTCACTGGCTACCAGACTTGCTGGTGTTGACAGACCAGTGGTTCATGTGGATCCTGCCACTGGGAAGGTTGATGGTCCTCAGGTAAAGAAATTGAGGACGTATCTAGGGATCGTGGCTAGAGACAAGGTGGATGTCACCATTGGTAACTAGAAGGAAGTTCCTACAGCGCATAAGGAGTTGATTTGGGAGGACATTCAGGTATTACAATTAAATGTCCAATGTGATTGCTTGTAGTAATACAATTTAAATATTATTGTAACTGTTAAACCCACTTGATTGTAACACAGGTTGAATTTGATATACCTGAAGCGTTTGACCAACGGACCAAGAAGAAAATTCTGCAGACAGTTGGAGAACAATGGAAGCAGTTTAAGTCAGATCTGACCTCTAGTTGGAGAACAAGCGGACGACGATGCCGACACGGTCTGTGACAAATACGGTATTAGTAAGGAACAGTGGCACAAATTCTGTGAGAGTCGTAGAACCGCTTCATGGGAGGTTAGGTGAGTGGATTTGTTTTACAATTTCACTAATATGGAGTCTTTCAAGCACTTTTTTTTTTACATCTATCTGTGCAATTCTTACAGGATGTTAGAAAGAAGGCTCAGGGCATCCAAAAGATGAACACTGCCCGTCATATGTTGTCTCACGGGGGTTACGATTTGTTAGAGAAGAAATTGATTGAGGAAAAACAAAAGACACGGTTAGAGAAAGCAACCCAAGGTGAAAGCACGGAGACCATCGTTCATCCTCCGTCCCTTGTTAGACGACACGTGAAGTGGAAGCTGGCTTGCACCAAAAAAATCGGACAAATGACTTCTGAGGTGGCACGTGAGATTGCGGAGAGGATTGTAAATCAAATGATGGTTTTATACACCTTTAATGAATTTTTTCCTCACAAATTACAAAACTAATGTTCTACTTATTTTGATTGCAAGATTCCCTGGATGAGCAATCCACACAGGGTAGCTTTGTCGCCAGTGGATGTCAGGATGTCCTGATTGCTGCCATTGGACGACCAGAGCACCCCGGCCGTGTCCGTGCTACTGGAGCTGGTGTGACCATCAAACACTACTTCGGACTGGCTCCATCAACCTCTCGCAAATCGAAGTCAATGGCGCCTGAAGACTTGGATCGACTGAAAGACAACATTAGGATAGAGCTGGAGCAATCGATCACTAACAAAGTCACGCAGTCGATCACTGAAAGAGTGATGCAGCAACTCATGATGTCCTTCAGCCACTTGCAGTCCCAGATATAGACCTAGATGTAGTATCAGGGTGCTATGCGGCCTCCAGAGGTTCAGCCATGTCCTTATGGTGCCCGTGTCAGCACCAAGGGAAGCTGTGCCAATCCCTCGGGGAATGACCCAGACACGAGTGCATCTGACAGGCATGGGTTGTATGTCGATGACAATCCTCCCCACCTGGTTGTCCTTGGAAGAGTTTATGAGGGGTCGACAACCATGTACAGCGTCCCTCTTGCTAATGATTAGGTCAAGGTGGGTGTTGAGGAAGTTCGAGATGCTGAGGCTCGCGTCCCTATACCCACTGAAGAGGTTCAATTAGTGGGGCAGGCCCTTAACACCTTCCTTGCTTGGCCGACACATCTTGTACAACCTATTTTGAACAAGGTATTACATTTTTGGCTTGTTTCTTCTCATTTAAGAATGATTTGTCTCATATAAAGTCAAGACGGTCGTTCACTTATGTTTCTTAACTGTGTAGGATAAATAGGGACCTGAGGGACCGACAAAACCTGTACATAAGCTGGAACCTATTGGCGATCCCCTGTACCATGTCGCATTGACCATCTCAGATCTTTTCCTCAGACCCATGCAGGTGTCGTGGGACCCTTCTTTGTTCGGGGTGTACAATGATAACTTCCCATTATACATCAAACATGAGGATATTTTTGAGACAGTCCATGGTGGTCAATGTCTGAACATCTCCGCCATACAACTATGGATTTTGCAAAGCACTTTCAATTGGCCCCCGTTACATAACTAATTGTTTTATATTCTTGCATAATTGACTTTATTTTCAAAACAATAGGCATATGAATGACTTATGTCTGCAATCAGATCATACCGATGTGTATGGATTCATCGAGCCACGGTCCATACAGAGATCTGGCCAATCTCAATTTTGAATTCGAGGACTATATCAAGAAATGGATGTAGAGTTCACAAAAAGATGTCTACCTTGCAGCGTACTTAAATGGGTAAGTAAAAATGTATAAAAGAATTTAATTAATGTATGCAGTATAATGACTTCTTTTTCACCATGGATGACAGTACACATTGGCAACTAGTCATTATATGTCCTAAGGCCAATGTTGTCGTGTGGTTCGATTTGTTGCACAACAAGCCTGATAACTACCTGAAAGGAATTATTAACAGGTAGGTTGTAATTTGTAACACATTTCTGTGATTATTTCTAACACATGAATATGTTAATTGTACAATATGCATGCATGTTTCTCTTACGCAGTGCTTTGAAGGGGGTCCATAACACTCAAGGAAATAAATCAAAGGCTACTACAAAATGGATTGTCGTTAAAGTAAGTCTTTTAACAAATCATGGTTTATGTATTCAAAATAACTTTTATTACCATTTACACTATTTTTCATTTAACTTTGACCATGTTATTGAATTTAGTGTAATAAGCAAAAAGGAAGCACTGAGTGTGGCTATTATGTCATGCATTGGATGTCGACGATAGTCCAAGAAGGCTTCAGGGATAACTGGGACATGATAATTGTCTAATTCAAAACTAATTTTATTTTTTTGACTTGTTTTTGTTTTACACATATGATAAATTATGTTTTATTATGTCATGCAGTATTTCACTGATGAAAGACCAAAATTTGGTTAGGAAATCATTTTTATGTACATTGACACTATTGAGTTTTATTTGTTATTGAAATATTATTTAATTGTATTGTATTCTAAAATTGCCTGGATGTTTGTTATTTCATTTACAGGTTGAAGAATTGGTAAAAAAAAAAACAGACAAAATATTTAAAAAAATTAAAAAAAACAACATCGGTTTTTTGTTAAAAACCGATGTTGTAGTGTAAGTTAACATCGGTTTTCAGTCAAATTAAACCAATGTTAAATTACACTACAACATCAATTTTCAATGAAAACCGATGTTGCTTTCATGTAACAACATCGGTTTTTAGATGAAAACCAATGTTGTTGCATCTCAGTAACATTGGTTTTCATCAGAAAACCGATGTTGTCACCTACTTAACATCGGTTTTTGTTAAAAATCAATGTTGAAGTTTCACATGTTACATTTTTTTACGTTTTTTTATTAGATTGTGACATCGATTTTTACTAAAAACCGATGTTGTATACTTTTAGTTAACATCGGTTTTTGAAAATCGATGTTAACTTCCACACTTTCAACGTCGGTAGATTCAACATCGGTTAAAAACCGATGTGGAATGTCAAAAATAATTGATTTTGAAAGTTGTAGATGAAAACTGATGTTGTTACATCTTAGTAACATCGGTTTTCATCAGAAAATTGATGTTGTCACCTACTTTAACATCGATTTTTGTTAAAAATCGATGTTGAAGTTCCACATCTTACATTTTTTTACGTTTTTTTATTAGATTGTGACATCGGTTTTTACTAAAAACTGATGTTGTATACTTTTGGTTAACATCGATTTTTGAAAATCAATGTTAACTTTCACACTTTCAACGTCGGCAAATTCAACATCAGTTAAAAATCGATGTGGAATGTAAAAAATAACCGATGTTGAAAGCTATTTTTCTAGGAGTGAGAGACAAAATGAAATCACAAGAATGTGAGTGTGTGCACTTCCCTATTTAGCTAATATGAATCCAATATGATGTTGGACATCACTAAAGTTTAATATAAAATGATTTGTGTAAGTGAATAAATCCTTTGGATGTGTACAAAAGAACACAATGTATAAACACTAGTTTTCACAAATGGTTGGACACTTGCTTATAACAACAAACTGGATGCTGGATAGTACTTATTAAAAAAAAGTTCCAATTACAATTGGACGATTACTTATAAGAGCATTATGATAGAATTTTCTTACCATGTGAGCTCATTTATAGTAAGTCCTTTTTCACTTAAAAAAATCTATTAGTCTATTAACTATTTATATAATTGTAATTATCAAAACATTGAGTATATATAGATGGATCGTCCAATCATGACATATTGGACAGGCCAAACCTAACATAAGTCTGGATAAGAAAATGTTTGTTGAACACCTAGGTGTCTATACCTAGAAAAGAAAAAGAAATAATAAAGAAAAAAGTGACAAATTTAATAAAAAACATGATTTAAAAAAAATTAAGAATTTGGTCCCTAAGTTATTTTAAAATATTCAATTTGGTCCCCAAATTTTTAAAAGATTCAATTTGATTATCAATTTTTTTAAAGTACACCAATTTCATCATTTCCATCAAATTAATTTGATGTCGTCGTTAGGATTGCAAATTCCAATAATATTTTCATTATGAATAGTGATGGTTTTTAACCGCCACTAGATTTGTTATTATTTTTAAAAAATAAAACCAAATTGGTGCATTTTAATTGGATGAAATATGTGTATGAGCAAAATATAGTGGTGGTTACAAACAGTCATTATTCGTAAATAAAATGGTTGGAATTCACAATCATAATGACGCCATTTTAATTGGACACAAAGGATAAATTGGTGTATTTTAAAAACTTGAGGACTAAATTAAATTTTTTAAAAATTTAAAAATCAAATTAAATCTTTTAAAATAGTGGAAACCAAATTAATAATTAAAAAATAAAAAGTTGAAAGATGCTATTGTAATTATCTATATATCAGTACTCTTCTGGATACTGGGAGTGTTAAAGCTGAAACCCCGCCAGCAAACATAGATTCAGCCAAATGTTCTTGTGATTAACTTCAAGGCCGGCAATTTAATTAGCGTCATTTACTTGTCAGATTCTAGTTGGAGTGACTTGTGGTAATAGCCTAAGTGTTCCTATCTTCTCCAAGGACGGCCCCATTTATAGTGTTTGTGACTCCTTGAGAATTTAGTAGTAACTTTAACTTGCATTACAATAATAGATATTGATATATAAATTATAAAATTTGCATTTCTTAGATTTTTGCTTGTTACTCAGACAATAATAAATAAATAAATATTATAATCATTCGAATAGATACGTATATTTTATAAAACAAAATACACATATCTAGTATATGATTATAGTATTAGTTTATCAAAAAATACTTGCTCTTTGTATCAAAGATCGATAAATACTAGTAATAAAAAACGAAGCTTTGTGGAACTAAATTTAGTCTCTTAAGTAAGAGTACGAACCTTGTGAATAAGAAAAAAAGTATTGTTAGTGATCATTTATCCGACAGTCTTTTTTAAGAAAAAAAAATTCCCTTTATGAAAGATTCAAATTTATTAAAAATTATCAAGTTTTGGTAGGTTTTGTGTTTCATTCAATAAATTTTGACCAATAATATAGTGTCTTTAAGGGAGAGTGTCAAATAGAATACTACTAGCATTCCTCTAAAAAAATACCATGGAAAGAGAAGATTTCACTACCAAAGATGGTCAACCACTAAATTAGTTATTAATGAAGTTAATAGATATTTTGCATTAATCTCATGATTACCGACATGTTTATTTTCTTCAAAATTAATCGAAATATGTTAAAATTTAATAATTGAGTAAATTACCTACGGATCCAAAAATTAGTTTAAATTAGTGCCAATTAGCCTTGAGATCAAATCCAACAATATATAAATGAAAGAATTTGTTCCATTCTTTTAAAAAAAAAGAAGAATTTGTTCCATAAACAGATTAATTAAGACAAGTTTTTCAAAAATTTAATTACTACTACTTTTTTTCGGGAAAAATATCACTATACAATGTACAAGATGTGGTATCTAATTACTTCGTATTATTTTGTGTTTTTTCAAGTTTTCATGACCCCATCTTCAATCACTATACAATGTACAAGATGTGGTATCTAATTACTACGTATTATTTTGTGTTTTATAAGTTCCATGACACCCATCTTCACATCACAATAACGCTGCTGTAGGGGTCTAGGACGGTAGAGAATCTAAGTCCCACAATAACTCCGCTAAACTAAACCTTTGCAAAACATTCACCTGCACACCAAATGGCAAGTTCAGTGTCAATTAAGTCCGAGCTCTGAAAATGAGTTTTCAGACCCACCAAACCAAATCACCCTAGTTGGTAGCATGAAACTATGAATCATCCCATTTTCTGCCTGCACTTGGCATAAACCCTGCACCTTCCAACAATCACTTCTCTCTTCCTTCCTTCTCAATTCTCACCAATTACGTTACGTTACACTATTCATATAACTATAAACCTCCTTAATTCCAAACCCCCCTCCCGCTCTCTCTCTATCCCCTTCAATAATCCTCATAAAAACTCAAAACACTAAAATTAAAACTACCAAAGAAACCATTTTGAATAAACCCATTGAGATGATGATGACGATGAACAATATTGTTATTATTCCGTGGTCAACCATTGGCGTTGTGATTGCATGGTACAGTTCCAACATAGGGGTCCTCCTTCTGAACAAGTACTTGCTCAGCAACTACGGCTTCAGGTTCCCCGTGTTCCTCACCACGTGTCACATGATGATGTGCTCGCTCTTCAGCTACGTTATTGTTTCCGTTACGGACACCGTTCCGCTGCAGCGCGTGCGGTCCAGGAGCCAGTTCGGGAGGATCGTGGCGCTCGGTGTCGTTTTCTGCTTCTCCGTCGTCTGCGGGAACGTGTCGCTCAGGTACATTGCCGTGTCGTTTAACCAGGCCATCGGCGCCACCACGCCATTCTTCACCGCCGTTTTCGCTTACGCCGTGATCGCCAAGAGGGAGGCGTGGGTTACTTACGCAACGCTCTTGCCCGTTGTTGCGGGCGTCGTCGTAGCTAGTGGGGTAAATAATTTTCATCTTCAATTTATTTTTTCTTTGGATTTTGAATCGCTGTATTAGATGGTAAAATATTCAGAACGGGAGAAAAAAATATCAATTTTGGTCTCTTTTTGTTGTTATGGCTCATAGAGGTGTCTCTCAAGTCAAGATTAATCTCACTTATAATTTATTAAATGGTAAAAAAAAAAATTAGAACGCGAGAAAAAAATATCGATTTTACTCTCTTTTTTTCTTTTGGATAAGATATGATATCTCTTAATCCATTAAGTTAAGACTAATGTCATTCGTAGTGTATGATTGTTGTTAATCTTAGAGATATTTTTTTTACACGTAATAAGAATCGAACGAGTAATGATATACTTACTTTATGTTAGTGCATATTCACCTACATTAAGGGAAATATTATAATATAGTCTTGGAAATTTAAAGGATTTTGGAATTGAATATCTTTCTCTCTTTTTTTCATTCTTTGTGTTTGAACTTATTCAACTATTGATCCAAAAGAACAAGTGTACTTTTCTTTCTTGGTCGACATATGTTCATTGATAAATGCTAATAGTTAGTTTGATAATTTTAGTCCTTTATCCATTTTGTTCTTTGTGTCATCTACCAAACCAATCTATAATCTATAATATCTCCTAAACATGTGTACTCAAATCCTTAAATTTCTATAACTTGCTGCCATAAAAATTTGATAGATATTATAGACATGGGCATGATCACCTATTAGGACGAGCTTCGTTGTCTTGACTTTAAACATGACTACGCTTGGACAAAATTAGAAGACAGAATCGAAGAGATTGAAGTTGACCCCATCGCTCAAAACTCTTCCCTAGCCATAGGTGTTTGGAAAAGTAGCACATTTCTCACTTTCCTATATACGCATACCAAGCCAATGGAAAATGAACTCTTAGTCCTCTTTTTTTCCTTAACCCCCTTTTTTCCCCCTATAATTTGCCCGAGTTCCAAAAGTTTTAAAGCTTTGTTTGACCATTTGCATTGTTAATACATGTTGTGATGTGAAATTTACTCTTGACATTTCTTTTTTGTTTTGATAAGTTAGATACTTAGAGAGTTATTTCAGTACTGGCTTTGTCAGAACTGAGCTGATTTCAATTATTTTGTCTATGAATTTGCGTGCATAATCAGTGTGGTCAAAATGAGAAACTTCTGAACATTCCATTCCCTCATGGCATATAGAGATAACCCAAGACATGGCTATACAAAGTGAGAGGGAAAGCTAAGAAATCAAAACTTATTGGTGATATGCCAGGTAAAGAGAGATTAGCTAAGACTAGTAGCTTGATACAGCATTTGGCTAGGAAAGATGTTAAGCCATGGTTCTACAATCAAAAATCATTTTTTCACACTGCACACATTACAATGTAAAACCTATAGTTGAGATTAATTTGAGCATACATTTCTTTAATGTTCAACAGTTTAAAATTAGTTCTATCAACATCAATTCTATCAAAGTGCAAAGAGGCACCTAGCCCAGAAGTTGGTACAATGAGGATGAAATTGAGTTGCCATTTAGTGAAGATTCAGGGGAATGCAAACTTAATACCTTGAGCTCATTATTAACATAACAAAATGGCTTGTTTTATGAGAGCCCACATTTAGCCCTTTTTTCTACTTCAATTTCTTTAGGTCACCTTTTTTCTTCTTAACCATCCCATCAAAACAACCGCTAGCATTTCTTGTTTTCTAATCTCTCAAAGAATCAATTTGTTTTTTCCCAATCTCACATGTAACACTAACCCTGCAGGGTGAACCAAGTTTCCATCTGTTTGGATTTGTAATCTGTGTTTCATCGACCGCTGCCAGAGCATTTAAATCAGTCCTTCAAGATATTTTGTTGTCCTCAGAGGGGTAATGATTCTATCTGCTTTGTCCTTATTGTAGCAAGATGATTGAATTAAAGAACTTGTAGGTTCTGAATTGCCCGAAGTGCTATTGTTCTCTACTTCACTTTTAAACCAACATAAAATAATTTTTATGGTTTTCAGAGAAAAGTTGAATTCTATGAACCTACTGCTTTATATGGCTCCAATAGCAGTCATGGTATTACTTCCTGCAACATTGTTGATGGAGGGAAATGTGATTCAGATCACAATGGATCTTGCCAGAAAGGATATCAGAATTTTTTGGTATCTGCTTCTCAGTTCTTCTCTTGCGTATTTTGTGAACCTGACCAATTTTTTGGTAACAAAACATACAAGTGCACTCACCCTTCAGGTATATCCTAACACCATAAATCCGATCTTGTTTAAGGCTTACTATATACATTCGCCATTTTTCATATGGAAATGACTTGACAGATTAAGGACTCATTTTAACATGTTACCTGCATTTCACATACTAAATTCTAAAGGGAGATAAATTAAATGAAGCAAACACTTGTTGAGCACTATTCTCAAGATGTTCCATTGAATGATGTTTCTATTCTACCATCCAGGGAATAGTAAATGTTTCTTTGGTATTTGAACGAACCACTAGAATTTAACTTCCACTTTTCTTGGTATTTGAATAATATTTCTGAAACTTTGATTTTTAATTGTGCCAAATGACATCGTGTGATTCACGTAGTCGACCTTGCCTAATAGGATAAGACTTTGTTGTTATTGTTTCTTAGTATTTGGAAATGAACCACTAAATATATAAAGTGAATCTCAATTTGTTAAATCTTTCCAGGTTTTAGGAAATGCAAAGGGAGCAGTTGCTGTGGTGGTCTCAATTTTGATATTCAAAAACCCCATTTCCATGATAGGAATGCTTGGCTATGCACTCACAGTCATTGGAGTTATATTGTACAGTGAAACCAAGAAGAGGTATAGCAAAAGTTAGTAAACTTAACAACATTACCAATCAAAGCAGAGTGTGATACCACAAGCGAGAGGGCCAACAAGTTATTATGCATACAAAATTATGACCTTGCAGCAACCACTTTTATTACACGTGAACAAGAATATTCCCCCCCCCCCCCCCCTTCTCCCCACACTATTTCATTCATTGCAAGCATTGTTTGTGGGAGTAGTCATACTCCCCATAAACCCTTTGATGTGGACTTGAGCTTGATGCCTATTGCCTAATCAGTCATTTTATTGCCTTTGCTTTCGGCTCCTTCAATCACTGCAATTTCTTTTTCATAACATTTAAAAGAAGAACTCCAATAATTTAGCCAGAGAGGATCCTGTTATGTACATGATATGCAATATTTACATTTATATTTGTCCTTATTAAGTTTTAGGCAAATGTTAACTACTATCTTAAGTGCATTGCTTAAGAAATTAAAAAAATTTATTAAAAAGTGTTGTTAATGTACTCCGACATAATTTTTAATAAAAAATTATATTTATTAATTTTTAACCCATGTTTAATTTTTATATAAGATCTCACTTATTTGATGCCTATAACAAAATAGTTAAAAAGCCTGCATACAACCTCAACCTTGTCATATGAAATTATATCTAATAAATAATAATATTAATTCTAAACTCTTGATGAATATGTAACAAAAAAACCCTTGGTGAATACTATAGATTATGGATGGTCTTGTCAAAATTCCAACTCACACTGATTCGGCCTACTGAGTTATTGGAGGGATGCAATTATGCAAAACATTAGTAAAAAACGAAACCGTGTAACATGCATTGCATTCTCCCAAGTGGACCGTGCCAGCTTAATGAAAGTTTGCAAAACAATAAATGAGAATTCAGAAACCAAATAGTACTACCAAAATCCAGAAACATATCTCCTGACAGAGAGGTACTGAGCTTGTGCCTTTGGAGAGGGATCAAAGTGAAAGAAAGGAACTAAATTCCAAATCCTCCTTAATCATACTTAAATTGTTTTGTCCTTTTTTAAGGTATATTTGGTAGAAATCGAATTCAAATCTCCCTCATAAACTTAGATTGTATGGTCAAATGAATTAGATATATTATCGAATAGATTAATATATTATTCCATCTAATCATAAACACTTTAATTTAAATGAATTTAATATGTCTTATTAAATGCCTTCAACTCTTAAATATTAATTTTTCTTATCATTTCAATTTCAATATCATAAATATTTTTTAGTTAATGTTTTTATTTTATTTTTTAACTTAATATCCTAAAATATTCTATACAAAATTCCTTTTATAACTTGGCATTTACAATTTCCTTTTAATTTTTACAATAATTATTTTATACTTTTATTCTAAACCGCGGGTATCTTGAGCCATAATCTTATTTAAATCTTGTAAGATTACTGTAAATGATAAATTCTTTGATTTTAAAATTTAACACATTTTCTGATTGTTGTTTTATGTTGATAATAATACTACCCTTCTAAAAAGTAATTTACATATATATTAATTACCATTCTAGAAATATTAATTACATCTAATAATTAATATTCCTTCTGTTGATATAAGTAAAAATAATTAATTACACATTAATTAAAAAAGTTAATTAATATTATTTAATTTTTCTAATCTTAAGAAAAAAATAAGATTATTTTTAAAATATTTTTCTTTAAAACTCATTATCATAAATAAAAAGTAATCATTAAAAATATAATTAAAATTAAATTAATAATATTTTAAGAATAATATTATTAAATAAAAAATTAATTAAATTTATTTATATTTAAGTCTAACTTATAAAATTACTTTTTTATTTATTTATATGAGTCCAAAAGAATCATTGTTAATTTTAATTAAATCGTTGGTGAATCCTATAGATTAGGATGGCCTTATCAAAATTCGAACTCACCCCTATCCTAACTCAGCCAGTCAGCCTACAGTCATTAGAGGGATGCAATTACGAATTATGGAAGACATTAAAAAGGAATTAAAGGAAACTGTGCAACATGCATTTCATTCTCGCAAGTGGACCGTGCCATCTCAAGGAAATTTTATCAGACAGTAAATGAGTATTCAGAAACCAAAAACCAATAAAACATTTGCATTTTTCAGACAGAGAAACCAAGCTTGAGTACTAGTATTTCAAAAGGGGATCAAAGGGAAGAAGGGAAGGACTCAAATTTGCACACGCAACCTTTGGTTCCTTTCCCAACACTCACCATGGTGGCAGATTCTAAGTCCAAATCCGACCTCTCCTTCGGCAAAACCTTTGCTAGCAGTGCTTTCTCTGCATGTTTCGCTGAGGTCATTCCCAAAAGGCTATCTGGGTTTTCTTCTTTTTCGTTTTTTGTTTCTGGGGATTCTCTCTTTTTTCATGATCTTGTGAAAAGACCCATCTTTATGTTGCTGTTATGTAGTCTTAGTGGCAACGGACTGGTTTGTTGTATCACTTTGGTGGGTTGCATGGTTCTGAGTGTTTTTTGTTTTGTTGTGGTTGGAAACAGCCCAACATATTTTTTTCTTATGGCAAAATCACGTTAGACATCACCAAACATGGATGTAGATGTCTCCTTCCACTGCTAAACCAAACACAGGAACAGTCCTTGTTAGGTGTATTATATGGATCTTTTGTTTCATGCGTTATGGTTTTATGTTGTCTTCTGTAATGTTCATAAAATTCAGGGCTGTGCTGAACAAACAAAACAAGAACTTTTTTCTTTTCCTTTTGAGTTTATTTACCTCTTTCTGTTAATAGTCTTTGTTAGTCAATGGTGGTCACGGTGGATTTTGTCTGCCGTGACATGATGAAAGGCATGCATTCCTTGCTGTTTGTTCTTTTTCTCAAAGTTCAACATGGTTGAGGAGTGTTCCCTCCTTGATGACTTGTATGACCTGACAAAATGCTTGACTTGGAAACAGTAATAGACACTGGATGTTTTGTTATTAATGTAACCGAATTGAACAAGTGGGAATGGGCAGAAAAGGGAAGGAGAGCAATGGAACAATGCTTTTTCTCCCAGTTTGGATGATTAGTAATCAAATGGAATGGACCTCCATTACCTCTTGAATTTGTTTTTTTTTTTCAATTTATTTTTAATCTCCTAAAGAAAGAACTTGTTTCTGTTTCCTCTGTTCCCATTCCCACTCCTCCTAACCTTTAATCCAAATACATTATGCAGATCCAGCTGTTATGCATTTGAACTTTGGTAGCACAAAAGAATTACTTACATAAGTGAAAAATTGAATACTCTTCCAAATTATCTTGTACGCGAAACATCTTTTGCATTATTGGAGGTTTACACGGCGACAGTATTCTTGACATATGTTTATTTTTTTTCCTGAGATTGATTTTATTTGTTATATATTTGTGACTGATTTCTTAGTTCTCTACTGCTTTAAAATGTACTCAATTACAGTTATTTCCCCAGATTTGTTTATTAAGCTCTTGTAATTGAAATAGGTGTGTACTATTCCTTTGGACACTGCCAAAGTTAGGCTTCAGCTTCAAAAGCAAGCCGCAGCTGGTGATGTAGTCTCCTTACCTAAATATAAGGGCATGCTGGGAACAGTTGCAACCATTGCCAGGGAAGAAGGTCTTTTCAGCACTCTGGAAGGGCATTGTGCCAGGGTTACATCGTCAATGTTTGTATGGAGGCTTAAGAATTGGGTTATATGACCCTGTGAGTTTTGAATCTTGTTACTGAAATTTGCTCATTTATTTTAGTTTACATATACTGTTTGCATGTGTTATCTTATGATGTAAAATGTAAATAACATGGATTGTTAACAGGTTAAGACTTTCTATGTGGGGAAAGACCATGTTGGAGACGTTCCATTGTCAAAGAAAATTCTTGCTGCATTTACAACCGGTAAATCTCAATGCTGGAAATTGTGGGAATATTTTTTTATATATATGCTATTATATGAGTTTCTTTTCTAATCTATGGATTATTTTCAATTTCTTAGGAGGATCTTGTTTTATTCCTGTCTAAATACTCATTGCAATAACTCAATCATGAACTCCTTGAATATGTCTTGTCAACAGGTGCTTTTGCAATTGCAGTGGCAAATCCAACTGATCTTGTCAAAGTTAGACTTCAAGCAGAAGGAAAATTACCTCCTGGTGTTCCCAGGCGGTACTCTGGATCTTTAAATGCTTATTCAACAATTGTGAGACAGGTCTGTGCTATCCAATATAATTTATGGAAGAGAAAAACATATTTGGTTAGTTTTAGTTTCTTATTATTTTTATTCTAGCCTACGTCGATCATCTAACACACAGGAAGGAGTTGGGGCTCTTTGGACTGGGCTTGGCCCCAATATAGCAAGAAATGGTATCATCAATGCTGCTGAATTAGCCAGCTATGATCAAGTGAAACAGGTGATTTAAAACTGACCGGAGGCTAGCATTGTGGACCAAACATTCCTCCTTTATATTTCTAAATAACTTGGTCTTTGTTTATGCAGACTATTTTGAAAATTCCTGGATTCACTGACAATGTTGTAACTCATCTCCTTGCTGGTCTTGGGGCAGGGTTTTTTGCTGTCTGTATTGGCTCCCCAGTTGATGTGGTAATGTTTTAGAATTTACTAATGAATATCCATTGTTGATTTGGCTTTTATTTTTATTGTCTCACCGTTATATATGTAGTGTGTTTAATAAATAATTGTTCCAATATGGTAAGAATTTTGCACTTCATATTCCCTGTTCCACCATGATCAATTAAGAATTCCAGGATGAATAGAAAATGGTAGAATTAATAAACTTTGTACTTGTGTATAATTTTCTTTTTCAATTTTTTATTTGGTTGCAAGGTGATCAACTGAACTTCTTGCTTGTGCAATTCTATCATTCCAGTAATCCTGTTGTTCTATCTTCATTCTGGTGTCTATGCAGGTTAAGTCGAGAATGATGGGAGATTCTAGTTACAAGAACACCCTTGATTGTTTTATCAAAACATTGAAGAATGATGTAAGTTGCTTTCCACTGTTACTTTTTTGCTCTCTTAAGAACATCTACCACCATTTTGCTTTAGTTAAGAGTTACAGCCATTTTTGCTTTAGTTACAAGTTACAAGTTACAACCATTAATCATGTGGATCCTTTGTTGTTGTGATGGTGAATAAAATTCTTCAATGCATTTCATCACATCTAATTGTAAGCCATGGGAATAATCCACAATGTCGCAGGATGAACTGCTTTGTCACTTGTTATCTGACATATTTATACAATCTCATTTTTCATACTTCTCTATGTTTTACCCTTAAATTTGGTCAACCAAGGAGCTATATTGTAAATGTGTATCCTTTATCAAAACTGATGTGCCAATGTAATCTGATGTTTTTTCCAGGGACCCTTAGCCTTTTATAAAGGGTTCCTCCCAAATTTTGGACGTCTGGGATCTTGGAATGTTATCATGTTTCTGACCTTAGAACAGGTATTGAATATTCTGCTACATTTTCATTTTCCTTTCTTTTTTGTGGTAATTTGTCTCCAATGGAACCTATATTATTAAAATAATGAATCACATTGGATAAATATTTCAATAACCATTTATTGAACAAAAAAAAAACAAGATAAAGATTTAAATACTTTTTTCATCCTTGCAAATATACTAGTTTTTTGTTTTTAGTTCCTATGCTTTTTTTTGAATTTTTTTTTGTTAGTTCTCTCATTTAACTTTTCCATAAGCACCTATAACTATAAAGTGAGAAGGGCTTATATATATAAAATACTTATTTCAATTGAAAAATTCTCATTTGGTAGAAATAAATCCAAATTAGGCCAATATCAAGCATGAGAGTTGATTGTTTCTTTTGTTGCATGCACTCTCAAAAACTCATTTAACTTCTAACCTTTGAATTTGTGTTTACTTGCTCACTTGTATCTTTTTCTATGACAGACTAAAATGTTCGTCAAAAGTTTAGAGTCGTCCTGACCTGAGTTATCTTGAGAATTTTCTAAGGGTGGTTGCAACTGCAAATCCAGTGGAAAATTGTAGAAAATAAAGGTCCCTTTCTCTTCATTCTGCTAACCAGGATGTAGTCAAACATTTTTTTAGGGTGGAAAAAATTGGATAGTAAAATGAGATTATGTTATTCATATATACTAGCTTTTAGCAATTGCCATATATTCTGTGGGATTGCATGCAGTTTTCATGTGATTCTCTTTAAGCTTTATTATGAACCGAGCTTGGACATGTCATGCGATTCTTTTCAAATTAGGTGGGGGTTCAAACCTCAAAACCAATGTTTTATTCATTCATAAATTTAAACACAATCCTTTATTAAGACCAATTTTCTTATAACGGTGGCTATTATAGTAGTATCAAAATTCACGCAATTGATGCATCAACCCTTGTTGACTGTTTGCAAGGCAATATATTAGAGCAACTTTAATTGGGTGGTTCTTAAAATTAAGCAACTTGAAAATTATATTGGAGCAAATGAGTTTTTATATAATTTGTTTTATAAAAGTTGTTTATATAACAACTATTAAGGTTGCTTATTTATCAAAAAAAATTCAAGTCTGTTTATGAGTGGAGATGTATCGAGTCTTAAGCACTCAGTGAGTTTTCTCACTGGAGTGACAGCTAGTGTTAATTTTTAATTGGCAACAAATGTTTTGCTATAAGAAAATTAAGAATCTAAATATTTTTTGGAGATACCTTTAAATCAATTAAAATCTTTTTGTCCAATAGAAATTGATTAGTGTCCTTGAAAATGAAAATATTTTTTACTCTCAAGTACAAGTATATGGACCATTTGTCCCGGCATTACTATATGTTGAGTCAATACTCTATAATTTGTTATCTGTCGATGTTTCATAAATGGTTACAATTATAGTTCCTTTCAAATCAACCCTTGGTGGCACGAGCACTATCATCTTCCAGTGTGCCTTTTGTCAAAAAAAAAAAAAAAAAATCTTCCACTGTGTCTCTTCTTGAAAACGTGTCTACTTAAACAAGAAATGCCTCATCATAAGGAATTGATATTGATTGTCAATTTAATTACTGTTTTATAATGAATATTGTATAAATAGAGAATTTTGTCATTTATTAGGAATTTCATGAGGCATTCCAAATCATGTTTAAATCTTTGAAGTCTAGTTTAGTTTGTTGAATAATGTGCATAAATTATTGTAAACGTGCTGATACTGATTTCAATTCTTGTCGATAAAAATATTATGTATGAACCTTTCTAAAGAAGAGTAGAATTTACTGTGTTTCCATTCTATTACTGCTAGCAATCTTTTAATTGTATTGTGTGCGAGCATAGCAAAACAACTTCACGATTGAAGGTTGACCAATATGCATAACTATCATCAGGGAACTAACAAATAACCAATAATAATTTTTTAAAACAATGTCTTTAAGATGTCATTTTTATACTTTTAATATTTTGTAGCAAAAACAGGTATTGTATAAACTTTCACATATAATTAATATATCAAAATTAATTTAACTATTAAAAGATAATGCAATGTTTAAATTTGTTTTTATATAATAAAAAATCTATTCATTAATATATAAATTTTAAAACGTGAATTATGGCGTTGACAAGTAAATTAATATTTTATTGTCACATTAGTATTTTAATTGTTGTGTCACAAACTAGTTCTATATTTTATTTATTTTTCCTTTCTCTTGAATAATTTAAACTCACATATCAACATTCTTATTCTTTTTTAATTTGTATAGTAAAAATCCAACGATTGTATTGTATAAAATAGATAGAGCAAGTCTCACTCACATAATATTTAGAGAGAATGATGAAGAATGAATGTTATTGAATCTCTATAAATTGGATTACATCAACTCCATATATATATGGAGTGAATACATGTAAACTAACACATGTTAGTTAACAACTAGCACAAGTTAGTTATTAACTAACTAACCTCCAAATCCAACTAACTTTTGAATTATTAGTTATTCACTAACTAACATCCCCCTTAATTCAAAAGCTCTTACTATCTACAACACCTAATGCTTCCCTTGGCTTTACAAATCTATCAATCTTCAAGGCTTTAATCAGTCTATCAGCAACCTGCATCTTTGTCTTGCAGTACATGACTTTAATCCTTCCATGATTGACTTACTCTCGAAGAAAATGGAACTTTGTCTCAATGTGTTTGTTGCTGCCATGTATTGGCTTCTTCACTTCAATCTTCAATTCCTTCAACATTGAATCAAGCCACATAGCTTGACAAGCAGCAAAAGACCTTGCTATATACTCAACTTTACATGTTGAGAGTGCCACCACTGGCTGCTTCTTAGAACACCATGAAATTGGTGCCTCTAAGAACTTGAATATGTAACCTAGAGTGATCTTTCTGTTTGACTTATCCCCACACCAATCAGAGTCAGAATAGTTAATCAATTCATTCCCTTGCTGCACTAGCTTGCTAGGAAATAACACACCATACTCGAGTGTGCCTTTGATGTACCTCAAAATTCTCTTGGCTGCCATCAAGTGACTTTTCCTTGGCTCAGACATGTATCTACTAACCAACCCAAAAGAGAATGCAATGTCTAGTCTACTATTGCATAAGTACCTTAGATAGCCAATTAATTGCTTAAACAAGGTTGGATCAACCTCTTCATCATCATCACTTGCAACATCTAGCTTCAAATTCACTTCTACTGTGTGTGGTAGTTGGATTGCACTCAATCATGTTGAATCTCTTCAATACATCAATTGCATATTTCCTCTGATGCAAGATAATACCTTCTGAAGTTTTTAAGAATTCTATTCCTAAGAAGTATGACAGTTGGCCCAAGTTTGACATCTCAAACTCAGTCATCATCTCAGCTTTGAATTTCTCTATTTCTTCACTATTGTTGCTAGTCACAAGAAAATCATCAACATATAGGAAAATCATAAGTATTCCCTCAATTTATCTTTTCACATATACACCATATTCCACTATGCACTTGGTGAATTCATTTTGAATTAGAAATGAATCAATCCTTCTATTCCAGGCTCTAAGTGTCTGTTTATGACCATACAAGGCATTATTCAACTTGTACACCATTTTTTCCTTCCCTTTGATCTCAAAACTTGGAGGTTGAGTGACATAAACCAACTCATCTAGGAATCCATTTAGAAATGTTGATTTCACATCCATGTGGAATAGGGACCAGCCATTGCTACTAGCCAATGCTATCACCAATCTCACTGTCTCCAGCCTTGCTATTGGAGAAAATATTTCAGTATAGTCAACCCTTGGCTTTTGCTTAAATCCTCTAACCACTGACCTTGCTTTGTGTCTAGCTACCGACCCAGCTTTGTGTCTAGCTACCGACCCATTTGGATTCAATTTCAGTTTGAATACCCATTTTACATCTATAGCTTCTTGTAAGGAGGTAGCTCAGTCAATTCCCAGGTGTGATTCCTCTTAATTGCTTCTAATTCTTCAAGCATGGCTTTGTTCCACACATATTCCTGTAGAGCCTATTCATGATCAATTGGTTTTGCATAAGCTATTAAAGCAAAATGAACTAAGTCTCTATCAGGTATGACTTCACTATCATGAAGTATCTCATAATATGAGAGTCTAGAGGGAATGTGCCTTTCCCTTTGTGGCCTTTGAGTATGATTCACATTAGTTGTTGCTTCAATTTTGTAACACCCCGTATGCATCCGGTTGTTAACATACAAATCTGATCATTAAACACATCAAATAAATTAACAACAGTTAATTTGGAAGCAACAAAAGAATGACGTCACCTCACGTCAACATTATATACAATAATATTTGTACATTATGCATGGCAATACACGTGAAATAAACACCTTTCAGGGCCGGGTTACATAACAAGGGGCCAGGTTGCAAAATACACACATACATATATCTATAAACACCACCGGCACGCCCCAATATAGCTAAGTTCCACGCGGAACCCATCCCGGCTCGGCCTCTGGCCCGGAATCCCTTGGACTACCTTGCTACCCAGGCCTCTTGCCCCGGGATCCATCTTCATCCCTGTGCTCTTCACCTGCAACACATATAATCCCCATCCAGGGTGAGATAATAATCTCAGTAAACTCCGGGTTCTGGGAGGCCTCTCCTTCCCCGGGTACACTTCCATGATACAAGTATTAAAACAAACATTACACACATTAGCCATCCCGGCTTTCATCAATATAACACATGTATACAATCACACGGATCATATGAGAGAAGATCATCCAACTTAATGGGCACATCCCCCCCAGGACTTCTAGTAGACATCCCAGAGGAAGACCATCCAAATTAATGGGCATATTCCCTCCGAGTTCTACGTGGACGTATATGACTCTTCCAAGAGAAGTTCATCCAACTTAAAGGGCATTCTCTCTCAGGGTTTTCATATATACTAATTGACCACTTAGAGTTGTTCCACATCACTTTGGCTCTAAGGGAAGTCCATATTTTGTCCATTCTACTGGCCAGAGAATTCTCACACAATCACAACAGATTATCAGAGTGCAAATCATATACATGTTCTCAAACAAAGCAGTAACACACAGTTTCAATACATGCATCAGGACATACAATAACCATCACTCCCTCGGAGTATGGTGGAACGTTGTCAGGGGGATGACTTCCAAGAACAGAGAGCTTACCTGTCTGAAGCTCTGCACTTGTTCTTTCGTTCTCGCGGTTTCGAACACCACTATCCTCAGCGTCACACCCTACATACATGCATGCAAGAGATTGAAAGCAGTTCTCCCCTGTTGCATGTAAGGAAACTCTTCTTTTCTAGGTTACAAGAGTTAGTCACCCAACAAGTGACATGCAGACCCCCAAAAAGGTCCAGAATCCCTAACAGTTAGATTTCGAGGTTCTTACCTTTGTTTCTTACTTCTAAGGTGTTTAACAACACTAGCAAAAAGCTTTTCCTAAGCTTAAATGTCTCAAAATCGCCTTCTCTTCCCTAACTTGAAGCTTTACTTCGTTCGTTAATGGAGGAAGATAAAATGTCTTTAGTGAAAGGTCAGAGAGAAAATGGGTTAAGTAGGGAAATGACCCAAACTCACGTTACTTATATATATACCCACTTAGTTAGCACACGTCGCATACGTCACTGAAGTCAACACGTGTCACTTAAATAACCTAGTAACCAATGTGGATCACGTGCATAAAGTGAGCTAGTGAGAGCACCAACTACCGGGTTAGTGAGTTAAAAACATATCTTAGTTTTTTATGTGTGAATGTCGGGATCTCCATATTCTTACTATGCTTCCGGGTTGGTTTAATTAATAAAATATGCGCTGCCCTGACAGCCTTGTCCGGGTTCCCACTTTGCACAACTCGGCATTAGTAACCCAGATAACCTCGTGTACGTGCACGGTATCGAGTGAGTCCAGAGCATCTTTAATTGATTGCATAACGTTGGAATCCGTCCAAGGCACTTTATAAACCCCGAGGTTCGTCCTTGTCTGGCCTCATCCGACCTAACCCGGGCTTCAACCTTGGCGCTTCCCAAGTCCAAGGTTCCGCCCTCGTTCGAGATCATCCGAGATTACTTACCCAGTAACACGAAGGAATAGAATACACGAGCTCGTCCGAAGTCACTACTCGGTGGCTCGAAGGAAAGAAAGATACGAGCCCATCCGGGATCTCTACCCGGTCACTCTTTCCTTCCTTGTCCGGGTTCTTTTCTTTACAGCGCTTATTCCCATAACACATAAGCGATATCCTGGTAACACTTTGAACCCGTTCTTCTTGTAATTGCTAACATACTTAGCATGACCCCGACTTTGCAAGGTTTCTATCTACACCCCTCCCTTATCCGAGTTCTAATTTGCACTCCCCCTTGTATGACACCCCGGTCATACGAACCCGGATTATACCATAGGGTCATAATTATCATCATTACTGTGTAGTTACTACATTACAATGTTAAAGTGGTACGTGGACACCCGAAACCTTACATTCACCCCACCTTTCAAAGAATTTTGTCCTCAAAATTCGAAGAGTCTTACCTGTCAAGTAACCCGGGGTACAGCCGCACTAGCTCTTGTTCCCGTTCCCAAGTTGTCTCTTCGGGTGTTCTTCCTTCCCATTGTACCTTGATGATGGGGATAGTCTTATAAATATTTTTCTCTCTTAATCTATCGAGGTGCCTTTTGGTAAGGAGTCTTTTGATAAGGACAAAAATGTGCCGAACCATCAAACACTAAAGTGGATAAGTTCTCAGATGAGATAATCCTAACAGCGGATTTGAAATCGAAACATTGGCACCCATCGTGGGGTCACTCCACCACTCTTGTCCCATAGTCTCGATTGAGGGCTTATTCAAGTATGCCACAAAATCCTATATCACTTAAGACAGAAGTCAAGGAGAGTTTATAAACATCATCCTCTCGTAACCCCATGATGCATCTTTTAGTAAGAACAAAACTAGTAATCTATTTTATAAACCAACAAAAAGTATATAGAAAAAAAATCACTTGGAATAAAAGGAGAATTGAAAATGCATACCAAATAACCAGTATTTTACAGCTTCATTTTATTAAGGCTAAAATATGTTTTCAATCTTTAATAAATATCTAAATTTTGTAATTACTTGTTAATAAAAAATTTCTTTGCATTGAGTCTTCAATAAAGTAACAATTTTATTTTTGGTCCTTAATACTTTTTTTAAGTCCCTTATAAATTAGCGAATTTTGGATTTGTTCCCTAATAAATTATTTTATTTTTTTATTAGTCTTTTTCAAAGGGACTAACGACAAATGAATTTTTTTTATAAGGAGCAAACACAAAATTTACTAATTTATCAAAGACTAAAAAAGGTGTCAATGACCAAAAATAAAATTTTTGTTTTGTGAAAAAGAAAAAACAAAGAAAGTTTTTATTAAGGAACAAACACAAAATTCGAATATTTATCAAAAATCATAAACATATTTTAGTCTTATATTAGTTATAAACCATATATAGCGAAGAATACAATATTTTTTTTTTGTTTGGTCTATGAAGAATGAAAGTAATTAAAAATTTAAAAGCAAATAAAGGGTAGGTTTATCCTAAAGTACTTCTAGGAGGTAAAAAAAATAAAATGAAATTTTTCATAAGCCAAAATTAGTTTGTACATAAGCTAACTTGTAGAATAAGTTAATTTTATTTTAAAAATGATTTTTAACTTTTTCATATAATTTCTCTTAAAAATGATTTTTAACTTAAGAATAAGTTAATTTTATTTTATGAAAAATTTCATTTTTTATTTTATTTTATTCTTTAATAAGTATTTTTTAGATAAGTTTATCCAAAGAATGCCTTTAGTAATCTATGGGCTTAAGCCCATTAATTGTGTCCGGGAAAGCCTCAAGATCTAGCTAGAATGGTCAACACTGGGCTCAGACATTTACTCGATTCATATAAAGATCGCCAAAATCAGCTTCAAGCCAAGAGTAACCAAGTAATGAAGGCATTGCAAGTCGCTCAATGAAAAAAAATAGAATAGGACAACTTTAAATGTGGGACATCAAAGACTCTCTTCTCAAGTCTCGGATTTTATTAACAGTTCTCTCAAAACAAATGTTGAAGGGTATCATCTAAATTATCAAATGATAGTAACAGTTATATTATCTTGTCTACTTAAATTAACTCCAGTGTTTGTCTTTGAGAAACACTTTTGTTTTTGCCAAAATCTTAAGAAGCATAATTCAACTATCTTTTTTTTTTGGTATTTTCTGTGTTTTTCAACTTTTGTATAAAATTATACTAATAAAGTATACAACTACATATATTCTTTTATGCAAAACATTAAGTCTATAAATATGTAATTTTTGCACATAACTATTTTTGATGATGCGTGTTTGGAGTCCCCCTTGGATCCATTCTTAGATAGGGGTCAAAGTATTTAATGACATACAAACACAATCTTTTTTTAATAGCATAGACAATATATGCCAACTTGTATTATACATCAACCGATGAACTTAACACTGCTACCTATAAACATATTGATGGAGGTTCATCACAAGCTCAAGGCCAAGGAGGAGAACTTGAAGAACTTCCTTTGGTTAGCTTTAGGGGACCCATGACAAGATCTAGAACTCAAGTCCTTCAAGACCACATCAAAGTTAACTTGCACATTTTAGCAAGCATGAAAAAGCACACCAACTCAAGAAGAACAAGGGCTGAATTTTGTACTTTCAAGTTGAATTTAACTCCAGCACTTTTTAGTGGCAATTGTAGTGACTAATAGGCCTTTAGTGACAATTGTTTAATAAGTGCAGATACACTTGTATGTGATCTTTAGCACCTATGTAAACTTGTAAAAATTGTAGTTTGGAACCTTAATTCCTTGCTTAGGTGGTGTGGAAGTGGCTGGAGTTTAATGGCAAGTGCAAAGAAATTAGTCATGAGATGCATTGCCAAAAATATCACTCAATTTGAATTTCAAACCCATGTGTTTTTGAAATTCAAATTGTGCCACATAAGCAAGGCATGGAACATGTGACTTCACATGCAGCACATGCTCCATGTGGCTGACTCAACCATGAGTCATCACTTGAATAGCTTGCACCTCAAGCTTCATTTCATTTGTCATTTCATTCCACTTGCATTTAGCTTACGTTTTTATCTTAGGTAGCTTGCAACACAAGCTTTAGGACCTTGGCTATATAAAGCCAACCCAAACGTATTGTACACACTTTTTGGAAAATTAATAGAAATCTGAAATTTCTTGTGAGAGTTTCTCTCTTTGTTCTTGTGCAAGAACTCCTTGGATCTTATCAATGGCTTCTTAAGGCTATTGTGGCGATTCTTCCTAAACTCATTGGAGAGCTTCTCCATGGCATCATCCACCTTCATTCTTTGTCTAATTCCATCCTCCATTGCTTACTTTCTTGGATTTCATTCATACCACTCTTGCTCCAAATCTTGAGTAAAAGCTTGAGTTCTTGAAGAGTTCTTGAAGTTTGAGTTTCATTACAAGGTAGATTGGGGAAATCAATGTCTAATGAGTTTAGGCATACATCATGTGGTATCAGAGTCTAATCCTTGTGAAATTCTTCTTCAATTTCAATTTCTAGAACTACTCCAAAGGTAAACCGAAAATCCATAAATCTTAGATCTACTTCTAGTTTTCTTAAATTTCTTTTAAGTCTTGGTGGATTGAGTCCTGTCTTGTGTTCCTACACCTTTCCTACTGATTAGTTTTCAGTTTTAGAAATTCTTGTTCATCTCATGTGCTTCATGTTCTTCCTTGTTCTTGATAATTTTCTAGTTTTGATTCTTGTCAACCTGTGTTAGTAGTTGTTTGTTTGTTGCATAATCTCTTGTTTTGATTCTAATCTCATTTCTAAATCTGAATTGAGTTGTTAGAAGCAAATTTTACAATTGTTATACATTGTTCTTCGTGATTCACCACATTTCTTTAGGTATTTTTGAACTTGTACAAAAGCAAAACAATAGCCTATAAAATTGTTGTGAAAGAAACAAGAAAATACAAAAGAAAAACAATTAGGTGCAGCCAAAGAAAATATTGAATTGGTGGCTGGAAAAATAGAATAAAAACAGAGTTTAGAGGCAAAGAAAAGTTACAAAAGTTATAAGTTCCAATTTCCTTTGAACCACAAAATTGAGTGAACTTGCATGACATGCAAATTTGGTGAAATTTGGCCTCTAACACTTGAATTTGTTTAGTGTATCTCCTTTGTGCAGTTTAGGTCCAACAACTATCCTTGAGTTGTCTCATTGAATTTAATTTTGAGTTTGTGCTATCCTTAGATTTTTAGCTTTTGTTGCTTGTCTCTAAAAAATTCCAAGGTTTTGTCTTAGAGTTTTCTTATTCTTGGATTCTTGAGTCTAGCTTAGAATTGTTTCCCATTGCACTTTAGTAAAGAACCTTGATTGGATTGAAAGTTTTTGCTTAAGAGCTACAGAGGAACAAGAGTGGGAAAAGGCAAGAGAGAACTTTAGAGAAGAAGCCTAGATAAATTGTGCAAACAAAAGTGTGAGTGGCAAACACTTTGAGAGTGGTAAGAATTTTCCTATATACTTGTTTTTTTTTCTAACTATTTCTTTTGAAGGATGAGCTCAAGGGATGATGAAGCTTTGTCACCTAAAACCTCTAGGTTGATGAAGGCTATTACAAAACAAATGGAGGAATTACAAGCCAAAATGAAGGCAAGATTTGAGGAGTTACAAAGGGAGACACAAAAAAGGAGTAATCCAATTGGGAGTGTGGATGGAGAGGCCTATGAGGACAGGAGGATGAGTGAATATGCATCCTCTCATGGAGGAAATTATGAAGAGGAAGGGAATGAAAGGGAGGAGTGGAGAGAACACAACAATATCAGACAAAATAGAGAGGAGGAAGATTAGAGGTTTAGGGGGGATGAGAGAGAATGGAGGAATGGATGATTGAGTGGAGTGAAAATTATAATTCCAAAGTTCCTTGGTACTTATGATCCAGAAATTTACTTTGAGTGGGAGATGAAAGTATAGCAAATTTCTCATGCCAACACTTTGATGAAGAGAAGAAAGTGATTCTAGCAACTGTAGAATTTGGTGGCTATGCTTTAATGTGGTGGAACCAAATTCAAATTGACATAGAGAGGTTGAGGAGGACAAGAATCAATTGTTGTAATGACTTAAAGGGGTGCTTGAGTGAAAGATTTGTTCCCACTTATTACTCAAGAGAAGTCCACAACAAGCTCCAAAGACTATTCCAAGGCTACAAGAGTGTTGATGACTACTATAAGGAGATGGAATTGATGATGATGAGGGCTAAAATTATGGAGAGCCAAGAGGAAACCATGGCTAGGTTCCTTCATGGCTTGAATAGCGATATTCAAGATGTGTTGGAGCTACATTCCTATGGCACAATTGAGGAACTAGTCCATAAAGCTCAAAGAGTGGAGCAACAACTCAAAAGGAAGAAATCTTCCAAAACCAATGGGGCTGGAAATTCCAGTCGGAAGGACAAGCCTAGAATAGAGGTTTCTCAAGTGAAAAATAAAGAAGAGAAGGTGGAGAGCTCAAACAAAAATTCTGGACCCTCCTTCAACAAAATCAAGCAATATCAAGTGTTTTAAGTGTCTTGGTAAGGGCCACATTGCTTCACAATGTCCCAACAAGAGAACAATGATTTTGCTTTAGGATGGAGGCATAGAGAGTGTGTCTTCAAGTGGCTCAACTAGCTCTTCAAGTGAAGAAGAAGAAGATCTTACACTTGTGGAAGCCGTTGAGGGTGACCTCTTGATGGTGAGGAGAATGTTAAACAATTTTTGCATTGACAAAGAGGAGACTCAAAGAGAAAATATTTTTCACACAAGGTGCTTAGTTGGAGACAAAGTGTGTTGTCTTATAATTGATGGAGGCAGCTGCACCAATGTAGCTAGTACAAGGCTTGTAGAGAAATTTTACACTTGCCAACCACAAGTCATCCTAGGCCATACAAGCTCCAATGGCTTAGTGAGAGTGTAGAAGTGGTGATAAATTCTCAAGAGCTCATTTCTTTTTCTATTAACTTTTATAAGGATGAAGTTCTTTGTGACATTGTACCTATAGAGGCTGGACATATTCTCCTTGGAAGGCCTTGGCAATTTGATAGGAAAGTTACACACAATGACATGGAGAACACTTTTGAGTTTGAACACTTAGGCAAGGAAATTATTTTGAGACCTTTGATTCCTAAACAAGTGTGTGAGGATGAAAGAAAAGAGAGTTCAAGAGCTTAAAAAAATATTGCACTTGATAGAAATAAAAAGGCAAAAGTCGTGAGCTATCCAATAGAAAAACTAGTGAGAAAAAAAGAGAGGAAAGAGAAGAGAAAAAAGTTGAGAACAAAAAAGTTCATGAGGCCAAAGAAAATTTGTTTGAGAGTTGAGATTGCTATTTTGAAGGAATATAAAGATGTTTTTCCAAAGGAAATTCCTAATGGCTTGCCTCCTTTAAAAGGCATAGAACACCGAATTGATGTAATTCCAAGTTGTTCACTTCCTAATAGACCAGCATATAAAACTTCACTTATGGAGGCAAAGAAGATTCAAACACAGGTGGAAAAGCTACTTGACAAGGGGTGGATCCGTGAGAGCATGAGTCCTTGTGCCATGCCAATTATGCTTGTTCTTAAGAAGGAGGGAACATGGAGGATGTGTACTGATTGTAGGGCAATAAACAACATCACCATAAGGTATAGACACCCTATCCCTAAACTTAATGATCTTTTAGATGAATTGCATGGTTCCACTATCTTCTCTAAAATTGATCTTAAGAGTGATTATCATCAAATAAGGATAAAGGAAAATGATGAATGGAAAACGGTTTTCAAAACTAAATTTGGACTTTATGAATGGTTAGTTATGCCTTTTGTATTGACTAATGCACCTAGTACCTTTATGAGACTTATGAGTCATGTGCTTAGACACTTTATAGGCAAGTTTGTGGTAGTGTATTTTGATGACATTCTTGTTTATAGTGCCAATTTAAATGATCATTTGATGCATGTTAAAAGTGTATTTGATGTGCTTAGAAAGGAAACCTTATATGGAGCTATTGATAAATGTACCTTTTGCACTTCACAAGTTGTGTTTCTAGGTTTCGTAGTAGGTGCTCAAGGAGTCCAAGTGGATCAAGAGAAGGTGAAAGCCATCAAGGAGTGGCCAACTCCAAAGAGTGTGAAGGATGTTAGAAGCTTCCATGGTTTAGCAAGCTTTTATAGGAAATTTGTAAAGGACTTTAGTACCATTTTCTTCTCCTTTGAATGAGTTGCTAAAGAAACCCGTGAGCTTCTCTTGGAAGCAAGAACATGAACTTGCTTTCCAAACATTGAAGGATAAATTGTCTAATGCACCTATTCTTGCATTGCCTAATTTTAATGCTTCTTTTGAATTGGAATGTGATGCATCTAATGTAGGAATTGGGGGGTTTGATTCAAGAGAAACATCTTGTTGCTTATTTTAGCGAGAAATTGAAGGGTGCATGTTTAAATTATTCCACTTATGATAAAGTGTTGTATGCACTTGTTAGAGTATTGCAAACTTGGAAACATTATATTTTACCTAAGGAATTTGTGATCCATAGTGATCATGAGTCTCTTAAATATTTGAAAATTCAACGAAAACTCAACAAGAGACATGCTAAGTGGATTGAATTTATTGAGCAATTCCCTTATGTTATTAAATACAAGTAAGGCAAATTGAATGTAGTGGCAGATGCCTTATCAATGAGGCATTGTTTGATTTCTATGCTTGAAACTAAATTGCTTGGTTTTAATCACATAAAGCACTTGTACTCAAGTGACCATGACTTCTCTAGTATTTTTTCTTTGTACGAGAAGAGGCCTCATCAAGGATATTTTAGACATGATGGTTTCTTGTTCAAGGAAAAGAAACTATGTGTTCTTGAAAGCTCTTTGAGAGAACTCTTCATTAGAGAAGCTCATGAGAACAACTTGATGGGACACTTTGACGTGGATAAAACTTTGGCTATTTTACATGAACATTTCTTTTGGCCAAAAATGAGGCATGATGTGCATAAGCTTGTATCACATTGTATTACTTGTCATAAAACTAAATCTAGATTAATGCCTCATGGTTTATATACACCTTTGTCTATTCCTAATTGCCCTTAGGTTGACATTTCCATATATTTTGTGCTTGGTCTCCCAAGATCCAAGAGGGGAAATGATTCTATATTTGTTGTTGTTGATAGGTTCTCCAAGATGGCACACTTCATTCCTTGTCACAAGAATGATGATGCTTGTGCCGTGGCCACTTTTGGAAGTGGTGAGATTTCATGGATTGCCTAGAAGCATTGTGAGTGATAAAGACACGAAGTTCCTTAGCCACTTTTGGAAGACATTGTGGGGGTAAGTTTGGTACAAAGCTCTTGTTTTCATCAACTTGTCACCCACAAACGGATGGTCAAACCGAAGTGGTGAATAGGACATTGGGTCAACTCCTTAGATGGTACATCAAAGGCAATTTGAGGACTTCGGAGGAGTGTCTACCTCGCATTGAGTTTTCTTATAATAGAGTGGTTCACAAAATTACTTCCTTATCTCCTTTTCAAATTGTCTATGGCTTCAATCCTTTAACTCCTCTTGATTTATTGCCATTACCTAACATTTCTTCTATGATTAATAATGATGTTTTATCTAAAGCTTCAATGAAGGAGATTTGGTTTTGCTTCATTTAAGGAAAGACAGATTCTCTCAAGAGAGGAAATCCAAGGTCCAACCTAAAGGAGATGGACCTTTTAAGATTTTAGAAATGATCAACAATAATGCATATAAACTTGAGTTACCAATTGAGTATGGTGTGAGTAACACCTTTAATATTTGTGATCTTTCTTTGTGTGATGTAGGTACAAGTGAGGGAGCAAACTAGAGGTCAAGTTCCTTTCAAGAAGGAAGGAATGATGGAGGTTCATCACAAGCTCAAGGCCAAGGAGGAGAACTTGAAGAACTTCCTTTGGTTAGCTTTAGGGTACCCATGACAAGAGTTAGAACTCAAGCCCTTCAAGAGCACATCAAAGTTAACTTGCACCTTTTAGACAAGGATGAAGAAGCACACCAACTCAAGAAGAACAAGGGATGAATTTTGTACTCTCAAGTTGAATTTAATTCCAACACTTTTTAGTGGCAATAAATAGGTCTTTAGTGACAATTGTTTAATAAGTGTAGGTGCACTTGTATGTGATTTTTAGCACCTATGTAAACTTGTAAAAATTGTAGTTTGGAACCTTAATTCCTAGCTTAGGTGGCATGGAAGTGGCTGGAGTTTAATGGCCAAGTGTAAAGAAATGAGTCATGAGATGCAATGCCAAAAATATCACTCAATTTGAATTTCAAACCCTGTGCTTTTGAAATTAAAATTGTGCCACATAAGTAAGGCATGGAACATGTGACTTCACATGAAGCACATGCTCCATGTGGCTGACTCAACCATGAGTCATCACTTGAATAGCTTGTACCTAAAGCTTCATTAGCTTGTACCTCAAGCTTCATTAGCTTGCACCTCAAGCTTCATTTCATTTGTCATTTCATTCCACTTGCATTTAGCTTACATTTTTAGCTTAGGTAGCTTGCAACACAAGCTTTAGGACCTTGGCTATATAAAGCCAACCCAAACGTATTGTACACACTTTGTGGCAAATTAATAGAAATCTGAAGTTTCTTGTAAGAGTTTCTCTCTTTGTTCTTGTGCAAGAACTCTTTAGATTTTATCAATGGCTTCTCAAGGCTATTGTGCCAATTCTTCCAAGACTCATTGGAGAGTTTCTCCATGACGTCATCCATCTTCATTCCTTGTCTAATTCCATCCTCCATTGCTTACTTTCTTGAACTTCATTCACGCCACTCTTGCTCCAAATCTTGAGTAAGAGCTTGAATTTTTGAATATTGAGTTTCATTGCAAGGTAGATTGAGAAAATCAATGTCTAATGAGTTTAGACATACATCACATATGTATTGACAAAAATATTAGGCTTGTTTACTTTTAAGAAATTGATTAATATTTTCTTTCAGGAATTAAATTGATAAAATATCTTAGGAAGACTAAAATATGATTTTTCTCAATTTTATAACGAAACTCAGGGATAAGAAATTTTACGTTAATGTATTATATTAGCCCTTATTCTCTTGTCATTAATAACAAATTTTATGGCTTGAGAAGTAAACGAAATTTCTTCTGTGTAATACTCTAGTGTTTCTGGTAAAAGTATGAAAGAATACACGCATATTTCTTCCTTTCATGTATTTAATTACATCGATTTTATTTTATATTGTAAGCCTTAGATTGATTCTTTTAATTACATTTTCCTCCATTCTTTGCTGATGTCGAGGCTACAAAAATTGTTAAAGTAGATGCCAAATGCACTTGCTAGAACTAAGGTGCATCCTTAAGAAGTTACTTAATTTTCGGATTAAGAATAAAGAAACTAATTTATACACACGTTTAGAACATAGTGGACATGGTAGGCATATAAATAGTACCTTTAACATTGAAATAACTTGCATTATAGAGCAACAAGTTCTCCAAGGAAAAAGTTACATAGACCACGTTTAGAGAATTGGAAAAAAAAACATCAGTTGGTGTGCTAAATTGTTGAATTGAAGTGAATAACTCATGCGAATCTGAACAACTCTACATATGTAATAATAGTTGTACCTATATTATTTACATGTACAAATACTTGGCAAACACATTTTATCTTGTGTATAGGTAGTGACACCTATATTTTTTCTTTGTTAACCTAAGAAGAAATCTTAAATACTTAGTGGACTACATGAACCAGTCCAACGTAAGAGTTTCATCATTATGTACCAGAAAAGGGATCCATCATTGAAGATGGAAAATGCAAAAGGAAGACAATCATTTTGGGGGGGAGAAGATCACTATTGTCCCCCCTCAAACTCACAATTACAATCTCACCAGTATCCTGTAAGAAATACTTTAGAAGAATAATAAAAATTTATCAAAATGAATGTGAAAAACACAAACTCAGCTCAGTTTTTTCTTCTCCAGAATCCAGTTATGGACTTTGCTGACATATCCCTCATTTATTTTAACATGCAATAGGCATAATTTTCTGTAACCCTTCAAGATATACATATCTATGTAATCTTCATATCTTTCATAGATTGCTGGTACTGTAAGAACCATAAAAAGACCTGCCACATACCAAACCACAACAACAAATTCATTTCTATTAATTTGCTACTTAATTTTCAAAAACTGGAAACTAATCAATTGAGTGGTTTAAATCTATTGCGATCACATGATGCTCAGAAACTTACTGGTGTATGCCAGGGTAAGGAAATCAGTTAAGCCAGCAATAATAGAAATTAACCAGAGGTATGTAGCTACTTTGAGAAACAGCCTCGAGTCTTTGCCGAGAGCAATATCTTGAGAAACTGACAACAGATCATTAACTCTTGTGCGGATAAAAGTCTTCACTTCATTCGCCATTTCCTCTGAGAGATGCAATTGTGGTAGAGGTGGAGCAGGTCTGTCAAAAGAAAAATAACAGTTTAACCTGTTTTTATACATTTTGTTGAAACACCATAAACCATTAACCACTACTGAAAATTTACAGATGCAAATTACTGAACATGATAACATGTTAAGAATGATGAATACTGTGAGGTGTCTAAACTACAATATTATTCAAGGGAAAGTATCAATCAAGAAGCAAAACTTCCACAAAATCATGAAGTATAATGAACCAACTTAGACTTTGAAATGATTGACTACATTAGATATTTCCACCAAGCCAACTCATCCACGTGTAGCCAGTATATTGTTAACTGGATGTTATTAGTTTAAGGAGTATTTTTTTTTCTTTACAAATAAGGTATCTATCCCATTTCAGCACCAAAATGAACTGTAACTAAATGGTTGTAAGATCAGGACAGTTAAAGAGTAGGCATTACATCATCTGCATTACAAACAGCTGTCAAAAATGAGGACGAGGCTCAATTTCATCAGTGCATTGATCAAACATTAAAGATGTATCTTCCATCACTCAGCTTCAAAACATGCAATAAATCCATAACAGGAGCAAACTTCTCCAACAGAGGTATCTTATTGGATCAAAACTTGCAACCGTAACTGTAGATTTAATGAATCAAATTTATCACAAAATCTCCCTCAATAACAGCACCAAAACTCAGGGCTCTCAAGAACGATTAATGATAATTAAAAATTGGTTTCAATAGGCACATTTGCAGCTGCTGATAAACTGTTATCCCTCCAATGTACAAGAAAAGTAATTCTGAACATTAACATACATGTGTTATACACATTTTAGTCTAAACAAACATACATCACCATAGTGCACCATCAAGTTTTCAAACAATTCTTCATACTTCTAAAAACTTCAGCAGCTAAGTTATAATATACACGTTAAAGAAATGCAGCCACTTAATCATACCAGCATTTATCTTTCTAACAAAGAGCCTTGGACTATATAAATTAAAAAAGAACACTATAAATACACAACAAATCCAGATTAGAACAAATAATTAGAATTTGAAGTATTAATGATCTATAGATGCTTTGAAATTCTAACACATTCATAGTTCAAAATAGCACAGACAAGAAGATCCAAGTCAAGTGTATTAACAATCTAATTTGTATAAAGTATTACCTGTTGAGAATTTCTGCTGATTTGGCCCAAAGAAAGAGAATGACAATGAGGAGGAGGAGAACGTTAGAAATAAGAGACAGAAGAGTATAACCAGATCTCTCAAACACAACCCAAACAGCTAGTGTGACCAACAATATCCCCACTGTAAGGTTCTTCCGCCTCCATAGAATTAAATCTGCGACTGCATTGAAGCATGACATTGATTCAGCAAATACTCAAAGATCATGATCAATTACAAATCCATTCTTTTCTTCTGATTCTGACCCTTTTACCATTGATACTAAAAGCAAATAAAAAAACTAAAACAAACATGCACAGGCACAGTGGACTGTTTAAAATAGTACCAAAATGAACATAAACAAACAACACGAAGGAGACAAAAAGAAAAGCGCGATACACTGATCAAAACAAATCACCAATAAAGCTGAGAAATTTAATCAAAACTAAGAGAGAGAGAGAGAGAGAAAAATGGCATACCTTGACCACCACCAAGGATCTGATGAAGACCTCTTTGGCGGTTAAACAATCGATCAGAGGAACCCATTTGGGGGAGAATCCAAAGCGAGGAACTTGAACCCAGCAAGGGATCTGTGTCACCAAAAAGCAGAGAGCTTTGAGATGATCCACGGGAAAAAAGAAAGAAAAAGCAGTGAACACCAACTATGTCGAACTTTTATAGTCTTATTCAATTTTTCACCTTACCTATCTATCTCACTTTTTTTTTAGAATTTTAATGTGATAGTGGACCCTGAATTGTGTGTGTATTTGTCAGGATGATGGGTTTTTGAAAGATGGGGTTGGATGTCTCAGATTACAGCCTAAAAGTGCAGTGCCACTCTTTGCTTTTGAGGCTCACATAACAGTGCACCACTCCTAAGTCCTATCCTACTACCCAATGCCCAACACAACACTACACAAAAATACAAATGAGAAAAGAAAGAGAGTAAATGAATGAACAAAGTGTATGGTTGATCTCATGTTCCTCTGTAAGCCACCGTCCTTTGATTTTACCGTCTTCCGTGTTTACCGCCCACCCAATCCATTTCAAACGAATCTTTTGGACAAAAAAATATAAATATAACATTTTTAATAAATAATTAGGAATTTGTTATAATTTGAAATGTATTTGCGAATCTATATCAAGCAATCATGTCCAGCCCAAACGCGACCAAACACGCCCCACCCAGGCGTGATTCAACCTCAATCCCGCCCCACCCAGGCGTGTTCAAACACGCCCCCAGCAGACGTGATTCAACCCCAGTCACGCCTCATCCAGGCGTGACCCTGCTCCTTTCAGTCAATTCCCCTATTTAAACCCAGTATCATCTTCCCACTCTTCACAACTCTTCTTCATCATTTCAATATTTGCTTATTTATACTTTTTGCATTGTTTTTTGGTTATATATATAAAAATGTGTCCACATTCTGATTTTGTTCGTATTATTCTATATTATAATGATAGGATAACTGAGAGTCGACGTGGTGTTGTTTTCGAAGGTAATAAATGACCAACACGTATCAAGCACAACTCAAGTATTGAGGAATTGCATCAAAAAATCTGTCAAAAATTAATTCTCAAAGGTAATGAATCTATCACTATGGTCACTGCAAGAATATGGTGCGATGAAAAATATATTAGCATGAAAGTAATAAATGATGAAGACGTAGAAATGGTAATAGGAGAATTCTTCAACCAATCAAAGAAAGATTTCTTAGAGTTGTACGTGGATAGTGCTGAAGCAGAGGATGTCGTTTTACCAATAAGGTCAGTTGATTTGAATTATTACCATAATGCATCAGCATCTACTGCTCCAGTTGTTAATTTGTCTATGGAAGATGAAAATGACCCTACTTGGGTTATGGACGACGATTTTGACGATGACGATGATGAAAATATCACAATGGAAGATCGTATTCTTGCCGAGAATGCTAGTGGTTCGGACAATGATGAATATGATGGTCGAAGCACAACTCAAATACAAGTTCATCACTATTTTGTGGGGGAGTATCAAATCCAACCACACGAGGATGCGAGGGAGTCTCAATTACCACAACAATCTGAAGGTGTGTTACCAAACAATAGTTATTTACATATATGTCTGGTTTTTGTTTAAGTTTTTTTTGGTAATAAAAATGGGAAACTGCACATGTAGGTGAGGTTAATAATACTTTTTGGGATGGAATCCCACATTACACATACATTGATTGGGATCATCCGAGTGAACAAGCTTCTGGCACTGGTTCAGGTTCAATTGAGGGGCCATGGGTATTAAGGAATAAGTTGTTTGTTAAACAAGAATTTGCATCCAAAAAAGAGGTGCAGATGGCAATTAAGCGGAACCTCATGAAGGAGCATCAAGAAGCTATTGTGGTTGAAAGTACGTTGACAAAGTTAAGCATGAAATGTCGTGCACATGACCAGAATTGCCCGTGGAGGGTTAGGGTAATGAAACCAACATATGGTGATAGATGGATGGTTGCCAAATGGGGCGGGGATCACAATTGCTTAAATGATCACATTTCTCAGGACCACAAACAACTTGATGCTGATGTTATTGTTTCACTCATACTAGGTACGTTATTGGATGACATGATAATCATGAGAATTAATGATTTTATTATTATTACTAATGACAACGTGATCATTTTTTATTATTAGGGATGATAAAGCATGATCCATCATGTTCAATTGGACTAGTCCAGGAGAGGATAACTCATTCGTATGGATACAAAGTTTCATATAGCAAGGCATGGTATGCAAAGCAGAAAGCAATGACAATTATCTACGGTGATTGGGAGGAATCATACGCATTTTTGCCGAGATGGTGTGACTATATGCTTCATTTTTCACTAGGTTCTGTTTATCATCTTCAAACAAAAGAATATTATGTGGCTCATAAAATTGTTCATGGAAAACGTGTGTTTCACCGCATTTTTTGGACCTTCAGACAATGTTGCGAGGCTTTCAATTTTTGTAAACCGGTTATTCAAATTGATGGCACTCATTTATATGGCAAGTACAAAGGAAAATTGTTGATTGCCACAGCTCAGGATGGAAATAATGAATGTTTACCACTTGCATTTGCTATTGTTGAGGGCGAGACGTTGCAAGCTTGGGAATACTTTCTGGATAACATTCGCGCTCATGTTACAAAGAAGACAAATATTTGTCTTATTTCTGATCGGCACCGAAGCATATTGTCTGTAGTTGAGAGGCATCGTGGGGGCAGCCACCGCATGCTTATCATGTGTTTTGCCTTCGTCATATTGCTAGCAATTTCAATCAAAAGTTCATAAATGAAAATTTGAAGAGAGCGATTATGATTTTAGGTATAGTTAATAACTTCATCTTCCAATTTTTCATGTATTACTAAATTTTAATGTTAATTAAATTGTGTGCAGGTTATACTCCTTCTATTATTGATTTTGAGATAGCCTTGGCATGTTTTCATGATGTGAGTCCTGAGGTTGCAAACTGGATTGATAACATTTCCAAGGAAAAATGGACATGTGCATACGATGTAGAGGGACGAAGGTATGGACATATGACAACAAATTTGTCCGAGTCAGTTAACAGGGTTTTAAAGGTTGCAAGAAACATGCCAATAACCGCGTTGGTGAAACACACATATAGCAGATTGGTGGAATATTTTGTTAACAGGGGGCAATCGGCTGTTAATGAATTGCAAGGTCCTCATCGTCATTGCAAAAACGTGGTTGGTATGTTGAAGGCGAATGAGTCTAATGCTACTGGTCATTATGTTCGTACATATAATGTTGAACAAACTGTATTTGAGGTTGATGATGGTTATGACAAATCGTATTCGGTAAACCTCCCTGAGCGGTTCTGTCAGTGTGGGAAATTTAAGGCATTCAAGTATCCTTGTAGTCATGCCACAACAGCCGCTTTACATGTTCGTCAGACACTGGCACAATATGTGGATGACGTATTCCTTATAACAAACCTGGTACAAGCGTACTCATTTTCATGGCAGCCAATTGCTAATGAGCAAGGAATTCCACCTAGTGCAGATCCAGTGGTCATACCTGACAAGTCTAGGTTACGTGCAAAGGGTCGTCCAAAGTCAACTAGAATACGCAATGAGATGGATGAAGTTGAAGCTAGTCAAAGTCGTATTAGGTGTGGTATATGCAGATTACCTGGTCATAACCGTCGAAATTGTCCTAGTCATCCATCTACCTCTTGATTTCTTTAATGTTGTCCATCATGTTTTCTTGTTGTTGTTATATTTCATAATCTCATGTGTTTTCAATCTTTTTTCTTGTCTAGCTTGAAAATAAACAACCTCAATGTGAAACAACTCAGGTCAGTTAATTTAACCGATGAAATTTAAACATTAAAACACCCAAAAATTGTTTAACAATTACATAGCTAAACATAATCATGGAAACCAAATAAAATAACAAAATAACAAGTCTATGAAGTAGGAGGCTACTGCTGATGACACACCTGCCCATCTGGCAATCTGCGTCTACCACGTCCACGCGAATATTGTGGGGCAGGAGAAGGTTGTTGCATTTGATATGGAGGAAGAGTGTCCTCGACCGGCAGCTCTGGACGATAGTCTGACTGGTGTGGTGAAAAATCTATTTGGCTACACATTTCCTCAATAGTTGCATTATCCTATGACTGAGGTCCCTGACTACTGCTCCCTGCCTGATCCTCGCATGGCATCGCTACTGGATTGACATGATATGCAGCCTGGCTCTGTGTCCATCGGTGGGACCTCTGGCTAATAATATGTATGAGCCTCCGCCTGCGTAGGGTCGTAATATGTCTGATGAACACCGTATTCATGACCTAGGTAAGGTGGCCTAATCCATCGACTCATGCATGGCCTGTGTGCATGAATAGGCTCAGGAACTGGTGGAATAGGTCGTCGACGATGTCTTAACCCTTGACCCTCTTTCGCACGTCGCCCAATGTCGATGGATAACTGTGGCTCCTCCGGAAGCTGGGTCAGGGGTGCCTCTGGACCTGCCTCCTCCACCCGAGCGGACTCTCTGAAAACAGCAATTAAGTGACCTACTTCGTCATGTACATATTCCAAACCGTGGATTGCAAATTGCTCAACCGTAGTGACAAAATACAAATTCTCCAGACCATCCACCTATAACTCACATCAGATATACATAAACAATAATATAACATAATGGTAAAAAAATGACTTTGAGTAAATAACTTACACAACGTCCTAAATTGGCAGCCCGCTTGGTCACATATCGCTTGCCGGAAAGTCTATACCAAACCATGTACTCATGGTTCGGTGACATTAGACCATGTATTGCAGGAGACACTTCAACATGTTGGCATCTTCTATTCCATCTCTGTATAAATTTTCTTAGCTTGCGAGCCCAATTTTCTTGGGCTTTACCCCGAAGGGTATAATCATGCACACCTTTCAATTTTCCAGGCCTGTGAGGTATTGGTTGATCCCGCCCAAATTGCCTCATGCATCTGTTAGGCTGGGAATACTTAGCAATGTGAAAACAAATAATAGGTGTCCTAGCCATCCACAAATGTTGTGTGTCAAGAGATGCACCCAAAAAATCGTAATCTCCATAAGGTTGCCAAACCACCTACACAATTAAATCACATATAGGAGTCAATTGCATATTCACATCCATTTTAAATAAATATATTTCATTAAAAAAAGCATACCTCATCTCTAGTTAAGGTGTCTAGTCTGTCTTGATACCAATTCAGTGAGTTCATGCTTAAGCGACCTAGACCATTAAATCTAATATCCAGATTCAACATTCAATTGTTAATTGCAGTACACATAAATACACGGTGATTCAATTCAAACAAAATAAACATACCTGTGTCCGAAATGGTGGTCTGGCTCAAACGGATCAGGCAATGGGCGAGCAATTGGTGGAAATCTGAGTCACGCCCAAATCTGAAGCAAAATAGTGCAACCACCAATGTCTTTTCTATCGGGGTCTGTGCATTCGCACAACTGTCTAAACAAGTTTGCCAGAGCCGCAGACCCCCAGCTATATGTACCAATATCGGCAAAATCACCACCAAGTAAGGTGATGTAGCGACATCCTACTACGCTCCCCCCCGATCGGTCGCAGAGGATCCAAGATCCTAACATTCGTGCTATGTGAGCCTTCGTGAAGTATATCACATTCTGAGGGTTACCAGCAACTGCATCCCATGAAGGATACACTCTGTCAAAATATGATAACTTCAAACTGCCGGCAGATAACTCAGTGGCCACATCAGGGCCGTTAACAAAAACCTGATTACACAATTCTGCCCAATCTGTGTAAGTCTGTCCGGTAACCACTTGTCCATCAGTAGGCAATCCTAGAATACCTGCCACATCTTGCAAGGTAATTGTCATCTCAACCTACGACATATGAAAAGTGTGTGTCTCTGGCCTCCACTGCTCAACCATAGCACTGATAAGACCAACATCAATCTGAAAAAGATAGGTAACTTATCAATTTATAAGTTCAAATTACACTATGTATGAAACCATCAATTTGAACATTAAAATTTCAACACATTAAACATAACAATATTCGTAAATCGATACCTGCATATGCTTCATGCAAGCCACACGTATGAAACCAGCCTCAGTCAAATATTGTGTGACTAGGTCTGGAATATCGTCGTGTCGGGATCCACCACTAGGTCTACCTCCGCGACAAATTTTTAGCTCTCTGTTTGTTTCTTCATTCCAAACAGCTTGTGAAATATGAGTGTGCTGTGTGCGCCTCCTAAGTACATCCCATCTATATGGGTCGGGCAGAACATGCTTCGTGGGATCGGTAAACTCATGCTCACGGTCAGAACCAGAACGAGGTGACTCAGATGACGATGACTCGGCCATACTAATATGCTACACATTTTTTAATCATATTATGATTATTTATTTAATTTGAAATTAAAATTATTTTTAAAAATTGATTATGTATGTCTTAGGTAGGTCCTTAACCATAACCTAGGTCATAACCTAAGTCACTAACTAATAATATTCTAAGCTAATAAACATATTATAACTAACAAACTATATCGCTAAAATTTTATAATCATATTATGATAATTTATTTAATTTGAAATAAAAATTATTTTTAAAAATTGATTATGTATGCCTTAGGTAGGTCCTTAATCATAACCTACGTCATAACCTAGGTCACTAACTAATAATATTCTAAGCCAATAAATATATTACAACTAACAAACTATATCGCTAAATTTTTTTAATCATATTATGATAATTTATTTAATTTGAAATAAAAATTATTTTTTATAAATTGATTATGCATGTCTTACATAGGTCCTTAATCATAA
>CM023941.1:24530696-24541699 GCA_013407115.1 Glycine latifolia
CCTAGGTCATAACCTACGTCACTAACTGATAATATTCTAAGCCAACAAACATATATCTTAGGTACGTCCTTAATGATAACCTATGTCTTAGGTACGTACGTCCTTAATGATAACCTAGGTCGTTAACTAATAATTTTCTAAGCCAATAAACATGTTATAACTAACTAACTAACTATATCGCTAAAAAATGTTACAACTAACTATTTCTAATATAAGTCACTAACAATTTCCTAGATCAATAACAATTCTCTAAGACAATAATATAATATATTTCATATAATTTAAAAAGCATATATTCGAGCAGCACTTACTTGACTAACAAAGTTTCACTGCACAAAGCCTCGAATTAAAATAGAAATCTAGAGAGAAGTCAGAGCAAAGCGCTATAGAGATGCAGAAGTGGAGTAAAATGCTGAATTTGGGGTTTAAATAGGGGAGCAGGGTCACGCCTGGGTGGGGCGTGACTGGTGGTTGAATCACGTCTCCTGGGGGCGTGTTTGAACATGCCAGGATGGGGCGAGATTGGGGTTGAATCATGCCTGGGTGGGGCGTGTTTGGTCGCGTCTGGGCTGGGCGTGATTGCTTGCTATAGATTCGCAAATACATTTCAAACTACAACAGATTCCTAATTATTTATTAAAAATGTTATATTTATATTTTTTTGCCAATCTTTTGTCCTGTTAACTGTAGATACTCTTGTCTTTCTTCTTACAACTTTTTTTGTTTTTTTTACTCTCTTAGAGTGTACTGATTATCTTGCCGCTGACATTTTTCACCCACTTACTTGTATCAACTTAGTTAATTTTGTGTAACAAGTTATTAGAAAAAGTAAATGAATACAATTGCATATAATTATCAATTATTTGTATGTAATTAATATTTTTTATGAAGCTATTGAAATGTTTAACAGTGATTAAATTTATCTCACAAGTAACTCACAAGTAATTAATAGTGTTAAGAGGTTTTGGTGAGTCTGAGTCTCATCTTAACTGAAAATGCAAGGTAATTATTATTTATGTCTCTTATATTTACTAATATATCCCTTATTTATATTATTTTTTTTCTTCAAAATTATCCTTTTTCTGGAAAGGGGTTATGGGAATTGGGAAGTGTCAAAATTTTAACCCATTTGGGAAAGTATTTCCTGGAAATCAATAATAATAATAAATAAAAAAAATAGGACACCAATTGTCTTTGCTTTGCTTTGTCTTTGTTATGGGTTATAAGGTCACTTTGCTGATTTCTTCAAAAGAAACCCTGATAAAAAAAATTGAAATTATGAGAATATGGAAGAAGTTGTAGGAATAGGAATCTCTAAGCCCTTGACAAAACCCTCAAGCTCACCCACCCCTTCATGGTCCTAATACCCTGCAACAACCACTTCTACATCTCCAACATCATCGACAACATCTCCCTCCATAACCCTTCTTTTCAAAAGCGTGAATTCTCCCACTTCCACTACTCCAATCCTCCCTCTTTGTTGCCCCATTCTTTTTTTGAAAATGTCTTTTGAAAACAACCTTTTAGAATGTGTTAAAGTTTAAACACTTTAGGAAATTACTCTTTGGGGAAATGGATATTTTTGAAAAAAACTTGTAAATGTAAAGTATACTGGTAAAAAGTGGTGTGTAAATAACAATTACCGAAAGGCAAAGCTTGGCCTATTACTTGTCATGAGTCTTTTTTTAAGGTTTGACCTATCCTGCATAAAAACATAATCTGACCTGAAAACCTGAAAACTTATTTAAAAGTCTATTTGTAATAAAATTTATAAAAAAAAGTCGTTAGGCCTATCAGCCTAAATAGGGCTATTAATAATTATATAACTTTTTCTGTTATTGTATATTATATATATATATATATATATATATATATATATATATATACTAGACAATTATGTATATACTATATAATATAATCTATGTACATAAATGGTAGATCTATAAAGTTTAATAGATTTTTTGTTTAAAATCTAACCTTTTACTTAAATGATTTTTTTAAAAAATTCAAGCCTAATCGTTTTAGTATATAAGTTAGTTTAGGTCAACTCATAAGCCACTAGTAGCTTATTTGATTTATTTCTACCCTTCATTTAGTGTCATGATTATTCACCATTATATGTGCTTAACTACATGCATAAACATAATTAATATTGCCTTGGAAGTGGTTAAAAATAAATAAACGTAATTATATACAATTAAAGATATGTAGTTAATAGTATCTTTTTAAGTTATTAAAATATCTAACAATAGTTAAATTTACCTTACCAGTGATTAATAATGGTATGAGTTATTGAAATATTTAATAATGATAAACTTTATCTCACAAGTAGTTAATATTAATCATATATTGTGAGAGATAGTTCACCTATTTATATATATAGTTAATCATGTTTTGGAGTGAATTTTGTTGGGTGGACAAATTTTGAATATAAGCTGATCTTTATCCCATTGTAAATATGTAAAAGAATCCATTTTGAGTTCTGTTCCGTTTACGAGAAACAGAATGTACCCAGCGGAGTTTGCTGGGATTTGCTATGGGATCAAACTCTCCCTCTCTGAAGATGCCTATGGAGATGAAGCACCCCCAGGAAGATGATCACTGCCGGAAATAACACAAGTGGTGTGCTGTGTGTGCAGTGTGAAGGGAAAAGAGAGAGTCAGAATTATTGTGTACCTTTCACCATGAATGATGTTTTATTTATAGGATGATACCTGGATCCTGGGAAGATATGGTTGAGGCCCATTATCTTTGATTAGGATATTCAGATTATCTAAATGGCAGCAGTTTTGATCATATCTTCTGTTATATCTTCTATCTTTTGATGGTTGCAGAGTTTAAATATTCAACTGGGCCTATCCGTAACAGATGCCCCTCAGCCCGGTTATCTAGTACTCTGGATGACTGGGATGTATCAGATGGATAGGTCCGAACTAGATTGAGTCCAGAATCTTCATACTGTCGTAGGTTATTATTGTTATCTCATGCCGAGATAATTAATTCAAATTGGGACGAGGCGCTTTCAACCGATGCCGAGCTTATTTCTTGCCGAGTTTGGCTCTACTTATCCTTCGCCGAGATATTGTTGTTTGCTCCACTGCCGAGGTGTACATCTTTTCAGATGTTAACATGGTCCGATCTCTTAGCTGTATCCGAGCTATTTATTTTCGTATAATTTTTCGTCCTATCCGAATTCCCTTAGGAAGTCGAGATAAATTTATATAGGATTGTGATGAGACCTTCGGCCTTCTAGTTTATTCTGAGGTTATCTGAAAAGACAAAAGGTTGTCATTTCACCTTTTCCTTGGCGACGTTTCTTACTCCAAGCATTTAATGCGCCGTTTCTATATCTCATGCTTCCATCATGAGCTTTGAAATTACTTTCCTAATTTGCCCCTTGTATGAGTTGGGAAATGTCATATGTGCCCCTGATATCAGATCATATCTTGTGACCCACGTTTTTTGAAAACGTTTCGTGAAGTTTTTCTTGGTTTTGGCGGTTACCACTATTTCAGCTTCCTCACATCCCTTTTACCTTCTCTGACCTTTCCTTCATTCTTTCGACGTTTTCTCTCACTATCATCTTCTCTGTATCAGCATTCTCTGAAGTTGCATTTTCTTGAAGTTTCCCAGGTATTTACTACGTCCTTCTTTTTGATCGCATTATACTCTCTTTTCTTTACACCTTTGCAATCCCTTTGTAGTTCTGTTCCTTTAGTTATTTGTCTAGGCATTCTGCTTTAGGGTGTTTCTCTTTTTTACTTCTCATATCGTATTAGGGTTTCTCCCTGTGCCCTTTTTGATAATGGGAATCACCCTGAAGAAGAAGCTTTTGTGCGCAACAATGTTCCTCCCAAAACTGCATTTTGGCTTTGGGGCATCCCAGTTTCTGATGAGGAAAAGAGAAAAGATTTGTTAAGAGCACCATCAGGTTCTAGTAATTTCAAAGCCAACCTTCCAAAACCTTGTAATCCTTCCAAAATAGGTTCATCTTCATCTCAGAAAAATAAGGCACCTTTAGTCAAACCCAAAATATCCTCTGATGTTTCTCCATTTTCAAATATTGTTAGTGTCGTTCCTTCTAACTTGATTGGAAAAGAAAGGAAACTTGAACACTTTGAGACTCGATTTGAACCCTGTTCCAAGTGTTTAGATGACTTTTTGTATTTCGCTAGTGTTCACCAAGATAAACGAGTCGAGGCTGTACTTGACACATGTCGACATAACCCAGTCCGAATAGCCATTTCAACTAGAGTTCTTAAGACCTCTTTACCGAATGCTGAGGTTGCTAGGCCGATCTCTTGCACCAATTCGGCATCGGTCATTTCTTCTCCTCTTCGTCTTCCACCCACTCCTCCAGGTATCTTTACTAATCTTTTTCTTTTTATTTTGTCGTAGGTCATTATGGACATTCCTTCTGTGGAAATGGTAGATGAATCCCAGTCGGCAGGATCTCAGTCCAACCTCCCCCCTTCTTCTTTGCATGCCAAATTTCCATGGGTCACCTACGAAGTACTTCGTACTTCGTCTACCTTGACACCGGGGAGCATAGCGGCACTCCCCATAGGTAACCAAGACGGATTCTCCATCCGTCCTCCTACCCCGGACGAGCCTATCTGCTCTTGTGCTGGAAAGGGGGAGCCTAACTATTTTTTCTTTTGCAATGACGTGGTAACACGTCTCGGTATTCGATTTCCTTTATCGGATTTCAAAATGCGGCTGCTAGATTATCTTCGCTTGGCCCCTTCACAGTTACATCCCAATAGTTGGGCCTTCGTCAAATCCTTTGAGGATTTATGCGAAGAATTACAAATACCTTGCATTGTTCCTCTCTTTCTTTACTTCTTCTCCGTTCAGGCCGGTCGTACTGGCCGAGAAAAATCATCTCTGAAAGGTTGGACCTCGCTTCGAAGTCGACCTGGTCATCGTCTGTTCCCTATCTTTACCGATTCCTTCAAAAATTTCAAAAATAGTTTCTTCAAAGTTGCAGCCGATCCCGGCAAGCAACCATTTTTCCTTCGGGGTCCAGAAGCACTCGGCGTTGAGTGGAAATTTCCACTTTATTAGACCCAAAATCATCATTCTAACCCTCCTTCGTTTTACCGATTTAAAGAGTCCAACCTTTCCGATGCTGAGGCAGCGGCCCTCATTCAAATTCAGATGCATCAGGAAGCTCAAGGTTTCGCATAAAAAACTTTATACTCAAGTTTTTATATTTTCCCTTTCATAAAAGCTTCATTTTTTACTTTGCAGCAGTCGAAATGGAGGATCCCACCGCCGATCTGAACCCTCGTCGTTCATGAAAAGTCACTGCCGAGAAAACTGCGGACTCTCGTCGTGATTATGTCCATAAGATGCCGGCAAGGAAAACCAAGAAGCGCCGAGTTGAGGTACCGGCCTCCGGTGATCTTCAAGAGACGGCCCCCATAAGGTTGGCTGAGGAAATATCTGCGACCGGGACGCAAGCTGTATTTTTAACTGGGCACGAGAACCAGGGAACCCCGGTCGCCCCTTTAATTACAATTGAAGACGTAGCAATGGATTCATCTGCCGATGTTTCTGCTGCAGGTATCCCAGTTGCCGTCCCCAAGAAGTCTTCATTAACCTTGGGATGTCTCTGGGAAAAAGGGGTTGAGGATCTTTTTCCTTATACTAAAGCTCCAAAGCGATTTTATGATGGGACCCCCTTCTCGGATGACGACATCCGGGAACTCGATCAACTCCACTTCCAGGCTTTTAAGAGTGCTACTTTGGTACCGAGCTTAGTATCTTTAAATGCTCGGTACAACAAAGTTAAAAATGATGGCCTCAAGCTCAAGAATGATAACCAACGGTTGGCTGAAGAAAACAAGAAGTTATCTGAAGAATCTCTAATGCTGAAAGAAAAACTTACCCTTTCTCATCGAGACTTGTCAGCCATGAAAGAGGAGGTCGTATCTCTCCAAGGTGAACTTCAAGCGGCGAATAGAAATGCCGATTTTTTCAAAGCCTCTGCTGATACTGCAACGGTTGAAGCTAACAAAGCTCGGGCAGAACTATCTTCCTTGGACCAAGACCTTGCTTCGTTGAGGGTTCTCTATGAGAAATCTCAACAAGAGGTAATTTTTGCCAGGAAGGAGGCAGCCGATTTTCAAGACACATTGGGGACCGTTGCTGAGGATGCATTTTCTAATGCCGTGGAGCAAATTCAATTCTTGAACCCGGGAGTTGCTTTAAATTTGGAAGGAGCTGATTGCCGATCCTATGTTGAGGACGGCAAATTCATCCCTTATGTTGATCCCGAGGTCACCTCTCCAGATGATAATCAAGAGCCGATCGTAGATGATCAAGTGAACAAATGAAGGGCCGGAATGCCGGTTTGCTCTGTAACATTTTATTTCTTCTGAACAATTTTTAATTTCTGCCTTTTGATTTATGCCGTTGGATTCCGTACTTTGAACAATTTATTTAATGCATGTCGCTTTGCCATTATTGACTTGCTTATTCGAATATCGCCTTTGGTTCCAATGACCAAGTGTTTTTAATCGAATCATCTGTTCGAATGTTGTTTTTGGAACCGAGTTCCTGTCCTAGCAACTGTTTAATGTATTTCGTAATAATTTAAGGATATAATTCTTTCGATATACTCGATGATTTATCTATGATTAAATACGCCAGTTTGATCAAGACCGAATTAATACATAACAATGAATAGGCTCTCAAAAATGTGCACAATATATAGATTCCCTATAATAAGGGTTTTATTTATTCTTCGAAGATTATTCAGATTCATGGTATCAATGGAAAATTTATACCGGGTTTATGTTCCTCGACTTATATATCCAATGAGAAACGCGTGAATACATGGAAAATTTATACCGGGTTTATGTTCCTCGGCTTATATATCCAATGAGAAACACATGAATACATGGAAAATTCGTGGTGTCAATGGAAAATTTATGCCGGGTTTATGTTCCTCGACTTATATATCCAATGAGAAACACATGAATACATAGATCACGTTTTCTTTCTATGAAGGATTCGCCTGGATCCCGGCTTATGAATTGATCACAGATAAATAGGTGAAAAGAATTTATTTATAATCTCAGGCTTATTGCCAAAGAATTTATTTATAATCTCGGGCTTATTGCTGGGGGATACATGGGTCTTTTTCAGCTAAAGTATCTTTTTAGCTTGTCGGCATTCCATGTGCGCTTGACCTGCTTGCCTTCCAAGGTTTCTAAAACGTAGGCTCCTTGCCCCAAATTTTGGGTGACCCGATATGGTCCTTCCCAATTGGGTGCTAATTTTTCATCTCGGGTGTACTTATTCCCGATGTCCGCACGTCGTAGTACGAGATCACCTTCCTCGAAGGTTCTTGGCCTTACCCTTTCATTAAATTTCCGAGCTGATATCTTTTTCATGCGTAGATCTCGGCGATGTGCTGCAATTCGGACTTCTTCTATCAAATCTAGCTCGGTAGCTAATGCCTTATTGTTGTCTATATGCGATATTTGCCTCCTCCAAGATGGTTGGCCAATCTCTACAGGTATCATGGCTTCACAACCATATGTCATCCTGAATGGAGTCTCCCGGGTGGATGTTTGAGTCGTGGTTCTGTATGCCCACAAGACATAATAAAGTTGCTCGACCCAGTTCGGGCTGTCCTCTTGCATTCATTTTTTCAATCCGTCCAGAATGACTTTGTTCGCTGCTTCTGCCTGGCCATTAGACTGTGGGTGCTCTACTGATGCAAAGTGGTGTTTTATGTGGAGTCCTGTCATCATTTCTTGGAATTTCTTATCCGTGAATTGCGTTCCGTCATCGGTGACTATTTCTGCCGGAATTCCAAATCTTGCTATAATACTGCGTTCAAAGAACTTTTGGACGCGGGCCGAGGTGATGGTAGCCAAAGGCTCGGCCTCAATCCATTTAGTAAAGTAATCCACGGCTACTATTAGCCATTTCATTTGGCCTTCCGTTGCTTTAAATGGTCCTAAGAGGTCCATTCCCCATTTGAAGAAAGGCCATGGTGCTGTGATTATTTTCAACTCGGATGGAGGAATCCATAATATCCGTGCATGCTTTTGACAGGTGTCACATTTCTTTACATGCTCTGCTGCGTCCGCTTGTATCGTCGGCCAGAAGTATCCGGCACGAAGGGCTTTTAATGCCAAAGCCTTCACTCCCATATGCTGGCCATTAATACCCTCATGTATCTCGGTAAGTACATACTCAGTTTGGTCAAAGCTTAAGCATAATAATAACGGGGTATGAAGACCTCGTCGATATAGCTCACCGTCAATGATTGTATACATAGACGCATCCCGGGTTAACCTTTTTGCTTCTACTTTGTCGTCCGGGACTATCCCTTGCTCCAAGTAATTTATAATTGGTCTTCTCCAATCTTCGGCTATTAAAACCACCATAATGCATGCAGGTTGGGCGAGTTCCTGTTGGATGACTGTTCTTTGATTACCTGTTCCTTTCGTACTTGCTAGTTTCGATAATATATCGGCTCGGGTATTTTCTTCTCTTGGAATATGGGCTATGGTGAATTCATCGAATTCAGCTATTATTTCTTTGACTTTAGCAAGGTATTTGCTAACAGAGGGCCCTTGGTTTGATATCGTCCTTCTATCTGAGCTGAAACCAATTGTGAATCAGTGAAGACATTCACTTTTAATGCTCCTTGTTCTCTGGCCTGGTTTAACCCGGCAATCAGTGCTTCATATTCTGCTTGATTATTAGACGTCAGAAAATTGAGCTGTAGTGATTGTTCGAGTGACACTCACTCGGGATTTTCAACAATGATCCCGGCTCCGCTTCCTTTAGAATTGGATGACCCATCAACATACACTTTCCACACATTATTCTTTGACTGGGTGGAAAATGCCGGGGTCAATTCTACTATGAAGTCGGCCAAAACTTGAGATTTGATTGCATTGCGAGCTTCATATTTGATGTCGAACTCGGATAACTGAATGGCCCAATTCATCATCCTCCTTGCTAAGTCCGACTTGTGTAGTACCTGTCGGATAGGCTGATTTGTTCTTACCACTATAGTATGGCTTTGGAAATATGGACGAAGTCTCTTTGCCATGGTGAGTAAAGCGAAAGCCACTTTTTCGAGCTTCTGGTAACGCAGCTCCGAGTTCTTGAGAGCTCGGCTTACGAAGTATATTGGCAACTGACACTTATCCACTTGTCGGACCAGAACTGCGCTTATGGCTTCTTCTCCTACTGCAAGGTATAGAATAAGAGTTTCTCCATGCTCCGGCTTCGAGAGAACCAGGGATGAGGCTAGACATCTTTTTATTTCCTGAAATGCCTCTTCGCATGCCTGATTCCATCCTATCTTGGCTTCCTTTTTTAATAACTTAAAGAATGGTAGGGCCTTTTCTGCGGCTTTTGGGAGGAACTGCGTTAAAGTTGCCATCCTTCCCGTTAACTGTTGGATTTCTCGTTTTTCAGTAGGAAATTGCATATCAAGTACAACTTTGCATTTATCTGGGTTTGCCTCTATTCCTCGGTGTGTTAACATGAACCCTAAGAATTTTCCGGCTTTTACCCCGAAAGCACATTTCAGGGGATTCAAGCGGATACTGTGTTGTCTTAGCTTACAAAATGTTTCCTCCAGATCTTGGATGTGGTCTCCGCTTTTACTTGTTTTAACAATCATGTCGTCGATATATACTTCGATATTGCGTCCAAGTTGATCAGTGAAGACTTTATTCATCATTCGTTGATAAGTAGCTCCTGCATTCTTCAAACCAAATGGCATCACCTCGTAACAGTAATTTGCTTCAGTGCCTCGGAATGCTGTCTTCTCTTGATCTCCCGGGTACATCGGTATCTGATTATATCCGGAGTAAGCATCCATGAAAGATAACGACTGAAATCCGGAGGAATTATCTACTAGCTGATCGATGCTCGGCATTGGATAAGAATCCTTTGGACAAAACTTGTTCAAATTTGTGTAATCAACACAAACTCGCCATTTCCCATTGGACTTCTTCACCATCACCACATTAGAGAGCCAAGTGGTGTATTGTATTTCTCTTATGAACCCGGCCTCTAGCAATTCCTTGATGTGTTTCTTTAATGCCTGTCTTCTGTCCGGGCCGAGCTTCCTGTTTTTCTGTGCCACTGGTTTGGAGTCGGGATACATGGCTAATTTATGACAGCAGAATGTGGGGTCGATTCCAGGAATCTCGGATGCTTTCCAAGCGAATACGTCCTGATTATTCCTAAGACACTGGATTAGCTTGCTTTTGGTTTCTGAATTATTTTGTGTGCCTATTTTCGTAATTTGCTCTGGAGTTCCTCCAATCTGAATTTCTTCTAGTTCGTCTACCGGCTCCGGTCTCCAATCTTCTACGTCTCTCATATCCAATTCCACATGATTGACCGGCTTGCGGAATGCCAACCTTTCCATCTGTTGTTATGAGGGATCTCCCTGCCGAATCCGAGGTAGAGAAGATGGGCCGCCTTCGATTTCTCGGATTGTGTTGAAATAACATTGTCTGGACTCCTTCTGGTCACCACAAATTGTGATAACTCGGCCAAGGTGTCCGATCATCTTCATCTTCTGGTGCTTGGTGGACATCAATATATCCCATTTGTGAAGTGTCGGCCTGCCTAATATGATGTTGTACGGTGAGGTGAACTCGCCAACGGTGAATGTGACTCGGCCTGTCTTGAAACCTTCTTTTGTTCCCAACGTGAGTTGGAGGTCAATTGCGCCTTTCAGATCGGTGCCTCCTCCATTAAAACCGATTAACATAGTTTGACACGGCTTTAAATCGTCTTCACTCAAATTCATCTTTTTGAATGCACTTAAATTGAGAATGTCGGCCGAGCTGCCATTATCGACAAATATTCTCTTAACTCGGAAATTTGCCACGGTCCCGGTTATGACAAGACCGTCTTCGTGTCCGGGTACTACGCCTTTCATATCGTCCTCTGTGAAATAGATTAGCAGTGGTGCAGATTTCTTGCTTTCTTTGAATTTGGGTTGATCT
>CM023941.1:24546138-24594609 GCA_013407115.1 Glycine latifolia
TATAAAACATAGTGACTCTGTCTTTTCAGTACATATGTCAAGTTCTGGTAAAAGGATGTCCCATTTTTTTTAAAGTTTAAAAAGGAAGCAGAATATTTTTTATTTATGCCTATTATATTGACATATCATTTATATAATTAGAAAATAAAAAAAATATGATAATTATGTATAGAAAAATAAACACAAATTTTAAATTACATTTGATTATTTATAAAAATGTTATTTTATTATAATTTAATTTTCTACTTTATTTTGTCTAAAAAATTTTTATAATTTTGTTTTAGAATAAATTACATGTAGATGACAATCATTATAAACTTTTTAGAGTTTATGTACATTGCAAATATTATCCACATATATAACAAAAATTAATTTATATAAATATATCTCATTAAATAAAATAAGAAGTAAATTTGTTTTGTTATTATTAATTTTGTTGAAATTTTCAATGTATTTTTTGTGGGAAACCTCAAATAGTCATATATATATATATATGTATGTATTGTATAGTGTGTGGATTACGGTGCATCACTACTTTACAATGAATTTCTATAAATAAAAAAATAATTTTTTTTATGTATGTGACAAACATTATAAATTTTTTTATGTATGTTGCAACCATTATCCATCTCATAAAAAAATAATTCACTATTAATTGTTGAATAAATGAAAAGGTATTAAATTTTCTATATTTTATGCTTTAATTGTAACAAAATAAATATCTTATTAATTACTCTCACACATAATTTACCATTATTTCATAAATTTAGTGTGGTTCTAAAATTGTATTAAATCTTTTTTAGAATATTACAATGACATTAAAAGGGAGAAATTTATTCATTTGCGGATCATCATTTTGCATACATTATCTCTAAAATAGTCGCTATAATATATTTTTTCCGTAAAATTGTGAGATTTTTTCCATATAAATTTATCCATATAAGTTTAAATTTATTGAGGGATAAAATCACTTGGTGTTGCCTATGTTATCAACTGATGTTTCGGCTATAAATGATCTCGTGTAGTCTGTTTGTTCTTTTGGGCTTTTGCCCATCACATTAAAAAAAAAAACAATTTGGTTAGTAATAAATTTTAAATTTATATTCTTATGAAAATTCTTTAGCATTTATATAACATTTTATGCGATAACAAATAGGCATATTTAACAATTTATATATTTATAAAACTGAATGTATGGATAAATGTTACTTTAAAAAATGATATGAATGTTTTCTTGACATCGAGAATAGTTAGAGTTAAATAATTATATTCAAATTAATAATTTGAATTATCTAAATATTATTATAAATTATTTCTTAAATTTTTAAACTTGTAAAACTATTATAAATACTCTTTTAAAACTCAGAATATTTGTGTGTAAATTAATAATTTTAAATTAAGTAACCTTAATTAATAGAAAATTATTATAAACTTTTAGAAAGATGTTATATAAATGTTTAATTTAATTTAAGAATATTTGAAATTAAATAAATAAATTCATATTTACTAAATTTTATTGTTTAAATTTAAAAAAATTAAAATATTGAAGATCACATTCAACATAAATCAACCTGAATATAATATTATACTAATTTTTAATCGTTTAAGTAATTTTACATTTTTTCAATTAATTAACTTAATTTTGTTTTCAATATTTCTTTTATCAGATGTTAAATTTAGTTTAATTTTGTGGATATTTGAATTGATTTTAAAAAATTTCAATAATATATATTTTTAAAAATAATATAATTTTGTATACAATGTAAAAAAGTTCCCTCTCTAAAATTGTCCGTACAATGCATCGCATGGATATTATTTAGTATATATATAATTAAAAGTTACTGTTAAAGATCATCAAATTTTATTTTACATTTTTTCTGTTTCTGTTTTAGTTAGTGTTTAACTTTAACCCATGCTATGCACGCGGCATATATTAAGTTTAATATTGTGGATATTTGAATTGATTTTAAAAATTTTCAATAATATATATATATATTTAAAAATAATATAATTTTGTATACAATGTAAAAAAGTTCCCTCTCTAAAATTGTCCGTACAGTGCATCGCGTGGATATTATTTAGTATATATATAATTAAAAGTTATTGTTAAAGATCATCAAATTTTATTTTACATTTTTTCTGATTTTGTTTTAGTTAGTGTTTAACTTTAACCCATGCTATGCACGCGGCATATATTTAGTTATAAATTTCTTAAATGATTTAATTGATATTAAATTTAAATACTTTTCATTTATGAATTAAATAATAAAATAATATAATTATTTTAAATTATATTGTAAATAAAAATAACTTTATTGTTTTAGAATATTTAAAATTTATAAACGATATTTTGAATAATATAAATATTTAAAAGAATAAAATATTTGTTTAAATAAACTATATTTTCCCTTAAAAAAATAATTAATTTTTAATGACTAATACACCATTTATATTTAATTAATACTTATATGAGATGATATTATAGGTATTTTTGTGCTATCTTTTATTTATAAGATAAGTTGTATTTTTTTTTAAAAAAATGTCCAGCTTGTTTGTTAATTACCTACCTAAAATATTTCATATTACAATTTTTATCTAGGTTCAATATATCACTAAATAGACTAATCGACTATATCACTAAATTTTTGTGTTTATAATTTATTTTGTTATTGGTTTTGTTTTTGTTTCTTTTCTACCACTACAAAAAAAAAAGTTAAAACTAAATGTGTAAATAAATATATACATTTAATAAATATTTTATGCTTTATATCATCCTAGTAAATAAACAAATTTATTATACATTATACAAAAGAAAAATTATAAGCTACATTTTTCAATTAATGTGAAATGATATGTAAGGCCGATATATGAAAGGGAATGCTCCACAAGGGATGTTGCTAGATCATGCATGAGGTCATGCATCATAAAACCTTCGCCATAAGGTCAATATACTTAAATATTGAAAAACTGATCTTGAAAAGTAATAATAAAAAACTACTCGTAATCAACTTCTTGTCTTTGCTAACATTTCTCCTTTAGGGTGGCTTTAAAAGATCTTTAGGCGTCCAAACAAAAGATGAATTCTTTTTTCCAAAATTCATAATCCTTGGGATACTGTGAACAATAATCAAAGCATTGGTTCCATTTTCAAATAAATTTTGTTGAATTCCTCAAATGACAACATTCGAGACCACCCTGAAAATTTTCCACATCCACATCAGCATTACATTACCCTTATCAAGTCTTTATGAAGAAGGTAAGGTCTCTCATTGAGGCGCCGTCAAAGCCGACTTTTGAGTGAGTGGAGATTTCCCTGCAGAGAGCCGGATGAGAGGGGAGACCTTCACATCTGGTTCGGAGGGCGGGGATATCCCGACTGAGTTGGAGCAGTCTTGCTTTGGCTCCCCTGACCGACCTCACCTTGATCGAATGTGTAGGATAGGTGGGAGGTGATGGCACAGAACGACCAATCCTGAAAGACCACTCTTTCGTCTAAGGATACCTAACCGCCACACTGAAAATTCGGGAAGGGGGGGGGGGGCAGGACACTGCAAGGTGGGTAGTTTATCTGAGGTGGATGCCTCCTAAAGAGTAACAACCGCCCCTCCCCCCGCCTACCTACTCGTGCTCGTAGCTCGATCGGAGGTTAAGAGTGTGGTCCGACGGAAAAATAGAAGTCGTCTGTATCAAGTGATACCTGCTTATCCCGCATGTGCTTTCGGAGTCCCCACTCATTCAATCACTTGCTTGTGATTGCAGCCATTCCCCGAAAATTATGATTTTATTCAACCAATCCATAGTTTCATTGGCGAGTACTTTGTTTTATGCTAGTTGGGTTCTGACTTATGATAAGAGGAGAGACATAATTAAGCTTTGGCAATAGAGATTAGTGAGAAACATTGGATAAATGATTTTTTTAAGATAAAAAAGAGTAAATCAGTGTGTTTGATATTCTTAATATAAATGTATTAAAAGAGAATAAAGATAGATATTTTTCCAAATTCTTAAGGGTGTAGGATATTACTAAATTCTAACTAAAGATAAGGTGTGAAACTTTAATAAAGTCTTATGAATATATATATATGAATGTATGTATATATTTTTGTATGTAGATATGTATTTTTTCTTGTAATAATTATTGAATTTTTAATTTAACATTAATGTATTTTCAATAAAACAACAAAATATTGAAATAAACACGATACAAGAGAAAAAGGGGTTTGTGTATGTGAGCTTTATGTTGGTGGAAGAAGGATAGAATATAGAATATCACACAACAGATTTTATGTTTATTCACTCTCAAACTATGAGCTACGTCCCTTCTACATGAATGATTTTCACAAACCACAACAATTTACAAGTATTCTTTACAATCTCTTCAAGCCTTACAATAACGTAATCTCAACTTGATATTACTAAGTATTCTTTAACACTGAATCTCTCCAAGCTTTCACAAAATAAGTCCCTTCTACAAAGCTAATTTTTTTACTGTTTTTGTTTCGAGTTCCTGTTATTCAAATCAGTCATTAATTATCTTTCAACATTTATCTTCTCAGTTAAAATTACATTTTATCAATTGTATTCAGTTGTAACAAACTAGTCTATATAAGAAGAGTCTGTACCTCTATTCACAATCAATCAAATTCAGATTCTTATATCTTCTATATGGTATCAACAACTTTTGCTTAAGAACATTAAATCGATCCTGAACTTCTTCAATCCCGGTTTCGGATTCCCAATTAGTTGTTGCACTCAACAACCATGCCACTATCAAGCTCAATGCTCACCGTCAAATCAATGCCCTCCTCGTGGGGTATGACTTAATCGGCTTTGTTGATGGCATCAACACGTGGCCAACACCCTCTCACTCTGATTACACATACTGGAAATGCCAGGATCACCCATGCAATCATCTCATGGGTTGATTAAAATGTGATCGCCTTGCTACGTCCATACATCCAAGCAAGCATGGGACACCCTTAGCAAAAGACATGCCAACAAGACACATGCCAGAATCATGTATCTCAACAAGCGACTTACTCGCTACTCGAAGGGCACTTGCTCCATGGATGAGCATCTCCATGTCATCAAATCTCTACCAGATAAACTTGCGATCATCAACTCTCCACTAGATGATGTGGACTTGGTCATCCACACTCTCAATATATTGGTGTTGAATACGTACACGGAGGTCTCCGTTGCCCTCAGAACACGTGAAAATCCTATTAGATTTGATCAACTTCATTATCCCTCTCTGACTTTGAGAGTTATCTCAAGAGAGATGAAATCAACACTGACCTTGCCCCTTTTGCAACTGCACACACTACACATAAGGGTAATTAGCAATTCTGTAAGAAAAAAAAAAAATCTTACACTCAAAATCATGGACCCTCCTTGTATAACAACAAATCCAGTCCCAAAACTCCACTTGAAAGTTTTTTTGCCAATACTTTGACAAGCCTGGTCACACGACCATGGTATGCTTCAGGCTCCATGGCTACTCCAAGAGAAATATGGAGTCCACAACACATCATGCTCGCACATCGACTCAACAAATGCCAACCGAGGGATCATGGATTTTGGTGCAACACCCACCATATCAGGAATGACCTAGAATTTATCTGCCCTCAGCATATTCATACCATGGACAAGATCAACTCATTGTTGGTGACGATACAACCCTTCCCATAACATACACTGGTAACACTATTATTCCAAACACATCGAATCCACTTCAATTTCAAACAGTTTTACATGTTTCCAACATTTCACAAATTGTTATTTGTTTCATCTTTATGTAAAACTAACAATGTCTCGGTTGGAATTTTCTTTAACTATGGGGGAAAATCCAAGTCTCACACTAGTTAGAGATAAAACCAATATAGAGTATATAAATGAGAGACAATATTCACCCTGTGAGCTAGTTTTTGGGTTGAATTAGTTCAAAACTCACATTCTAAGATGGTATCGAACCTATCCTAGATCCATTAAATGGGTCATCGATCATGTCATCCACATACCAAGTCCAAAAGAACAGGGCGTGAGGGGGTGTATTGGGAAAAATCCAATGTCCACATTGGTTGGAGATAAGACTAATATAGAGTATATAAGTGGGGAACAATCCTCATCCTATGAACTAGTTGAGTTAGGTCTAAACTCACATTATAAGACTAACCATTTCTTGGTGAAAGACTAAAAGGCAATGGTGTCTCTTCTCAAGTTGCTACATAAACATTGCCTCTACCACATACCACCACCTAGGGATGGCAAAACATTGCATCTCTTCACAATCAATAAAATTTAGATTCTTATATCCTCTATACAGTAAACCTCTCCAAGCTTTCATAAAATATATTTTTTGTAAAGATAACTTGCAAAAGTGAGAATTTGAATCTAGGACACTGACCAATGTGCCATGAATAAATAAAAAATTTGCCTAAATGTCACACGAATAGTAGTATTTTCCAAACTGCCACGCGACCTATTTCGCTCGTAGGCCCAGCGAAATACATAGCTGACGTGGCACAATTTTGTTGGCCACGTATTTCACTACAGGGGCCAGTGAAATACGCGGTCAACAACAGGCAGTCCACGTGATACGCCACGTATTTTGCTTGGCCCCTGACGAAATCGTGCAACGGTCCCAAAAAAAAGAGCCGTTGTGGACACGTGTCACACGTGGACGAATTCGCTGCAGGCCCCAGCGAATTACATCTACGTGGCCCACTATTTAAACCCCTCCCCCCTCCTGCATCCATCACTCCTTCAGTCCACTCTTATTCTGAAATTCTGAAACTCATTCCCCTCTCTCACTGTGACTCCCCTCTCTCAGTGTGCAGCATAACAGTTTTGTTATATTATTTTCTATTTTTTATTTTTTGTAATTTAGTATTATATATTTATATTTTTGTAATATATTATTTATATAGTTTTAGTTTTTAAATAATATATAGGTTTTAGATTTGAAACATTAGGTTAGAGGATATTTAGTTATAATTTATGATTGTTAAGTTATAGGATAGATGATTATTTTAGTTTATGATTGTTAACTTATAAGATAAGTGATAGCATATTTTAATTATAGATTCATTTAGGAAATTGTAGGTAAAAATATGTATAGGAACTTACAGGTAAAAATATATGTGTGAACATTATATTTATTTAATTTGATAAAAATATATTATTTTAAAAATATAATATAACTAATACTATTAAAATTAATTATATATTATAGTTAATAAATATAATTTGAACGATACAAATTTATTTAAATATTTATGAAAATATTATATTAACAGAATATTATATTCATTTTATTTAATTTTAGTCATATATATATATATATATATATATATATATATATATATTGTTTAATTTCTTTAATTTTATTATTCCATTCTTTGTGGACATAATGATTTAAAAGAAATACTTTTCAGTATATAATTAAATTTACTAATATATACATTAAATTTTTAATACTTGTGTTTAATTTGTACTTATATATACATTGTATTTTGAATTTGATTATTTAAAATATATTATACAAATAATTAAACATATATGCATATCATAATTAAACATATTAATTTCAATAAATAAATTAATTTACAAAATTATTTGACAATATAATGTAAAAAGTAATACACATAATATACCCATAATATAATTAATAATATGATTTTACAATAAATATAATTTCAATAATTTGTTTACGTTAATATTTATATTTAAGTAGCTTAGTAACATGTGTTTTGTATAGAAACTAGTTTTATAATTTATAAATTTTGCATATGGTATAACTTTTTAATGTATTAATGTATTATATTTGAAGTGATAAAAAAAAAAAAATATATATATATATATATATATATATATATATATAGACACACAAAATAGTTAATAAAATTAATGTATAAAAAATGGCAATGTTTTATATTAGGATATTAATTTTTTTAAATTAACCTATAGAATATTTAATTATGGTTGTTTATTACATTTTTTTAATGAACACAGGCTAGGCATATTTAAATAATTTATTAAAAATAATGGGAAATTTTGCAGGAAAAATTTATGATATAGAACAATGGATCACGATGAAGATGTCCCACCACCCCCACCGACTAAGTCTTCATTGAGCGTCATTGACCCCAGTCAATCCATATGGACTCTATTGACACTAAAGGAGAAACATATATCCACGAATGTGTGGAATTCGCAGGGTGATCTGACCACGCGGGATCTTGTACTTAATGTAAAGCATGTCGCGACACACGATCATCAGGCTATACCTGAGGAGATCCACCCATGGCTTCGACAGGCTGGTTTTTACGACATTGCGCGTCTGCGCAATCATGAGGTAAGCATAATCTATATTGTACATTGCTTGTATTATGGTGTTATGATTGTATTGTAATGTATATGTAACTATGGTATAATGTATTATTTCATATCGACGACCACCTTGTGTCAGCGCTTGTAGAGCGATGGCGCCTAGAGACATGTACATTCCATATGACCATGGGTGAGGTCACCATCACCCTGGAGGATGTACATCATCTATTGGGGCTGCCGACGGATGGTGAGGTTGTTTCAGGCCGCCACGGACAACATAACTTCTGTGATATTGTTGGTGACCTTTTAGGGGTTGTGCCGGCCGCTAGTCGGGATTTACATGGCGGTTTGTTGGGGCTCTACTTTTTGCGGGAGCAATTTGACGTTTACGCAGTCCACGCTGGCACAGAAGTTGGACGTATGAGATACACCCGTGCATTGATCTTGCATATCTTACACGGGATGTGTTTGTGGACATCGCCTACAGCTTTATGCCAGCTCAATACCTGTTATATTTGGACAATTTCGAGCTCACAGGTTCGTTCAGTTGGGGATCTGCAGTTCTTTCAGCCTTGTATAGGGAGTTGTGCAAGGCGACACGTGCATCACGTCGTGAGATAGGTGGATGTGCATTGTTGTTGCAATTGTGGACTTGGACCAGATTTCAGACTATCTCTCCTAACCTTCCCCGAGTGGAAGATCAAGATGTCATTGAGCGCGAGATATATGGACAAAGGTATTGCAATTGTGGGTTTGGCATTATTGGGAGTATATGTTGTTGTTGCTAATATTTTGTTGTTGCAGGTTTAATGTGTATGATATGCGGCAAACCAGATACACACATATTCGCAGATATCGGCATTATATTGATGTCATGCGTAGGAGAGATATTTGTTGGAGGCCTTAAGACCTTGTTGATCTAGTTCATCCACTGGAGGTTGACATGGCTCGGAGATGGTTGGCTGTGTGTCCCCTTATTTGTTATGATATTGTGGTCTACCAGCAGCCGGATCGAGTTCTGCGTCAGTTTGGGTTTGACCAGCCTATCCCAGAGGATCCTATTAATTGTAGTGAGCTACTGACCATAAGTATTACGGGGAAGACAAACGTAGATTGGAGGCAACGACATGATTTCTTCATTGCCCAATGGGCAGACAGAGATGCCCTTGTGTTGCAAGATCTTCATTCTATGCTGAGAGATGGGTATCTATCTGTCAACAGTGAGTACATGCAGTGGTATTACTTTGTGACCCATCATTGGATGACCCGTAAAGCTGCGTTCAATGCACATGTGGTATGCATATTAATTATATTCGTCAATTTTCAACTTAACTTAATGTTGCTATTGACTAATAATATTTTATGTACAGATTGATCGCGCTGAGACTATTGTTCACATGGCAGCACCAGAGGCGTAGGGGGCATTTGACATGAGTCAGGTGTATGACGAAGCGGTTCGACTTCTCGTTGCATGTGATGATTTAAATAGAGTGACAGATCCTGGAGATCTTGCACCTCCACCTGTATGGCGTCAGACCGAGGCCCCTCCTCCAGTGGTTCGTAATAACCAGCGTGCGCATCACGAGGGCTTACCCCTTCACCACTCTACCCCGCCAATTACAAATACACCTGTTATCGTCCCGCCTCTTCCTCCCCGTCCTACTGGCATGTTCTACGCACCGGGGTAGCCATCGAGGTCATCATCCCAGCAGTACTGGTGGCCTCCGCAGCATGCAGCCGGGTCATCTAGTAGTGGACAGGAGGGGTTTCCATCGTCACAGTACCCCCCATGGTTTCCAGTGTCATTGATGTCGCAGCATGGGTTTGCATATCCTTCTTATCCCATGTATCCAGCTGGGCCTAGTTCGCAGACTACTACGGGATTTGCAGAGTGTTATAGGCTTGCTCATCCGACGCCGGAACCAGATTTGGTAATGATTACTCTGATGGCACAATCGACACATTTCATACACTCCCCACACTCCGCCAGTTTAGGTGATCATTCAACGGATTTCTTAGCAGCAGCAATGGAGGGGGGACATGATGACGGTGACGATCATGTTGATGATGACCCTGACCGTTTGATTAGGCGAAATTTAGTTAGGGGAGTGCAGTATCGATGTCATCTATCACCATACGAGCATAACATGAGCTGCTGTGGAGGATATCATGGAGACCATGAAGACGGTCAGTGATTTTATGTTTTATTTTTTTTATGTATTATGCGATACTATGAACTCAATTTATTTTGGTTATTAATTGTTTATTAATTAATAAAAATGTAGTACATTAAAATAAACATTTTTTATCATATTAACTAAATATCAATACCTATTACGAACACAATTTAACATACAACTCAAAACTGAACATCACAGATCTTGCATGCGTGAAGGACAATTACGCCTGTTGTGACCAACAACCTTACAATAACCACATCTTGTATGAGTCGTCGATCCTTCCCGCAAATCCATTTCGTTGCGTATGTATGTAGTCCTTGGCCTTCCTCTTTGACGTCTCAGTGACACATTTGGAATGACGGTGGGTTGTCCAGTTGGTGGTATGAAGTCCTCGTTTCCAATTGGAAACCACTGTGGTGAATACAATTGACATTGATACACGACACTATATACAGGGTCTATATATTGACTAGGTTCATGATGTGTGGATTGGCATGCTGCAATAACATGACTACAAGGGAACCTGAAGGCAGTGAACTCACCACATTGAAAATTTCTTTCAGATAAGGAGACCGACCATTTCTTACCACCCCGATGAGTACGTATGTTATACGACTGTTGTACCTCAAATATTGTGTTCAGTGGGTCGTAAGAAGTTACATAATGTGTTGCAGCTTTATCAACCAACTTCATATATTTTTGCCATGCTAATCTGCATAAATGATTACCTCTCACCATCTCCTCACGGGCATTCTGACCATGTTGCAAAAAGTATGCCACTAGTCGAGCGTATGTGAACCGCACAAGTGAAGTAATAGGAAGGTTTATGTCGCCTTTAAGTATCTTGTTAAAACACTTTGAAAGATTGGTTGTCATGTGACCAAACCTTCTTCCGTCTTCATCGTAAGCTATACTCCACTTCTCCTTTAGGATTTGATCAATCCATGCGGCTATTTGAGGGCTTGTTTCTTTAAATTTTCTAATCCGACATCGAAATCTAAGCGCAAGGTTGTATAAGCTGCATATACAAACACGAGGTAAAAATCAAGACATAATATTAGTGGAGTAAGTGGATGTAATAACATTGTCGTATAGGCAGATATACCTACTTTCTTTAATTGTTTCTTCAACATGACATTCCTGAACTTGTGATTAAAATTACTACCCAAATGGCGAATGCAATAAACATGGTATGCCTTGGGTGGTTGTCATCCTAGTTCGACATTGTTCGCCGTCGCAGTATGCCCACATGCCGATTTGAAATTAGACAGATTCCCTCTTTTTGCGTGACATGAATCCAAATTAGTGCCAAAAACCATGACCAGGTATCAATATTCTCCCTAGAAACAACCGCAAATGCAATTGGAAGGACGTAATTGTTGCCTTCAATCGATGTTGCAATGAGCAATGTTCCCCAGTATTTTCCATACAAATGGGTACCGTCGATGCTGATAACGGGTTTGCAGTAATTAAAAGCATCACAACACTGCGTAAATGTCCAAAATACCCTCTTGAAGACCTTAGCACTTCCATCCAGTTGTCCATCAATAAAATGGTCATTCAAATTCAGTTTATATGCAGACCCTTGAGCAAAATTTAACATGTAACCCAACCACCTTGGCAGGAACGCATAGGACTCATCTTGTATGATATATGGAATCCGAGAGTTGTTGCAATCCTTTCCTGAATAAACCAATTTTAAGACTGGGGTCCTCCCTAATATTTATGCAATTTTTCAAACAATAACATATTAATAAAATTTACAGCAAAATAAAGAGTCCAATATTTCAATAATTTTAAGTACCTAAGATCAACGAACATATGAAATTTGAGTCAAGTTGCTTGTGATCTTGAGAAAGATTCTGACTAACACATGTGTGTTGGTTGTTTCATATGCCTACAACCCATTCAGTGCCACCCTTTTTTTGGTATGCCCTCATCCTCCATGAACAACCGTCATTATGATTTTCACAAACCATTATAAGCCTTTTCGTATCACTTTTTTCTCCCATGGTTGTGCGATGCTCAGCCATACAGTATTGCTTTATTGTCATTTGCACATCCAACTTGCTCGCAAACACCTGGTCCTTATATAGCTCTTGACCCATCTGCCAGTTAGGTATTTGCACTCCTTGCATGTCATCAAACTCCTGATCTGGGTATGCCCAATTAATATTCATGTAATAGTTTATGTTAGACCAAAATGGTGCATTTCCCTCTCCTGTATAATGAGACATTCAACATATTGTTTTGTTAAACCCACAATATTTTTAACACTACTGACTAACAAATGGTTGTGCATACATACCTGGAACCGGAGGCGAGTCTTGCATTTCGACAATGCCCGGAGAAGGAATTGGGATATCACGGTCGAAATCACTATCTACGTCTGTATCCGATGACTCACTGTCTGGAACAACACCTTTGTCCACTTCTTCCTCAGAACTGTCCATAGGCCAACTTGGGTCATGGGCCGACACCATTTCAGTCTCCATTGGTTGAGTTGGTGGTGGTGGTGGAGCCGATATATCCGTATGTTCAGAATCCATTTGCTGGGTTGGTTGGGTTGGTGGTGGTGGTGATGGGGATACATCTCTATCTTCGGTATCCACCAATGGCTCTCTGTTAATGTCAATGGAGTCAATGGGTGGAACAAAATGTTGACTGCTTGACTGTCCACCACCGTTTAATTTCGCATATAATTCGATAAATCTCGGATCTCCTCCGTCGGATGTGCATGCGTCTGTAACTAAGGCTACATCGTCATCATCTACAATATCCATACCAACTCACTGCATCGGGTTGCCCGATGCACATCTAGCACTCAATCGAGAGACAGATTGACCCAATTGTAATCTCAACTTCTTGTAAATCATTTTCATCAAATCCTGATAACTGCATCCTGGAGGCATACGAAAAATTTTACTTTCTCCTTCAAATACTTGACCATTCGGTTCAAAATATTTCCTCCCATTATAATATACAATGGTGATTAAACCATTTCTATTACCACTCATTTTGCAAAAATTGAAATAACAAAATTATACAGCATTCGATTGAAGAAGAGAACGTGTGAGATGATGTAGAAATGGAGGAGGGAGTGTGGTTTTATAGGACCAAATTCGCTGGGTTGGATAGCAAAATACTACACTTATTTAGCTTTGCCCCTTAGTGAATTCATAGGGAGCTTCCACGTGGCAATTATCCATGTATTTCTCTCCTACACCTAGCGAAATACGTGTTGTGTTCGACATGGTGACATGTATTTCGCTAAACACCCTAGCGAAATATCTATAACGCTGCCATGTATCCTGCCCGTTTCTGCCATGGTCACTGATGCATTGACCACGTATTTTACTGGCCCTTGTAGTAAAATACGTGGCCAACAAAATTATGCCACATCAAATCACGTATTTTGCTGAGTCTTATAGCAAAATAAAACGTGTGACAATTTGAAAAATACTACTGTTCACGTGACATTTATGCAATTTTTTTTTTTCAAATGTGAGACATTGGTCGGTATCTCTTTGAATCTTAAGCACAAGATAAAAAGCTTTGCAAAGACAAAGATTAAAATATTTGTGCATAGAGTATCGTCCATTACATGTATCATAGTATTAGTATGTAATCATTGCTTCTCTTCATTTAAGTCTTTTCTTTATCGTTGATGAATAAATAACTGTTTAAGAACTTTTTCCGTTCCGTTCTGATGTTGCATTAAATACGCAATATGTTCTTCACATTATAAGAAAAATATGGCTTGCCCTTTCTAAAAGAGAGAGAAAAAATGACAGACTCTCGAACTGAGACTTATAACTAAAAGGTGTTTCTGACATGTTGAAAGCGTTTTCTACTTCTCTCATTTTGACAGTACTGTGTAACATCAATTATTCTTTATAATAAAAAAGTGAGAGCATATTCAAAAATATTTGACAAATATAAACGTTGAAACACTTACCGTGCTTTTGGATATGGGGTTTAAAGTGGGAAAAGTAATTTTGAAAGGGATTTAAAATAAATTGTTATAAAATTTACTGTTTAAAATTTGGAAATTTTAATGAGAAATTTTAAATAACTAAAACTTAAGAATTTTAAATTCCTTCTAAAGCAAGAGAATTTGAGAATTCTTCTCAGCATTTATCTCTGTATCATTTTTGCACACCATTACTCCTCATCATTTGTCAATGACACTTTTCATGTGCCTGAAAGCTCGGGCACGCTACTGTCACTGTTTAAGATGACCCATCTCACATGGCCTTCTCTACCACGCAAACGCAATGGCGTCATCTTCGTCGATGGCTTCCTCGACGCCAAAGATGTGTCCATAGATTCAGATTCGGACGAATCCTTTAACATTAATTACAACGTTTTAGACTCCTTTAACGACAAGAGCAACAAGAAGGATAGGGATCGCAAGCTGAACCATGCTACCATTGTTTATTGTAGGTGTATTTAAAATCAGGTTTAAATTGTTTATCCAACCATAATATTTTAAAAATCTAAGAAATTTAAATGATGCATTTAAATTACTATAAATTTTAAATTTATCAAAATTTCAAATTTCTTTATACAAATGCAACCTTAGTCATATGTTTGAAATCGATCATTTTGTTCTTATGCATATGCGAGAAACTTCGTCAAGAGTAATAGAAAACATCACGCTTGAAAAGAAGTCTAATAAGAAAGTATTACCTTTGCTTTTTATTATAAGGTTCAATTAATTAATTCATTAAGATTAAAAAGATTGGTTAATTTAGTTGAAAGCATTAAATTTATCTTAATATTTTCTCTCCTAAATATTCTATGAGCAAAACTAACAAACATTAGTGGTCAATGTTTTTCTCATTATCAGGTCATTCTAGGGCTGACTTTAATTAAGAGCATTTTGTGAAAAAATAATTAATATAAGAGACAATTTAAATTAAACCTATATATACATATATATATATATATATATATATATATATATATATATATATATATATATATGTATATACACGACACTTTGGACACTTTTTATGAAAAATGTGTATTGGGCTCTTAGTTCAAAAATGGATTAGGCCCTTAGTTTAAAAACACATCGGATGCTTTTTCAATAAAAGTCTATTTTCTCATGTACTTTAATATTTTTAAAACACATACTTTGAAAGCATTCATGGACGATTATACGAGGATATATTTACAAACTGCACAATAACGCATCGTTAGTAATTCACAAATATTAGTAGTCTTTGTTATTGTCAAAATATTTTTGGGGATTAGAAGTTTCATACATCGTTGGTTTCAACAAATTTGAAAAAGTTTTAGTTAAAATACTTATAAACTGAAATATATATATATATATATATATATATATATATATATATATATATATATATATATATGTATGTATGTATAATTCATATTAATCAATTATTGTAATATTTGCAATGGTATAGTGCATTCACTATCCGTCTATGTTATTTTTTCCCTTAAAATGTTTTACTCTTCTTACTTAAACCATAAAAGCATTCCTGCAGCCCATCGACTTTGGAACTAATCTTGTGCAAATTGAAGTATGGGTCTAAACGTTGTTTTTAGCCAGGTATCAATACCTTGGCACCAATTTGCAATTCAATTTATTGTACTCAGCAATAGAACAAAATAAAATAAAAAGGACCACGTGTCAGCAAATTGGCACCTCTTAACTTCCCTTCCCTGCCACATCTACAAGTACAACTACGAGTCACACTACAAGTCTACAAATGCCATTTAATCTAGTTGTCATGCGAAATCCTTACAAAAGAGGTGTTTTAGATTTTTATCAATTGAAGGTATGCATGTTATTTTGCTCCAATTCTATATCCATTCCCATTTTCTATTTAAACTCATTTCTAATTAAATATCACAAATCAATGCTGAATCTCACAATCATTTTTTCATTAATGCCCTGTAGGCTGTAGCCATCCTCTGGAGTAAAAAGAGGGAGGAAGAGCAACATAAGCAGAAGCACTGATTGCATGTATACTAACACCTTGCTTTTCGACCATCTTCTTGTTGTTGCCCTTCTCCAATTAGTGAACCTTTATGTGAATCACTCACCCAGTCACCAAATCAAATTGTAATTTGTTGATCAGTCTTGAACACTTATTATTACTGGATTAATTGTTAATAATGTTTAAAACACGGATTTGAACCTTGAGATGTATGCATGTCCAAGCATTAGGTACAACATTTTTTTTAGTTTCCCGAGAATCTTAAGTTAGAAATGTTAGGTCCTGTTTGGGGTAGTTTTTGGTTTTTAGTTTTGAAAATTTTAAAAATAATAATCAAGTTTTAGTTTTGGTTTCAAAAATATTTTTAACCAGTTTTTTAAATATCATTAGTGTCAAAATAAACTCATTTTGAAAGTTTTATATCGTATAACAATTAGTTTAATAGTGTTTTTGTGTCGTGGTGCGACAATGATGATGTGGATGATGTTAGCAACAACAGTGGCAGTAGAAAATATCAGTGGTGGTCATATATAGTAGCAGTGACCGTGGTAGTTGCGACAATGGAGGTGGTGGCAATTGTGGTGGTGGCAATGGTGACAATGATAGTGGTGATAGCAATGTTGGTAGCGATGTTGGTGGCGATGATGGTGGTAGGATGGTTGTGGTAGCAATGACGAATGTGGTATTGTTGATAGTGATGGTGGTGACAATGATAGTGGTGGTGACAATGGCAGTGGAGGTGACATTGATGGTGGTGGTGCTGGTAGCAATGCAAGTGGTGATGGTGATATTGGTGGCAATAATAGTGGTGGTGGTAGTGGTGTTGGTGGTGACACCAAGTGGTGGTGGTGGTTGTGGTGATAGTGACAGATATGGTAGTAGTGGTGACAATGAGACTGGTGGGGGTCATTGATGGTTGTGTTGGTGGTTGTTGTAACACTCTGGATTTTTTTTAAGTCACTAATCTGGACGTTTATGTGTGATTAATTGCATGTTTTATTGTATGTTTTGTATGATTATTACTGATTGAGTGCCCTTGCCTTGGTATGCTTGTTAGTGGTTGATAGCTGTCCGTGTTGATCGGCGATTACTGCGTTTACACGAAGGGCAAACTTGCCCTGTCAGTTGAGTGCTTAAGGGCAGAAGTGTGCAGGGGAAGCGTGCTCTTCCTTCTTCTACCTTTGCGTTTTCTCTATTCTCTCTTTTGAAAACTCACCCAGAAAACTTCTCGTTCTCGACCCCCTCTGTGTTACTTTCAACCCGTGAGAACCACCACTGAATCCTGACGTCGAGACGGACCTCGTGGCCGGAACAGAAGCTTAGGGCAAACTATTGTAAAGCTCGTAAACAAACCTCTGGTTAGGTAAGGGGAGCTTACCATGTTTGATAACAGTTTCAGGTAGCATGCTTGAGGACCAGAGAGTCCGACCAGGGCAATGGTTGCATGTCCTGTGTGTGTGTTGTTTTCCAGAAAGTTGTGTCTTTGAATGAACGAAATGGGTTATGCTCTACGTTGGCTGATTGGTGTTTTGTGTTGGTAGTTAATGATGTTCTGGTGTGGTTTTTGATGGTGTTCTGGGAAAAGGGGGAGTTGATATTGCAAGAACTCCCCTTGCTTGTGTGTGGAGCTGGCATTTTGATGCTGAAAAGTTCCCAAGACACTTCATAGAAGTGTTCGTGAAGGTGCTAAGTACCTGGTAGGGTTTAGCCGAGTTGTATATATATGTGCTTGTGATGTCGGCTGCCGAGATGGGTTGACCGAGTTGTATATATATGTGCTTGTGATGTCGACTACCGAGATGGGTTGGCCGAGTTGTATATATATGTGCTTGTGATGACGGCTACCGAGATGGGTTGACCGAGTTGCATATATATGTGCTTGTGATGTTGGCTACCGAGATGGGTTGTATATATATGTTCTTGGGATGACGGCTGCCGAGATGAGTTGGCCGAGTTGTATATATATGTGCTTGTGATGTCGGCTACTGAGATGGGTTGGCTGAGTTGTATATATATGTCTTGTGATGTCGACTGCCGAGATGGGTTGGCCGAGTCATATATATGTAGTGTTTGTGGATGATGTATGTGAATTACGTTGAGGTTAGCCTATGTGATGGCTTGAGATGTTTTGTACCTTGATAGAGCCATGGTGAGAGGCTATGTATACACGTGAGATGTCGGGACCAAGTGGTGAACCTTGCAAGGGCCACGGTCAGTGCATCAGTAAGCCCGTGCTGGGGCAGCCCTTGTTTGGGGCAGTATGTATGTAACATGGGAGGGTATGAAAATCCTAGCCAGGACGGGATGTTCCTGTGCTGGGCCATACGTTGATGGTGCCCAAGAGAGACATACTTGTTTGTGGCCTGTGTTGGGGCGGCCCTCATTTGGGGCAATATGTATGTAACATGGGAGGGTATGGAGATCCTAGCCAGGACGGGATGTTCCTGTGCTGGGCCATACGTTGATAGTGCCCATGAGAGACATACTTGTTTGTGGCCCGTGTTGGGGCGGCCCTCATTTGGGGCAATATGTATGTAACATGGGAGGGTATAGAGATCCTAGCCAAGGCGAGAAGTTCCTATGCCGGGCCATACGTTGATGGCACCCATAAGAGACATACTTCATTTGCATGACGGAAATAAGATTATTGGCTGTAATAATACGAGAAGTGCTGGAGGGCCACATTTGTAAGGAAATCCTTATGATACCCATTTGGCTAATCACCATGGGGAGGTGAGTCCCGTGCACAACCGAGTGACCCTGACGTCAACTATAGCTATCATTTGGACTATGAATTTGGCCTATTTTCGGGATGGTACCACATTGCATGTCGAGAGTTGAGACAGGAGTATGCATCATGCCAGACATTGTTAAGTCGATTAGTGGAATGTTCTTGGATGTTTGTTTATGTTAATTGCATGTTGATACATCTGGACTTGTGGTGATGCTATGATGCTTGGGTTGTTTTTCCTTGACTGATATTAGCTTTCGTCTGTTATTTTATAAGATGAACTCACCATTGCTTTGTTGTGCCATGTGGTCTGGTACCTATGATGATCGCGAACCATGTTCGTGTGAGCAGATGGACAACAGTAGGCGATCCAGGAAGATGACAACTGTTTAGTTGGAGCCGCCGAGTTGCCGGGATGTCGATGTGATGGATCCCGGGCAGGGGTTATGCTTTGCTGATTACACCCCTGGTTGTGATAGTCACATACATATTTTGCTAGTTGCACCCCTAATGTTTAATCCCTTAATTCACTTGTAAAGCACTTGTACGTTTCAAACAGGGATAATTGTACTTACAATTAAAACACGTTTCGTATATGCATATATATGTATGCAATTTGAATGTTTCATACGTGCCTTGTTTATGTTTATAATCGTCATGTGATTGCGAAAAATTTACCACAGTTTTCATTGACCTATAAAAATGGGTGTTCTTTTTATCAAAAATTACGTTAATGTTGTGGTTAAAAGTTAGAGATACAGTAGCGACGTGGCGGGTCGTTACAGTTGTGGTGGTGGCGGCCAGTTATGACAGTGATAACTATGGTAGTGGCAATGGTGGTGTTGGTGGGGTACGATGACAAAGGTGATATTGGTGGTGATGGCAGTAATGATGGTAGTGGCAACAGAAAGTATCATATGTCAAATGTGAGAAATGTGTATTTTGTAAACTAAAAACCAAATTCACAACCATTTTTTTCTTAATTTTGAAAATGAGTGTAAAAGTGTTTTGAAAATAATTTAAAAATCATTTCAACTCCATTTTTTCAAACACATTTTATTTTGAAAATTGTATTTGAAAACCAAAAACTCGCAACTACTTCAAGCATGTACTTAGTTTTCCATGTTTGGTTTGATTTTAAAAAAATAACAAGGAACCATGTTTTTCGGGATTTTTTTTTTGTCAAGTTTCCTACAAAAATATTTTCATGGGTAAGTGTGAATCTAAGTTTCCCTAATTAAAAAAATAAGTTTAATTACGGTAAAATATCACATTATTCTTATTAAATTATTTAATGAGGTAAATAATTAAAGATTGTGGGAAATATACTATTTTACTTTTATATTCCCAGGAAACTGATATGACAATATTTATGATCAACAAACAAATTCAATCATTCTCATGATTCATAGTTCTTAGGAATGATAACTCCAGGACATGAAAAAATTTCCCTTGTACCAAACGCCTAGGCATATATTGCTTTATTTGTGGTAGTATTGGTAGAAATTGTATTCTATAGCATGAACCTTTGAATTGTTATTGGAAAAGAGAAAACATGAAGGGAAAAAAAGGTTTTGCTTTGGGGAAATTTAATTCTTGGTTCATGTTTGAGACACAGGTGGATGTCTGTTTATGTTGGTTGATCATATGAATTGGTTACAAAGATTTTTCTTGTGTGTTGAGCGATGGAGAGTCCAATCTAGCTAATTAGTTGTAGAGGTCGTTAGCATTTGTTGGTTAGATAACATTTTATAGTTGCTCTTATATAAGGAATAAATGAACTTTTGTTTCATTTCTTCCATTTGAATAAGAAATATGTCAATCTTTCTTTGTATTTCGTTCTTGTGAGGGCATCAGAGCTCTATAAGATTTAATGTCTCATGTGAAAGGCATGCGACTTATTAAGGATTAATAAATAAATAATAAATTGTTATGGACTAAGTTGTAAAAGGGTCGGGGGTTGTAAGCTTAAGTGGAGCAGTTTCTAGAGATAACTACTATTTGATTGAAGTAGTGGTTACAAAGAGGTTAATATCCACTAACATAAAATAAAGTATTCTTCCTGACATTAAAGTATTCTCATAACCTTAGCCATCATCACAAAACATAGAGAGTATGGAAAGAAGAGTTAAAGGAAGTGAAATCTTATTTCTCTCCTTTTTCAATGAATCAAAGCACACCAGAGAGAAGTCTCACTATGAAGAAAAATAGTTATTGTTTATCTATTATTTGTGAGAATCATATATTTCAAGATCCTGTCTGGTTTTCTATTATTGTGATCCTTAGAAGATTCATTAAAATTTACATGTGGTATCAGAGCATGTGTTGTGAAATTATATGATTCTCCATTAATGATGTTTCTCCCCAAATTGTATGAACCCTAATTTTAAGATTAAGAATTATTGATGATATGTTTTTCCACTGCAACTATTGTGTATTTTTCGTTGGTGCATCTTATACTGATTGACATATAATAAAAAGAAAGCAAGCAATTTCCTTATGAACATCTCGTACACGTAAATTCATTTGAGAATTTAAAGTATGTGAACTCCTTTAGAATTCTTTTATTTGGAGCTTTAATTATTTATACTTTGGATGAAAGCATATTCAGTACGTGAATTCTAATCTTGAAGGTCATTAATATTTTCTTTTAATGAATGCTTTTCTTCTTCTTTTTTGAATTCTCGGGTACCTATAAGGAACATGATTGGTGGTTTAAATATTTCTTGTTCCTTTTGTTATATGGTACTTGAATGTGACTAAAGGGATGAATGTTATAAAAAGGTAAATGTTCTACTATTATTCATGGTCTGGAACTTTATAAGCAGAAGTGGCTATGAATTGTTAATTGCAACAAGCATATGCATATGCATGTTGTGTATTTGGTTGGAATTAAGTATATGATAGACTTGTTAGTCATCAAAGTGGCCATATCTTTAAGGTTATTTGGTTGGAATTAAGTGTATGATAGACTTGACATTGGACATCATTTAGATTTATTGGAAACTCTTTATGTACCTAATTTATCTAAGAATTTAGTTTCAGTATCTAAACATGATGTTACTGAATATTTTTTTAATTTTGGTAATGAATGTTTCAGTTTATTTAAGTAAAATCATCTCATTGGTACTAATATTCTTTGTGATGGTTTATATAAATTGAATTTAAATGGTTTGTATGCTGAAACAATTTTTTGACTTTACATCATAATGTTGGCACTAAATGTAGTTTAGTGAATGAACGCTCCACTTTTTTGTGGCATAAACATTTGGATCACATTTCTAGAGAAAGAATAGAAAGATTATAAAGAATGAAATTCTTGCAAATCTAGATTTTATTGATCTGAATATTTGTGTGGATTGTATTAAAGGAAAACAAACAAAACACACAAAGAAATGTACTACAAGAAGTACTGAGCTTCTTGAAATATTGCACATTGACATTAGTGGACCTTTTGATGTTAATTCTTTCAAAAAGGAAAGGTACTTTTTCCCATTCATTGATGATTATTCATGTTATAGTTATGTCTACTTACTACATGAGAAATCTCAAGCAATTGATGTTGTAGATATTTCTTTGAATGAAGTAGAAAGACTATTAGATAGAAAGGTGAAAGTTGTCAGGTCTGATAGAGGTGGTGAGTACTATGGAAGGTATAATGAAACTGGGCACCTAGGTCCATTTGCTAAACTCCTTCAGAAACGTGATATTTGTGCACAATACATACTGTTTAGTACACCACAACAAAATGGTGTATTAGAAAGGTGTAACAGAACATTAATGGATATGGTTAAGAGTATCTTAAGTAACTCTAATTTGCCCATATTTTTGTGGATGTATGCATTGAAAACTGCCATGTATTTGTTGAATATGGTTCTTAGTATGGTAGTTTTGAATACACCTTTTGAACTTTGGACTAATAAGACACCTAGCATAAGGCATATGTATGTTTGGGGTTGCCAAATAGAAATGTGAATTTATAATCCACAAGAAAAGAAACTGGATGAAAAAACAATTAGTGGATATTTCATTGGTTATCAAAAAAAAAACAAAGGGGTATGGATTTTACTATCCTAATCATAGTATGAAAATTGTTGAAACTGAAAATGCAAGGTTCATTAAAAATGGTGAAATAAATGGAGTACAGTTGCACAAAATGTGAAAATTAAAAAAGTTAGACTACAAGTTCCTTTAACTTTTTCCTCTAGCAGTAAAGTGAGTGTTCCTCTAGATGTTGTTTCAAACAATAATGAAAAAGAACAACATAATAATGAGCCCATGATTCAAAATGAACCTATTGTAGAAGAACCACAAGAAGTAGCATTCAAGAGGTCTCAAAGAGAAAAAAGGCCAGCTATTTCAAATGACTATGTGGTATATCTACATGAAAAGAAATTGAATTAAGCATTATTGATGATGATCCAATTTCATTTTCACAAGTCGTAAGTTGTGAAAATTATGATACATGGTTTGAATCCATGAAAGAAGAGTTAAGATCTATGAATCAGAATGGTGTTTGGGACCTTGTAGAATTGCCAAAAGGTTGCACAAGTATTGGTTGTAAGTGGGTCTTTAAGATTAAATGTAACTCTCATGGAAACCTTGAACGTTACAAGGACAAACTTATTGCTAAGGATTTTACTCAGAGAAATGGTGTTGATTATAAAGAGACATTTTCACTAGTCTCACGAAAGGATTCCTTCATGATTATTAGGACACTTGTAACCCATCATGACTTGGAGCTACATTAAATGGATGTGCAAACTACCTTTCTTAATGGAGATTTAGAGGAGAATGTTTACATTGACTAACCAATAGGGTTCTGAGTTAAAGAAAATGAACACATGGTGTGCAAATTAAAGAAATCAATATACACACTCAACCAAGCTTCCTGCCAATGGTATTTGAAGTTTAATGATACCATTGTTTATTTTGGATTTGAGGAAAACATTGTTGAGAAATATATATATATATTAAAGGTCAATGGGAGTAAGGTTATATTTTTTATTCTATATGTTGATGATATCTTGCTTGCAACTAATGATCTTGTTCTTCTTCATGAGACTAAGAAGTTTCTCTCTAACAATTTTGAAATGAAGGATATAGGTGGGGCAAGCTATGTGATAGGAATAGAAATATTCTGAAACAAATCATAAGGATTGTTAGGCTTGTCGCAAAAAACATATGTCAATAAAATACTAAAGAGGTTTAGGATGGAAAATTGTTCAGCATCACCTGTTCCAATTCAAAAAGGAGTCAAGTTTAGTCTCGCACAATGTCTTAAGAGATTTGGAACAAAAATAAATGGAAACAATTTCGTATGCACATGTTGTTGGGAGTATTATGTATGCTCAAATCTGTTCTTGACCAGACATAAGCTTTGCGGCTAAATGGTTAGGAAGATATCAAAGTAATCCAGGAATGAAACATTGGAAAGCTGCAAAAAAGGTTCTAAGATACTTACAAGGAACAAAGAATCACATGCTTACATATAAGAGTTTTGATCACCTTAAGGTGATTGGTATTCAGACTCAGACTTTGTTGGATGTGTGAATATATGGAAATCCACCCTTGGTTATGTATTTCTTTTAGCTAAAGGAGTAGTATTGTGGAAGAGTGTATTGTAGCATGTTTTGAGGCTACAATTTAAGCTAATTGGTTGCGGTACTTTATTTCAGGGCTTGGAATTGTCACAGTATTGCCAAGTCACTGAAAATGTTTTGTGATAACTCATCAACAATGTTTTTATCTAAGAACAACAAGTACTCTAACGGTGCTAAACATATAAAATTGAAGTACTTTGCCGTGAAAGAAGAAGTTCAGAAATAAAGAGTGTCAATAGAAAATATTAGCACAAATCTCATGATAGTTGATCCTTTGACAAAGAGATTACCGCCCAAGACATTTATTGAGCATGTTGAAAAGATGGACATTATTGTTATTAAGGATTGTTGAGTGTAATGTTTACTTTTGTTTTGGATTGTTGACATTTTGAGCTCATATATGATATGTTTCTGATTACTTTTTCTCTAAGTTTGCATGCATGTTTGTATTAGAGTAATGTAAGCAAGTATCATCTTAAACAAAGACATTATGTTGGACCATTATGTGCTTCTAAGTATGCTCATATTAAGAAGTCTAATTTGTGGTACATGAAAGAGATTATGTCGATTAAGTGATGCAAAACTGTCATAACTTGAATTAGTACATATTCTTAATTATGAAATTATGATGTGTCCAATGTATGAACCAATTTAATCATTTCAATGCATATTACGTAAGTTTTATTTATTTATTTATCCATCCATGATGTTCGATAATGTCACATGAATCAAGTGAGAGAATGTAAGATTTAGTGTCTCATGTGAAACGCATGTGGCTTATTGCAGATTGATAAATAAATAATTATTATGGACTAAGTTGTAAATTGATCGTGAGCTTAAGTGAGACAATTTCTAAAGACAACTACTATGTGATGAGAGTAGTGGTTATAAAAGAGTTAAAACCCATTAATGTGAAATAAAGTCTTCTTCTTGACATTAGAGTATTCTCTCAACCTTAGTTACCATCACAAAAGATAGAGAGAATAGAAATAAGAGTCAAAGGAAGTGAAATCTTATTTCTCTCCTTTTTCAAAGAATAAAAACACACCGGAGAAAAATCTCACTATGGAAAAAAGTACACACTGTTTATCTATTATTTATGAGAATCATATATTTCAAGATACTCTTTGATTTTCTATTATTATGATCCTTAGTAAAACTATTAAAATTTACAAGCTCTTAAGAGCTTTGTTGCGTCTTTGATAGTTCTTGGTTCCAGTCTTTAAATTAAAGAATCACACCTTTTTAAATGGATACTTTTCAATGTTTGGTAAATGAATGAGGGGCAGAAATTAAATATTTGATTTGATGAGAAACGGCTTTTGGATTCCACTCTAGCAGTTGGATAACTTTTAACATAGAGGAATTGAAAATGTTTAAATAAAAGGAAAAGAACAAAAATGTCCATGACGAGAACAAAATTACAAAAGTATATTATAGGTTTCGGCATCAACCTTACTGGTAAATATAACTGCCTTCAAGTTGTGGATTGTGAAGATGTACAGAATTACATTTTGTTCAAACAGGTAGCATGATGAGGTACGGCACTTAGTGTATTAGAGATAGAATACTTCCACCTATTTTGCATCTGATGCCCGTATACCATGTCGCTTGAAGAATTCTCTAAAACCATAAGCACTAACATCGTAGTTGAACTGCAAGTGCACAAAAATGAATATCGGACAAAATTACAATATTTCAAAAAGGAAGCAAAGATAGTTGTCAGGCAAGTTCAATTTTTATTTATTTATGTAGTATTACTAGCTTTACCACCTAGGTATAGATATGTTTTGTGTATTAGAGTGAGAGAAAGTTCAAAATACAAATAATCATGATCAGTAATAGATGCTCCAAAGACTAAGGAGAACAAAATAACTTACAGGCAGGACCTTCACGTTGTATTTAGTAATATTTGGATCAGCTACCCTTCCCTGGTTAGCTGCCTGCATAAAAAAAGAACACAAGTTTCAAATTAAAAACAAGATTTTAGTCACTAAAAAGATTAACCTATGAACTAAAACCACGTCTTAATCATGAAATCAAAACAAAATTTATTATTATTATTATTTCTTCCAATGAGCAGTATAGGCAGTTAAGTGATGAGATCATGAGACTGTAGTGAACAGGTAAGGACCAAGGAATATCATACTTGTGTAGGACTGTGAAATATCTCAATAAATGGATACTCCTTTTTCTGCCGAGTTATACAAAACCCAGGATATTTTGGACATTCAACCTACAAAGCACCAGGAAATAACAACCCTGTTACAGAGTGCCTAGAAAATAAGTAGCCAAAACCTAAGGAAATAGTAAATTACTCCCAAGCAATAAATTACAAAAAGGAACATAATAAAGTATTAATTTTATTGTTGACCTCCTCTAAAGCAAACTCCAACATTGCAGACTAATAAGGACAAGTGTCTCTGTTTTTTATGATTCTATTTGATGAGTAGGTGCTATGCTTCTCATGTGTGATGTTATTGATATGACTACCAACACTTAAAAAGAGTGAATTGATGAAAAATAACTTACACGCATAAATTTTACATTTGGATAAAACTCAGCAGCAGATTCTTCTAATACTTTGTCAAGATGCCGTGTGTAGTTCCCCCTGCATTATTAAATAGCAAGTAGTTATTCAAAAATCTTTTTACTTCTTTTTACTTTCCATTCAGACCAAAAGTGATATTCAAAGTAGGGGGGAACTGGGGACGGGGGACAAAATGAGAATCTAGAAGCTGACTCCAGATCACCTGATGGTAAATGCAACAACCACAGGGAAACCTTCGTGAAGGAGTTTGACAAACTCACGCTCAGAGGTAAAATGAATAACCCGTGATGGTCCAAGGTCCTTGGGATAACCAGTATAGTACCTTACATTATCACAAAAATTCCAAGAATAGAAAAGAATCAGATCAGGTGAGACTGCTCCAAGTATAATCCTAGGAGCACAGTGCCATAACAAGTTAAAAACACTATCACACAGCTATCATTTGAATTGTCAAACTATGCTACCATAGTCAATCCCCACTGAACCTAATTAGTAATATACAAAGTTTTGAAATTAGCTTCCATAAATTTATAGATATGACGGAACAATTCTTCAGTCAAATAACTAATTGTTTTATACTATAATTAATAAAAATCAATCAGTTACAGCAAAGTGACACTGGCAGTTGCTGTGCTAAAATTTTCAAATAAACATCATATGGAGGAAGTCATACTTGCAAGTTGCTCTCAGATGACTGATCATCCGATCGAAAAATGATGGATCTTCCATTTCACAGAGTAGTGCAACAGGTTAAACTATCCAGTCCCTGCAACAATCGTTATATCTAAGTGTTAGTTACATTAATACTATCTACCTTCTTATCCACAGATAAGTACTAACCAACAAATTGGTCAAAATGTCATACTTCACTCCGTATCACTAGCTCAGGGAACTAATTCCTTAAGTTGATTACATTAAGCACACAATAATTCTAACAGTGCACACTATCGACCTCACCAAAACCACATCTTATACAAAAAGATTCAAATGGAGCATTTTATCAAACAGCTAGCGAGCACATCATAAATGGCATCCCATCTTCCTTATCAAAAGGTACTAACTAGTCAAAATTGCTAAAGCATATTATAATTGCATCTCCTTTTTTAAAATATCTACTATTAACGGTGCATAATCCCATTCACATACATATTAATAAAATGCTCTACCAAATTCAAAATTATAAACATGCTTAGCTTGCGTGTGCTTAGAATCATAATTAACACGCATAGCTCGGAAGGGAATAACCACAAAAAGTGATAAATCCAAATCAAAGAAAAACCAAAATCGCGTGGCATTGCAAAATGATCAAACTAAATACTAGCAAGGAAGCGTTGCATAACGCAACAAATGCACCTGTCAACGGAACGGGGTCCTAAACAAAAGAGGGTTCAAAGTTATAGGAAAAGTAAACAAGCTTCAGAATTGAAATTGAACAACGGCATGATTGATTCAGTAACTAAAAGTTGGTAAAAGAAAGAGTACCTAAAAATGGAAGAGTATTGCTCCCGAAATCGTTCCCAACTGAAGTCGTAAACCAACAAGTGTGCATGTCTCCATTATGAAAAAAAGAGTTTTACTGTAACTAAGTTTCCATTTCCTCAACTTTTTCAGATTTTAAATTGTAATTCTCAAATTTTTTATAACTTTTAGTCATTCATAATTCATAAGTTTTTCGTCAGTATCTTTAGCTTTTCCGAATTCTTTTATCAATTTGTATTTTTTATTTATTTTTATTGTTCAAAATTTATCCTTGGTTATCCCATTTTTAGTCTATGGTTTATTTTATATTTGAAACTGATTTTAATTAATAAAAATTAATAAAAGGCTAGAAATTGACAAAACATTCTAGGGTGCATTTGATACATAGATAAATACTTGAATTACAGCACATTTTTTTTTAATTATGTACATTGTTTGATGAATATTGAACAAAAAGACAAAATAATACAAAGTTTATTAAAATATTTTTTTATTAATTATATTAATATAATTTATATTATTATTATTATTATTATTAATTAATGTAAATTCAAAATTCACAACATATACAAGTAAGTTACCTAGTAGATAACGTAAATTTAAAATACATGACGTGATAAGATTGTTGTAACTAGCATATAATAAAAATTCAAATGCAATAAAAGTATGTCTATTTTGAATATCAGAAATCCACTTAATAAATTATGTTAAAGTTTTACTCACCAAAATAAAGGCTTTGTGAGCAATTATATCTAGTAGGGATGTTTGTCATGCAATTTGATTCATAGACAAAAAGTCATCCAAATCAAATATAAAATAAAGATGTTACTCGATTTTGTTTGATTTGATTTAAATGTAATATCACATCCAAACCAAATCAAACCAATCTTTAATGTGGTTTGGTTTGGTTCGATTTTGTGGATTTTTTTAATCTATTATCATAATTTAAATTTATCAACTAAACTTACATAATTATTATATATACTATATAATTTTAAAAATGAATTTTATTTTTATTAAATTTTGTTTAACATGTTTTAATTAAAAAATATTATCTTTACTTCAATTTAGCATTAATATAAAATAATATTACCAACTTTTTTTGTAATATAATAGCAATTTATACATCACTTGATATTTAACACTATTTTTTTAACAATGTTAGTACATCCTTTTTAGCATAAGAAAGTAAAATATATTTCTAGATTATAAAGTAAATGAAAAGTACTAAATTATTTAATTCTTATTATTAATTATCATAATAAAAATCAAAATAATTATAATATGTGGTTTGTTCGATTTTTATAACAAGATCCTAAAACCAAACCTAAGCCACACAAAAAATGTAATTTTTTTTATTTTTTGTTTTTGTGATTTTCAGTTTAAGTGATTTTTAATTTTTTGAATCGATTTAACAGTTTACAAACGATTTGATTTAGTTTTGAAAACCCTTAATATCTAGAATTATGCTAATGTACAAACCAATGTCAACGCCATGTTATACACTGAAAAAATATTATGTAAAATCTTAATTCAATAAAAATGATATAATTGTATACAAAAGATCCATTCAATTATATATTTATATAAATAATATGTTAACTACATTGAATGTTAAATTAATATTTATTTTCAAATATAATTTCTTTATTTATATTGATTATATATACATTTATTTTTTCTAAATAATTTTGTATTCATTTCTCGGATGTTTTTGTTTCCTTTCCCTTTATCAAAATTTAAGCCAAGGCTCAAAATGGAAAGCTCTCAAACGAAATCTATAAAAGGAAGATAACTACATAAGAAGGAAAACAAAAAGTTGCATCAAAGAAAGAAAAATCCAATAAGCTTCTGAGGAAAGTTCAGAGGCAAAAATAAATAAATAATACAAATTAATAAATTAATTTGAAATCTAGGGCATTTTGGAAACAAATTTGAAAAATGGGGCACTCAAACACACTTAGATTGGGCGTGTTTAAACATGCCTAGATTGAGCGTGTTTAAGCACGCCTAGTTTGGGCGTGTTTGAGTGCTATATAAGGCCAAAAAAATTGTTGTTTCACCATTGTTACTATTTCACCTTCTCTCTAAAAATTGCTTAGCCTTCTCTCTAGAGTTTGTGAGTAGATTATTTCTACAGCGAAGCTCTGCCAACAAGTAAGTGAATTAAATTTTTTTGTCAATTATTTAATATGTTATATTGTTTAATTAGAAAATTGTTAGGGCCATATGAATTTGTTAGCGACATAGATGTTAGGTTCATAGAAAATTGTTAGTGTGTATGTTGGTTTAATGTGTAGTGTTTATGGTTTAGTGTTGGGTTAAAGATTTAGGGTTTAGGGTTTAGGGATTACAGTTTAGGGTTTAGGGTGTTTGTTGTAGAGTGTATGCTTGAATGTGTAGGGTTTAGGGTTTAGGGCTTAGGGTTTATGGTGTGTGGATTAGTGTTTAGGGTTGATGGGGTTTAAGTTAATGGTTTAGTGTTTAGGGTGTGTGGATTAGGGTTTAGGGCTAAGGGATGAGGGTTTAGGGAGTTTGTTTTAGGGTTTATGTTTGAGTGTTGAGGGGTTTGGGTGTGTGGTTTATGGTTTAGGGTTGATTGTTTATGTTATTCTGTTTAGGGTTTAGGGTTTATGTGTTTGGTTTAGGGTTTAGGGTTTAGGGTGTAGGGTTTCGGGTTTAGGGTTTTGTTAAATGGTTCATTGTTTACGGTTTAGGGTGTTTGTTTTACGGGTTTAGGCTTAAGGGGTTGGGGTTCATGGTGTTTAGGTTTTAGGGTTGAGGGTTAGTGTTGAAGGGGTTTAGGTTAATGGTTTAGTGTTTAGGGTGTTTAGATTAGGGTTAAAGGGTTGGGGTTTATGGTGTTTGTTTTAGGGTTTATGTTGGAGTGTTGAGGTTTTAGGGTGTGTGGTTTATGGTTTAGGGTTGATTGGTGATGGTAGCCTATTTAGGGTGTAGGGTTTATGTGTAGGGTTTCAGGTTTAGGGTGTTTGTTTTGTGGTTCATTGTGTAGGGTTTAGGGTGTTGGTTTTAGGGTTCATTGTTTAGGGTTTAGGGTGTTAGGTTTAATTAATTTGATAGGATAATTATTTGTAATGTTTTATGAATCGAAGATAATTTTTTTTAATTTAAATTCTCATTTATTATTTTTAAAGATACTCATTAGATAACTGATTCATCTTCGACTGATTCTTCGCGCTTTGGATCGGATCATGAGGATGAGCCCATGGATCCGACGACCCATGTTATCCCTACCCCGTATAAGTGGGGTGTTTTGCGTAGGCGTACTCAGCGCACCCATGTTTCCCAAGCTGTGTGGAATGAGGACACAACTCGACTGTTGAAGACTCGTCGAGGTAAAGTAACGGTGGGGCCACCTCATGATGATATACCTGACATCATTGGTGATATGTTGAGAAATGATGGCTTTCTACAGGTCACACGCATGCAACATATTCAGGTATGCAAGTAGGAAATAAGTAAACAATTTTTTTTATATAACTGTACATATGAATTGATTAGTTTTTTTTAGATCGATCTTGTGCTTATTAGTGCTCTGGTTGAGCGGTGGAGACCAAAGACCCATACCTTCCATATGACGCAGGGAGAGATGACCATCACGTTGGAAGATGTGGATGGGATTTTGGGATTGCCCACCGAGGGCAAAGTCGTTACAGTAGTCACCGTAGGCGACTGGGATAGCATCATTGAGGAGGTTTTTGGGCATGAACCTCAGGAAGATACTAAGCTTAAAGGTGGATATTTGCGCCTGTCTTTCTTTGATAGACATTTTACGCACTGGGGTGAGGTAGTTCCCGATTTGGTCGTCGTGATGTGCTTCACGAAGGCACACATTGCGCGGCTTATTGGAGCATGGCTGTTGAGCGACAGATTTGGGGGGAGCATGGTCGTGGCATGTTACGTCCCATTGCTTGCTGGGGACTTCGAGGATATTAGAGGATATAGTTGGGGCTCTGCGGTCCTTGCACATTTGTTTAGACAAATGTGCGAGTGTACTGATCCACATAGAAGTGACATTGGTGGGTGTCATATGCTGCTTTAGGTGTGGGCGTGGCTGAGATTCCCACCAATTGCTCCAGCTAATCCGCAGCCTACTCACCCGGAGTGGCATTTCAATCACCGGTATGTAGCTAGTATATATTTTTTTTAACAATTCTTGGAATTCAGTCTTATAGTATTCTAATGTCAGTTATTTTGAAATAAGGTTTAATGCTTTAGGCTAGTTTCGAGCACACGAGCTGCTCTGGTATAGGATGAGATTGGAATCCCTCAGTTGGGATAAGGTACGTTTAGTTATTTTTAAGTGTCCTGTGCATTTATGGTCCATGAACTTACATAACTGTGTGTTTATTTGGTCTGTATAGGTGGTTTAGCAACCATATGGAGAGTACGACTTTCTTGGTGCATCTGAGCAACAGCGACTGTTGTGGATGGCAACTACTCTTGTTATATGCTTCCACACAATTGAGTATTTGCAGCTGGATAGATGCATGCACCAATTTGGGAGGGATCAGCCAATCCTACGTACTCCCAGGAAGCTGAAGGGTGTGCATGACCTTTCGTTATGCGGTAAACGTGAAGATAACTGGGTCCGCAAGCTCAAATCGTTTATTAGACCCTGGGACGTTAGGCACCAGCACATCGACCTTCCCCCTCTGGTTAAGGGCTTCATGTCACCAAACCATGAGTACATGGTTTGGTACAGGGAAAATGGGAAGCGGTACATCTCGAAGATGGTTGCCAAGGCTGGTCGTGGTGTAAGTTTTGTTGACATTAACATTTTTCTATTTATGTTTATTATGATAAAGAACATGATTCACACTAATGTTTATATATTTTATTTTATAGTTGGATGGGCTGGAGATGCTGTACTTCGCGCTTTGTCATGAGCAGTGGCCGGGCTACAGCCGCGAGTGGGCGCAGGATGAGGTCGGTCGCATAATGTCTATATTCAGAGAGAGTTGTCGATTGGAGGAGGCAGGGCCACATATACCCGAAACCCAGCTTTAGGAGGAGCCACAAGTGTCTGTTGGTGTTGCCCGTCGAAGACAGGAGGGACGTGGGCTAGAGCGTCGACAAAAACAGAGGCACCATGTTCCTGAGCCCATCACAGGTCCCAGTCGTTGCACTTCGGGTTAGGTTAGGCCTCCATTTATAGCATCGACATTCGGCAGCCAGCCCTTGTATTACGAGTCCACTCAGCAGGGGTGTATGGGGTGCGAGGGATTCAGTACGCAAAGTCATACGCCTCCACCGCCTGCCTCACAGACACAACCTATATATATGGCTACTGCAATGGCAATGACATCAACGAATGTTGGGACCAATAGTAATGTAGCTCCTGCGGAGTGGACTGGTGCCGACATTGACGACATGCTCTCGCAGCTTGATTATTCTGCAGGAGGTTGTGGGGGTTAGCCATCAGATGTACCATTAGCCACCCCTACTGCTGAGCATCCCCGGCCCTCATCTCCAGAGCAGGCCACTCCATGTCCACCTCCCTATGTAGACCCTTATGAGGCAGGCCCTTCTCATCCAGACCCTTCTCCGTGACCACGTAGACGGAGGCTACCTGATCGTCAGGCGCGTCATTATCAGTGGCCACCGGAGTCTTAGTTTTTGCGCCTTTGTGTTTTTTAATTTTAATTTGTAATAGATTTTATTTGTTAAGTTACTTATGAAGTTTCGAACATTTTTTTGTAACAATTTTCTTAATCAGTCGACATATTAACAATTACTAACACCGTGAATAACAGTACTGATATTAGAGGCAAACAATAACAATTGAAGATAAGCAAACTTCATAAAAACTACTTAATACAATTAATCATTCAATTTCGGTAACTGGTTTGTTAAAAATAGCTAAAATCTCAATTGGACAAAAACGTTTCCAATAGTTGGATTCTGCCAACATCTTTAACACGTCTTCATCGCTTATCAACTCTTTTATGTGATATTCGATTGTGTTGTTTGAATAAGCGTAATGGGATGGCTGTCAAAAAAACAATTTTCTAACCACCTGTGAGTTGTGAATTGCATAAGGGGGAACCCCAACAGACGCAGCTTGCTTGATGACATCCTTCAGTGTTTCAATGTTGCATCCTGAAGGAATTTCAAACCTTATTGGATTTGTTCCAATGAATGAATAACCCACAAAATTGTCTTGTCGTGGTATGTTTCACTTGCCTTTGTAATATAGCATTGCATCATGTGTAGGGACGATGGTGGATCGAAGTTGGTTCAGTATACCATCGGTTGTTCTGTTGATGGTGCATAATATTTCTATAGGGCCAACACTTGACATTTGGTCATGGCACATTAACATTGTGCAACCATCATCATCATTTGTGAGTTGCAAGAATGAAAAAAAAATATTGCTGACCTGCATGTAGGGATGACTATTGGTAATAGATTTCATCAACAAAATGGTCATTGGTTAGCAGAAGGGTGTCATGCATCCTACTCTTAAGTATCTGAAAAGAACACTCATTAGGCACTCGCATTGGTATTGGAGTAGGACATTGAAAAGAAACACCAGTTTCATTGTGTTTCTTTGATCCATTTGGAAAAATGAATGCTAATTTGGAGTTACCAATGGTCTGACTACTTGTTTCTCCTAAGAATGCCATAGTAGTCAGATTGAATTTCGATTGCGGAGGTATGTTGTGTGAGAGTGAGAGTATCTGGCTTATATAAGGGCGTGTTCAGTCATGCCCTATTTGTTAGGCGTGTTCAGTCAAGCCCTATTTGTTAGGCATGTTCAATCACGCCCTATTTGTTAGACGTGTTCAGTCACGCACTATTTACTAGATGTGTTCAGCCACGCCCTATTTGTTAGGCGTGTTCAGTCACGCCCTATTTGTTATGCGTGTTCAGTCACGCCCTATTTGGGCATGTTCAGTAATGCCCTACTTGGGCCTGTTTAATCACGCCCTATTTGTTAGGCGTGTTCAGTCATGCCCTATTTGGGCGTGTTCAGTCACGCCCTACTTGGGCGTGTTCAGCCACGCCCTATTTGTTAGGCGTGTTCAATCATGCCCTACTTGGGCATGTTCAGCCACGCCCTATTTGTTAGGTGTGTTCAGTCACGCCCTATTTGTTGGGCGTGTTCAACCACACCCTATTTGTTAGGCGTGTTCAGTCACGCCCTATTTGTTAGGGTGTTTGGCTTCGTCCACCTAATTGGTTATTTAGTATTCCATTTTTAAAACGTGATCGACGTATGTGTAGTGACAAGCAAAACATGATGTGTAATATCACCTTTGTCAACCAAATACAGGGGTAATACAACATATTTATAAATGAAATACATTTAACATACCACTAATAAATCAAACATAATTACAAAATCATGAAACACCACCCCGAGTAGGACAAGCTCTATGATTATATCCAACTTGCTTGCAAAGACCGCATTTAGGAAGTCTCTGAGATGTTTCGACTTCGTCCATCTCATTATGTATTCTAGTGGACCTTGGACGGCCCTTTGCACGCAACATTGACCTGTCTGGTATAATAACTGGATCTTCACTCAGTGGAATATCAAGTTCATTACCAATTGCCTGCCAAGACAATGAATAAGCCTAGACCAAGTTGCTTACCAGGAAGACATCATCCACATACTGAAAAGGATTCTGACGGACCTGTAAAGTAGCAGCTGAGGTGTGGCTACAAGGGTATTTGAAGGCCTTAAACTTGCCACACTGACAAAAATGTTGTGTCAGGTTTACTGAATATGACCTGTCCTAGCCGTCATCCACCTCAAATAATGTTTGCTCAAGGTTATATGTGTGTACATTATGGCCTATAGCAAGGGTCTAATTATGCCTCAAAGCATCAACAACATTTTTGCAATGTCGTTGTGAATGTTGAAGCTGTGATGCAGCCACCTGACCCCTGCATACAAAATCATGAACCAATCGGTTGTACGTATGCTTCACCAGAGCAGTGATAGGCATGTTCCTTGCTCCCTTAAACACCCTGTTGATTGATTTAGACAAATTTGTTGTCATATGGCCATATCTTCTCCCCTCCACATCATATGCACGTGTCCACTTTTCCTTAGGAATGCTGTCAATCCATTCTGCAACCTCAGGACTGGTATCACAGAATCGTGCAAACGCTTTGTCAAAGTCAACCATAGAAGGAGTATAACCTGCACAATTATAATACCATTAAAAGTAGTTGGGGTACACATTTATGTCAACTTAATAAATTACAAATAATTGTTAACATACCTAAAGTCATGAGGGTCTTCTTCAATCTTGCATTCTTGAACCTTTGATTAAAATTTCTGGCAATATGACGAAGGCAAAACACGTGATGCGCAAAAGGTGGTTGCCAACCAGCATGATTCTCCACAGCGTATATTATGCTCTGGTGCCGATCTAAAATGAGACATATATTTTGCATTTGGGTAATGTGGAAGCGAATGTTAGCAAGAAAGTATTCCCAAGCTTCCAACGTCTCCCCCTCAACAATGGTAAATGCCAGTGACAGACATTCATTATTTCCATCCTGACTCGTGGAAATCAACAATTTTCCTTTATACTTGCCATATAAGTGAGTCCCATTAATTTGAATGATGGGTTTGCAAAATTTAAAAGCCTCGCAACACTGTCTAAAAGTCCAAAACATGCGCTGAAACACACGCTTTGCCCGTACCAGTCGATGTTCCACAAAGTAAGCATTTGTTTGAATATAAAAAAAAAACCTGGTGAAAAACGAAGCATGTAGTTGCACCATCTGGGAAAAAATGCATAAGATTCTTCCCAATCCCCATAAATCATTGTCATTGCTCTCTGTTTCGCATACCAGGCCTTTCCATATGAAACTTTAAATCCATACGTATTGGTAATCCTCTCCTGAACCAATGCAATTGACACGCCCAGTTCCTCCTTAACCATTCCTAAAAATGAAATTGTAACATTCACATTAACAACAAACCTTTAAAAAATAATATTTGTCATATAAAGCAAAAATATTAAGTACATACCTACTACAAGTGAAGCAATAACATTAACATGAAGCCGTCTGTGACCCTATGTAATATGGTCATTCAGACAATTGTGTTTTCTACCCCATCTTGAAACAACCCACTTCTCACCGTACGTTGGTTTAAATACCCTAACCCTCCAAGGGCAACCATCGTTGTGAGCAACACACTTCATGGTAAACGTGTTAGGCTTGCTCTCAACCACAAATGCTTCTTGATGCTCCCTCATCAGGTTCCACTTAATTGCAATTTGTGCGTCCTTTTTGGATGGAAATTCCTGTTTAACAAACAAATTGTCCCCTAATTGCCATGGACCTTGCACTAAACCCTAACCCGAAGCATAACCAGTAAAAGATTCTTCTTCGCTTGGATGATTCCAATCAATATATGTGTAATGTGGAATTCCATCCCAAAAAGGAATGACCGCACCACCTTTAAATACAAAACAGTTGAATAAACATATCATGCAAACTAAAATACTATAACATATATACAAATATTAGACCACTTCATCATTCATTTAAGTCATGTAACATACCTTCAACAGGTTGTTCTAATTGCGTTGATGCAACGTCCGGATGATGACAGATTTGAGACGACCCCACGTTAATGTCTTGCGTTAGATTCAAGTGTCAGAAGAATCAGAAGACAAGTATTATTTTGATATTTGTTTCATGCCCACTTATGTGATGATGACATTTGTAATTTTTCCTTTTGGTTAAGCTTGGTTCATTAAGGTTAAAATCTAATAATCCTTTGCAGTCATTAAAGAAATCAGACATACATGCATTCACTCATAGGATAAGAATCATATTAGTATATGCAATTGATTAGAAATACATTGATAAGTTTAAACTAGCATTAAAAATGTTTTCTTACTAATGTAATCGATTACACAAGTCATATAATCGATTACATAAGGCATCTGCATAATCCTTTTTAGCCTATGAACTGGTTTAATCGATTACCAAATAATCGTAATCGATTAAATGTGCTATAGAGTAATGTGTATACTTCTGGCGTAATTGATTAAAATACATTATAATCAATTATCTATGCTTGTGATTCAAACTTGTATTTCTGGCGTAATCGATTACATGGTCAAATAATCGATTACTTTATTCGTTCAAGATTTCCAGAAATATCATGAACAACTTAATCGATTAAATAGACGGAATAATCGATTACACATGTTAAAATAATCGATTACATAAACGAAATAATCGATTACAGTCTGTTAAATCTGTTTTTTTTTATAAATAGACAAGCAGTGTTTCAGAAAGACAGAGATTGATTTCGAGAGCTTTCATTCATACAAGAGTTTTAGTAATCTCTGAGTGCTCCAAAGAGTTAAAAGAATCATTTTGATAGTGTTGTTCATAAGAGTTAGAATCATCATGCTTGCTTAAGGGAAGGAGTTATTTTGTGATCATTCATGCATTGAGCTGTATCAAGATCAATCAAGAAAGCATATCATTCATCACCTTAGGTTATAAATTTTGTGTATATCCTTTATGTTGCAAAGGAATATAAGGTGATATCCTTTTTGAACATCAAGTTTTGTTCTTTGTAATTTTTCTTTTGTTTTTCTGGAATTTGTGTTGAATTTTTCCATGTAACAGTTAGGTTTCTTTAAAGCATTACTAGAAAGGGTTTTACAGTGGGTAGAACTGAGTAGGGTTCTCAAGTTCTAGGTCTTTTGATAAATCTAGGGAGTAGATTTAGAGTTTTGCCTAGGGTGGGTAAAAGAGACCTTGTTGATTGCTTGTAAAGAATTAAAATCTGTTAGTGGAACTCTAATCTGGTTTGGATTAGAAGGTAAACTGGATGTAGCCTCAGTGGTTGGAGGTGAACCAGTATAAAATTGTGTGCATTTAAGTTTTGAGTTACATTTCATTAATTGCTTGAGATATTATTTTGTGTATCAACTCAAACTTTGATTCAACACAAGAGTTAATTGATTGGAGAAGAAAATTGTTTACTAAATTTGTTTTTGATTTAAGATACGATCCAAATTAATTCTTCCGCTGAGTTTTGTTTTTCAAGAAAAGTTCAAAAAGGATCAAAAACCAATTCACCCCCCTCTTGGTTTATTGGATTAGGTATTCATTGTATTTTCATCTTGTTGGAATACAGTCGCATGCACACAGCATCTTCATCATTATCCGACGCACTGGCATCCTCCTGAAGAAGACGATCTTCCATTGTGATATTTTCATCATCTTCATCCTCTTCATCGTCATCCATAACCCAAGTTGGGTCATGTGAATCTTCCACAGAAACGTTTACACCTACAGCACCATATGATGATGTAATATGTGCAGAGTTAAAAGCGACTGACCTCGTGGATAAAACAACATCCTCTGCTGCAGTAAAATCCATGTACAACTCTAAAAAATCCTTCTTTGCCTGCTTAAAAAATTCTTCAATTACCATTTCCAAGTCTTCATCATCCAGTATTTGAAACCCCATGTATTGTTCATACTGCCATAATCTTGCCATCAGCAAAGTGATACATTGGTTGTGATTTAGACCTAATTTCTGTCGTATCTTCTCATGCAAATCACCCAATGTTCAGTTTTGCTTGATACGTGTCGGCCTTTTCTCCCCTTCAAAGACAACACCCCGTTGCCCTTTAACTTTCCTTCCATTGAAAAATAACACAACACGAGAACACTTCTCACCACCTGAACTCATTTCCTGCAGTCAACAAAAACAACAACTTCAAACATTAAGAAACAATACAATAAACCCTAAAACAAGCACCACAAACCCTAAACTAGGAAACATGAACCCTAAACCCTAAATAGAACACCTAAACCCTAAACCCTAAACCATATAACAACCAACATGAACCCATAAACACTGAAACATAAGCCCTACAAAACACACCCTAAAACCTAAGCCCTAAACCCTAAACCCTAAATCAAACACCCTAAACCCTACACACACACACACACACCATAAACCATAAACACAAACCCTAAACCCTAAGCCCTAAATCTTTAACCCAACACTAAACCATAAATCCTACACATTAAACCAACCTACACCCTAACAATTTTCTATGAACCTAACATTTATGTCGCTAACAAATTCATATGGCCCTAACAATTTTCTAATTAAATAATATAACATATTAAATAATTGACAAAAAAAATTAAATCACTTGTTGGCAGAGCTTCGCTGCAGAACTAATCCACTCACAAACTCTAGAGAGAAGGCTAAGCAATTTTTACAGAGAATGTCAAATAGTAACAATGGTAAAAACCTAATTTTTCGGGCCTGTATTACCAATGAACCAATGGGCCAGGACAGGCACTTTAAATAGAATTGAGGCACTGAAAGACACCTGATTTAGGCGTGTTTAAACACGCCCAATCTAGGCGTGTTTAAACACGCTCAATCCAGGCGTGTTTGAGTGCCCCATTTTTCAAATTTGTTTCCAAAATGCCCTAGATTTCAAATTAATTTATTAATTTGTATTATTATTTTTTGTTTGCCAAGTTCGAATTATATACACTAACCCATATGCTACATATTCTTTAAGTGAAAAATCAAACAAAGGCGTCAATCTAATCATACTAAGTGATGTGTCACAGAGATTCTGGTTCCAAACGATAAACTCAACCTCAACAAAGTAAAGCGAATCTCATCTAGAAAGTATAAAGGTGTTAGATGTAGAAAATGGGAGAGATATGCAACTAAGATTCACATCCCATTTCAAACGACGCTTTTGAAATGGATCTCGAATCTTGGTCGCATATGTCTTCCATTTTCTATGTCCAACACATTTATACTTCTTAGATGAGGGGCGTTGCTAACAACCATTTGATTGAGTGCCTTCATTTGCTTCTTCACTTGAAAAATTTGTACCAGATGGCTTTGTGTATATATTAATCTGAGTCATTATGTTGTATCCTTATGCGTTAGATTTACACATAAACAATGCTTTGTGAGTGAATATATACCAAAATTTCATTGAATAATTCAGATTAATTTTTCCCACCAAAGAAAATGCTTTATAAGTAGTTTTATCTGAGGCTTATGGAAATGTACAAGAAGAAATATTACATCAAATGCTTGTGCATTAGTATTAATAAATATCCTATCTACAAAATTCATACTTGTAACTACAATGAAGAATTCATTGCATAAGTGGATGGGTAGATGTGAATCTACATTAATTAAAGTAAGGAAACATTATAAGAGATCATTCTTGGCAATTATAAGACATGTATTTTATAACGAGAATATAGGGTAGCTAATACTTGAAAAACTAAATGTTTCCATCAATCTCTTTTACCATTTTGAAAAGCTTAAATTCATGTTATGACATAAAGATTCAAAGAAGTGCAACTACTTATATAATTGATTGGTGGTGTGTTCTATTACATTAAGCAATTACAAATTTATAGCAATTCTATAAAAACTTTCATTACTAGAACCTGCAACCTCTCTATACATGGACACAATTTTCTCTTCCACCTCCTACTTTCTAGACATCAGTAAGGCAATGTGGTCTTACTTTTTAGTTAATTGTTTATGCGTCTGGTGAGATGAAAAATTTAATCTCTTAAATTCATAAAAGAGACTATTGAAGCAACATTAAGATGGGAAAACTATGTAGTAACCAATATCAAGGTTTTTACATTGCAATTGGCATAATTGCAATGTAAAACTTATTCTTTCTGGAGGAAGGAACAATTGGCCATTAACAAGAAAATCGCAAAAACTATCACTACCAAAAAAATGGATATTTTCAACGGAATATTTCGCATAAAATATATTCCGTTAGAAATGTTTGCATTACCGACGGATTGTATTCCATGGGAAACATTTTAATTTCCGATGGATTTTACCCACTAGTTTAACTCTGTCAGAAATTTAAATGTTTTCAATGGATTATGTTTCCGTCAGAAATTATAATTATACCAAAAATTAAAATGCCTGACCCTAACGAGGGACACTTAGTCCCATTTTGGTGATATTCCAAAGCCTTCACACCCTCTGTGAAATCGCTACGGCACGAGCTCGACCACCGTCATGTTTCCTTCGCACAAGGGGTAGGCCACAAAGCTCCCTAGTTCCCCAGTCTCTCTCTATGTAGGGTTAGTGTTGAAAGAAAGAGTTGATGGCCTTTCCTTATACTACATGTTTTTGTGTTGGGTTTAATGTAGGCATTGAGTCCACATCTCGTCCAGAGTTAGCCTTTGAGTTGTGAAGCACAAGATTTTGGAAATTAACAGTTAGTCAACTATACCTCTTCATGTAACATATGATGCACCTTCTGTGATGCCATGTTTATCAATGCATGTTTGTTTTGTTAAATTTGTTATATTTTTTAATTTTTCTCCATTTATTCAATTTTTGCTTGCTTTTTATTTTTTCTTTGCTGAGATTAGGGTGAGTGAAACTTCGAGACCCACATGTTTTAAGGGTATGATTTGTATTCTTTTTTCTTCTGGGTTTACTTTTTTGGTTTTGGAAGTTTCTATTTATTTTATTCTAGGATTGTTGGTGTAAAAAAATTATTTGGATAGCCCTTGCTTTGTGCTATTTTTGGTGTGTAACTTTGGGAATTTGCAAAATACAAAAGAAAATTTATGAATGAATTGCGTTTTGGTTCTAAAATTCAATATTGATAACACATTAACATCTATTGAAAATGTCCTGGTCATTTTAGTTTTCTGGTTGTACTCCCTAATGTCCAAGTTCATCAATACCAAAAGTAGTGTTTTTTGTTTTCTAGTATTGTTTAGATTTGTAACTTACACTACTTTTTTAGTGCAAATTAATTTGGTGATTGTAGTGTTATTTTCAATAAAATGTGAGATCTATAAATTTTGACACATTTCCTTTTGATCAATTTAATGTGTAGAGTTTTATTTTTCTTTTTCATGAATACCTATTGAAGTATCATATCCATTTGATGTTTCATTAGTTTTATTATCTCTGTTTTTTAGTTTGTGATTGAAAGGGAATCATAATTTCGCTTTTTATTAGTTGATCATTAACCAGTTTGATGATATTTTTTTAAAATGTGACTAATAAAATTCAATTGTACATTTTTGTGTATTACAATCATAGTGGCATAGGAGATGTGATGTGTATCTGCGAATGTTAGGAATTAAAAGCGGAGTAGGCCTAAAATGCATGAATGTTCTACAGGAAAACTTGATTATGATTATGAATGCAGTAAGGAGACAAAGAAAAAGAAACTTTTTAATCATGATTTATTTGTCACAATTCACAACATATTCAATTTACACAACTTATAAAGATAATTTCATAAATATATAAATGGTTTAACCATTCACAAGTAAGTGAAAAATAAAATTTTCCACATATAAATGTTGTAGCATGCAAATGCTATAGCAGCCCAATGTATTGGCATGAATTAAGTGGATTCAACACTGAATCATCTATAATTTATTACATGTTATTCATCACCAAAAGTTCTCAACACATATGCTTTTGGTAGCATTTTGTGCTCCTATTGGTATCACAAAACTATAATGCTGAAAATTACCTGAATCTCAGTGTTGTCATTAGGTATTGATTGCTTGATGATACGTTTTTAACTAATGTGTTTTTTTTTGTCTTCCTATTATTGTATATTGGTACCATACTATTTGATTTTTTGGACTGTTTGAGAAAGCTCAAAGGGTCTTTTTATGTGTGTTTGTTGAAAATAAGTACTTTTTTTTCAAAATTGGTGTAATTGTCAAAATTTCCTTCTAACTCCACCTAAATTTTGTTACTTTCTGAAGAATATGAAAGGGGAAAAGTGTTTTTTTGTACCAATCATATTTGGAGGGGCATGAATTTTTAGAATGGAACCTTAAGTTAGTACCTTGGTTCATAATAGGATTGAAATTAACAGGTTTGTTTGTGCTTTTTGCTAGTCTAGATACATTCAATTCTATTTTTTTGGGCCAGTGACCCAATTTTTTCATTCATGGTTGCAGTTTTTATTGGTGTACTAATTTTTCCATTTTTACCAATGACATAAGCTTTACCATCCTCTCTTGTGTCATGTTTGTTTGGCTATAATTAGGTGTAAACCACCTAACCATCTCATAATTATTTCTGATTATTAGGATTGGTAAGTAGTTATTATATGATTTTTATTTTGTCCATTTGTTAAGTAGACCTTCAAAAATTTGATAAAACACAGTAACATACATGGCTGCAGAACATGATATTAAGTATTGTACATTATGGCACAATTTTTATTTTACTGGATTTTATTTTGGCTTTTGGAGAACTTTTGCGAATGAATTTTGTAGTGCAATGTATTATGTGTTAGCTAACAACACATAATGCCCTCAGTAGTGAATAAATATATTACATGTTTAGAATGTATTCTGCCAATCTTTAAAAGTCTTATCATTAGAAGTGGACTCGCCCCGAGCATCCAGTACCTGTATGAGTTTTAGACTAGCTATGTCTTAGGGTTCTATAGTTCATTAAGCTCAAATTAGTCAAAGGGACGATGCATTAACACCTAACTTATACACACTTACCTCCAATATAAACATATGCTTGACACATGGCACAACATCAGCACAACATAAATCACATTCCTTTGTTCTTCAATCCTTAGCCATTTATTGCTCATTAATCGTCCAACCTGTAGTGCAACCTGTAGTGCACTTGATATTTGTCTATAGCTCAGTAGGGGTTTCACTTTCATGTATGATTTAAAAATTATTTATTGTTTTATTTTGTTCGTGACTGATTTTCTGGCTTCTTGATGTTAGAAAAAACTTTTTTATTCTTTTCCTCATTCTATGATAGAAATTGGTAGTGTATTAGAGGAAATAGGTAAAATTCAAGGAGAAAAATTTCCATTCAATTGATCAGTATATGAATGACAGGATCTCATCCAAAATTTCCAAAACATTATGTTGTTTAATATAATATAGTTTAATATAACCACCTAAGGCTGACTTGTAGTATTCTCATTCTCAACGCCCCAAATGGGTGGTAGTAACACACTGTGGAGGGGGGGGGGGAGAATCTCATGCAAAAAGTGTTATATTATTATTACTAACAAGTGTTTACGACCAATAATACAACATGGTTTTCTTACAAACCTTGTTCTTCCTTTTACTTATTGTATTATTATTACTAACAAGTGTTTTCGAGATTGTGAACATCAATATAAATTATTCTTCCTTTCTCAACTATGATAACATTATTCATCTGGCTTCCTTGATTAACAATATCAGTCACCTTGTATATGGTTTTGTTTTCTGTAAGTTGGTAAGGATGAAACATTCCCAAAGCTTAAGCTATTAGGTTGGGTGTGAAGAATGTCTTTGTCTCAAATAGAGCACTAGTGACTTTCAAGTGATGGGATCCCAAATGAAGTTAATTTGGTTTATTTTCAAAATTCAAGCTGACTTCATGTAATTATTGTGTGATTAACAATGCAGTAGTAAGTTGCAGCTGATCTAGTAACAATTTTAGTGGAAGCTAGAATGGTATGGGCTCAACCAACCTAAGACCATTGCTTGGATGGACTAGAATGGTGTGGGATCAGCTGATCCTGTTATGCTATATTTATTTAAGCATGTTCCTTTTGTGCTCTTATACATTCATTTTACAATGTATATCTAAATGATTTCATTAATTTTGCCAACTACATATCTTAATTTTCTTGTTGTCATATTGTTAAAATAGTTTTAAGGAACAATGATCTAACTACTTTGCTTGGGATTGAGAATTTGAAGTCGGTTGAATGACTTGATGTTTCCTACAATATTATTTCCAATATAATGTGATAGAGTTTGTTGCAAGGCTTCCATATCTTCAAAGCTTGTGGTTGGAAGGAAATCCCTTGTGTTGTGGTCGATGGTATAGAGCAAAAGTATTAAGCTTCTTTTCCTACCCAGAAAGGGTAAGTTATACTATAGTATCTCTATGTTTACTAACCTTTGTGTCTATATTGATGCCACACTATACATGAATGTTAAACTGTGCATTCTGTTTAATGGAAAATGGTATGATATATTTGAGCCATCACTTTTATTACTTTTATTATTATCAGATATAATTTTTGAATCTATAGAAATCACTTTTTATCCAAAAGTTCAAATTACTGAAGACATTTATTTAGCTGATGTGAATGATGTAACACCCTTAAATTTCGATAACTAAAAATTTACGTTTGATGTATTTTTTGTGTTATTTGATTAGTTTAGATTAGTTGAAGTGTTGTATAAATTATCCTTGTACAACTGCTTGGTGTGGATGTTAGATTATGTGAAATTTGTTTGTAAGTTTGAAATGTGTGATTTCAAGTTTTACCCAAAACCTATTTTAGTAAAACAATTATCTTAGACTTGTTAACCAATGGATTGCCTTAAAATGTGGATTGTAAGTTCACAACACACCTATGTACTTTTTTACCGTTATGATTTCAAAAATAATAAATTTTGATGTCCCGCATAGCACGACCAACGCGCTAAGCACAATTGCTGCTGGATTCAGGGGGAGCTACTTAAAGAATGCAAAGGAACTTTGATTCAAGCATTGGTTTTGAGTTTTCAACATGCAATGGATGCCTTGAAGATAATTTAGTGTGAAGAGTGTAAGAGAAAAGCAATTCTGGTGATCCAAGTGCATTGCATTCATTTAATCCATAATTAACTTAATTGGTTTCATAAAAATCACAAGACTTTGGCAATTTGACTAAGTGTTTTAAACTGATTCAAAGGTTTTGGAAAAATGCATTTTACACTGATGTAATCGATTACCTTAAAGTCCGTAATCGATTATTTTGTTCTTAGTCAATTCTGGAAAGCTTTCAAGCACAATATAATCGATTACCTATCGGAATAATCGATTATTTGACCTTCATTTTCATGAAATCTGTCTTGTTGAAACTTTTTAATCGATTATTAACAGGCAATAATCGATTACATGGCTATATATGATTTTAAGATTGCACTGCCATAATCGATTACCATTTCTCGTAATCGATTACATAGCCTTTGAGAAAAGCAAGTTTTACTGGAATAATCGATTACCAGAGTTTATAATCGATTACTCAATGTTTTGAGAAAATCATGTTGAACTGGCATAATCGATTACCGTGATTCGTAATCGATTATATAAGCTTTTAGAAAACACATTGTTACTGGCATAATCGATTACATCTCAAAATAATCGATTAATTTGCTCGTTGCTCAAACCCAGAAAACTCATGAACACTTTAACCGATTAAAGTGGTGACTTAATCGATTACATAAGTATTTTAATCGATTATAATGGCGATTTAATCGATTAAAGGTAGTTACGAAAATCTGTTATAAATAGAATCATGGCTCAGTTGCTTTTCTAACTTTGTGCAACATTACCCATTTGTATTTTCTGAGCTTAAACAGTCTTGTGAGCATTCTTAAGTGTTTTCTAAGGGATAAAATTCATTCTTGCTCCATTGTGCATTGATCATGTGTGTTTGAGTCATTCTTGGAGCTTGAACTCAATTCAAGATTAAGGAAAGTTGTGCTTATTGATTTGTAATCATTTAACCTGAGCTGGTAACTTCATTTTGCATTGCATCATTGGATCATCAGGTTGTTTCTCTCCTAA
>CM023941.1:24614294-24639508 GCA_013407115.1 Glycine latifolia
GGATATTCAAAGATGAACACATACAGGGGTATGTTGCTGAATCCACGGGCTAGAATAAAGAACATATTACGGGTTGGCAACATGACTGGTGAAGACGGACTTCTTCACTACATCATCACCTATATCCTTACACCAAGGTCTACCAATCATGCACAGATCACAGATGATGATCTGCAATTGGTGAATGGAATGAAGATTGGAACTCAGATTAATTGGGTTCTAGTCATTGAGGAGACAATAATGAAGTCTAAGAGGTTGATTAGTTATCAATTCTCCTATGTTGTCTTAGTCTCAAGGTTCATTGACTACTTTGGGATTGATGTGTCAAATGAGATAGTTGACAACACCACCAACATCACCAACCTCATCACTGTCAAGCATCTCACCAAGCTGGGATTGATGCAAACCCCAAATGGGTGGATAATGGTTGGAGAACAAGCTCCTCAAGGAGGTGAAGATGAGGAACAAGAAGCTGAGGAAGAAGATGCTGAAGCTGGCTCTGCTGAGCAACAGTGAAGTCCTTTTGAATCTTTGATGATTCAAAAGATGGATGCAATGATAGCTCTGCATCATGAACATTCAGCTGATGTTCATTCCTCTTTGAAAGAGATCACCACTAGGCTAAAGAACATAGAGACTAGAATGGCTCTTAAAGATTTTGATAATCTCTAGATTAGTGGATGTATTGTCTTGCTTTTGGTTGTGTTGTTTGCTTTCTCTCATATGCAGCACTTATCTTTGATGTTCATCTTATGTTTCTGCATCTTTCTACTAATGAATAAAATTTTGTTTTATTTTTTTACATCTTCCTTGCTTATTTCATTATAACTAGAACATTTTGTCTTTGATAAACCAAAAGGGGCAGAAAAATGAACATAAATACAATGAACATATGAAGGATGCTAAGTAATTAAAAGAATAGAAGGGGAGAAGCATGAAGAATGATAAATGATAAATAATGATAAATGTAATGTTTGCTCTGTTTTAAATGAACATAAGCATTGCTCTAACTCTAACTCTAACTTGATATACAATTACATAAGAAAGGGAGAGCAATACATATGCTTATGATGTTTTGAGTTTATGCAAAGATTACTTAACACCTGGTCTTGGCTAGAGGCTTATTATGTTTTAGGTTTAAGTAAAAGCTCTGGGATATTTTCTGTAACGACCCTGTATGCATCTGGTTCATTAACACTATAATATGGTCTTAAGCGCAGCAAATACTTAATAAACTTAAGTAAACACGGAAGCACATAAAATACATAAGACGTCATCATACGTCATGCAATATAATCTACTATTATGTATGGAGTTTGATATACATTCCGACACCTGGGTTCTGTTTCAAGAGATACATCATAAATAAACCCATACCGGGTTACAAAAGTACAATAAAGTTGAGTCAACCGACTCATAAAGACCGCCTTCCAAAATCCGCTTCCTCGAACCCGGCCTCATCCTCTTGTCCGGGATCCTCAATTATTGGCCAACTCGGCCTCGGCCTACCCGGCCTATCAATTGAGATCCCCCAAAGAACCCTTACTCAGGTCTCTTACCCCGAACCTCGTCCCCCGCTCTTTGGCTATCACCTGCAATAAATATAATCCCCAACAGGGGTGAGATACAATCTCAGTAAACTCAGAGTTCTTGGAGACTCACCTCCCCCTGGTTCACTTCCACAGTACATAGCATTTAAATAGGCATTACAATAACATAGCCAACCCGGCCTTTTAATAAAAACATAGCCATCCCGGCTTTCATAAAAACATAGCCATCCCGGCCTTTTAGTAAAAACATGGCCATCCCGGCTTTCATAAACATCAAATGTATATAATCACACCTACGTGCCATTCCAGCACAGATATACAAGTTCACCAGTGCACATCTCATGCACAAATGTATATCAACCGTGCATATCTCATGCACCCGTGCACATCTCATGCACTCGTACGTATATGAATTCTCGAGAAGCTCATCCCAGATGAGTCTTACACTCTCATATATGGTCTGCTTCCCTGGCCAGAGGACTTCCTCAATCACAATACAAACATCACAGTGCAAATCATTTACATGCATGTTTCCATCAAAAAGCAGTAACACACAATTTAAATACACGCACTACATCATACAATAATCATAACTCCCCAGGAGTATGGTGGAACACAATCAAGAGAGCCAACTCCCAAGAACAGAGAGCTTACATTCTCTGATTACAGCACCTATCCTCTCAGCCGTGTGTTTACCACCACCGATATCTTCTGTATCAAGCCCTACACCAGGCAAGCAAGATATCAAAAACGGTTTTCAATTGTTTCATGAAAAGAACCCAGTTTTTTTCCAGATCTCAAGCATAACCAACTAACCATTGACTTGTGAACCCCACAAATATCTATCTGCGCATAACAAAATACACAAAACCCAGAAAAATTAGCTTTCAAGGTTGAACATTCATCACAACAACTTCCTAAGCATACTTTTCCAAAGAAACATCACTCAAAACTAACCCTAACTCATATGGTCATTTTTCCTCTCAAAACCCAAAACTCAAAAGATACTATGAAAGTTACATATCTTACCTTAAAAACCACAAGGAAGGCTAGAGGACAACTTCTCCAAGCTTAGATGTCCTTAACGTGCCTTCTAACTCTTAAAGGTTGAAACTTTAACTTTTCTATAGAAATGATCTCTTCACCTGATGATTTTCACAACTAACAAAGGTTGGAAACTAGTTTGTACGCTGATACTCTTTAATTCTTAAGTTGGATGTGAAGGTGTTTAGATTAGGAAATGGTTATCTAAGAAGCTTTTCTCACTTTAACAATGGAGGAAATATGGAATAAGAGAGAGAAAGTGTTTTAGCAAAGGCAGTGAAATTAAAGTTTCTACTGAAACATCTCACTCATGCATATCTTAAATATCCTAAAAATTGACACGCGTCATATTGTAATATGAGGACCTTTCCCGCGTCAAAACAACCAGCAAAGAGTCAACATGTGTCACTTGTGTAAAGTGAAAATGTAGAGATATTTGATTGTCGGGTTGGGTCTACTGTTTGACAAGTCAATTTATTATACCTCATACAAGTTACGTGTGACTTCCCAAGTTCTTTAAACCCTACTGACGCTGCCGAGTTCTCTCCATATCACTAACCCTGTCGGGTTGGATTTATATATATATATTGAGTGCAACTTCACTACCATACCCTGGGTTCCTGAGCACTCATTCCAACCATAAGGCTAAGTCCGGGTTAAACAGCAAGTACTGACTGTTTTGATTGCTTACAAAACTCACGTAATCGATTGCATATGAACCCGTCTTTGGTACTATAGTACATCTAAGGTTCCGCCCTCCTCCGACCTCATCCGATCTAATCCGAGTTCCTAACTTGGTACTTCACAAGTCCAAGATTCCTCCTAACCTCTTCCGGGTTCCTAACTCTATAATTCTATCAAAAGGGGTTACAAGCTTTTCTGATCTCTCTACCCGGTAGCTCTTACAAGTCAACCAAATACGAGCTCTTCCGAGCTCCCCCGAGCTTATCTGAGATCACAACTCGGTCCTCAAAGAAAAGGAATACACAAGCTCTACCGAGACCACAACCCAGTCCTTCTAGGAAAAGGAATATACGAGCTCAACCGAGTTCGCTACCCGGTCGCTCTTTCCTTCCTTGTCCAGGTTCCTTGCTATACATCAGCTCTTTTCTCCAAAAGTGGTATGTATATACACCACTTACGCGGCAAAAACTCAGTCATGTACTAACTCGGTCTTCCTATCAGTACTACATACATCATGATCCCGGATTTGAAAAGGTGTTATCTACAACCCCTTCATGTCCGGGTTCCAAAATACACCCCCTTATGTGACAACTTGGTCACATGAACCCGATTCTGACGAGATGCTATCTACACCCCCTTCTTATCCGAGTTCCAACATACACCCCCTTATGTGACAACCCGGATTATCACAGGGTCATTATATTTTCTCCTTACAAGAACACTAAAGGTTCAACATGTTCAATTGAATTTTGGCATGATCAAAGCCAAAAGGGGGTAGATTGTTAGAGTCAGGGGGAGCTTAAGAGGATCAAGAAGCTGAGTCTCAAGTCTACAAAGTGTTTAGGCTTTTTTTACATGCCAAATCAATTTGATTGGTAGTTGTAATTTGTGTATGAGATGAAACTTCCTATGATCCATTGCATAAGCTCATTCATGGTTTTTGCATTCATGTTTTCATTTAAGTCTTGTAAAAATTCTTTTTTGAAACAAAGAGTTTTCATGATTGCATAAAAGCCAAAGTGTTCAAAGTTTAAGTTTTTGGAAAAATAAGTTTTTCTCTACTTTAATCGCTTACCAACTTGTGGTAATCTATTACTTAAGCTTTCAAGAACACTTTAATCGATTACAAGAGTATGGTAATCGATTACACTTCACAAAGTCACAAAAAAGTCTTCCTGTGATAATTGATTACAATATTGTGGTAATCGATTACTTGGCGCATATTTGAAACTAAGATTCCTGTGATAATTGATTACATTGTGAATTAATTGATTACTTTGTTCATAAATCTTTTCCAGAAAGTTCAAGTACACTTTAATTAATTAAATGTGTTAACAATCGATTGCATAAGTGGTTTTAATCGATTACATTAGTGTTTTAATCGAATACTGATAGTTACAAACTGATTTCTATAAATAGTTGTTGGCTGTTTTGGAAAATAACAACGAAATTACAAAGTTCTTTCATTAGCTTTCTGAAGTGAGAAAAGATTCCAAGTGCTAAATATTGTTAAGTCCCATAAATCCTCAAGATTCAAAGATTTCAAAGGAGGGTTTCTTTTTGGGAAAGCTTTCAAAAGAAGTTTTGTAAAGAAGGTTCTAAAGTAACTTTTTCCACCTTTTAATCCAAGTCTAGTAAATCATTTACATACTTCATTCACTGGATCACAGGTTGTTTCTTTCTTTACACTTTGTTGTGTATTCTTTTGAGTTTCTTTTTGTATTAATAACATAGGATTTCTTAGAGCTTTACTAGGATAGATGTTCCTAGGGGTAAGAGTAGAGGTGAGTGATCTCTATGTCTTGATTAAGAGTGTTAGAAGTCTCGTTCTTAATCTAGGTCTGATTAAGAGTGCTTGTGTAAAAAGCTTGTAAGGACAATTTGTTATTAGTGGAACTCTAACCTTTGTCGTTGGAAGAACTGGATGTAACTTCTCAAGGATGGGAAGTGAACCAGTATAAACTTTTGTGTTGACTACTTCTTTCTAATCTTTTCTTGCTGTTATAATCTGACTTTCTTCGGTGCTACATTTCTTATTCAACAAGTGAAAGTTTTGTGGTTGCATTCTTGAGCTGAGTGGTTTGATTGGTTGGAGCATTCTTGGTTCATTTGTGATACGATCTTGATTACTCTGATTGCTTAAAGCATTTTTAAAAGACCAAGTTCAACCAATTCAACCCCCCCCCCCCCTCTTGGCTATTGTGTGTTGTTCATACTGTTTTCAACAGGGAACCTCAAGGTATAGACGTTATGCAAGCTACTCAAATTCCACAGTCCACATGGAAGCCACTTGATTTTGGACTTATAAAGGTTAATTTTGATGCATTTGTCAAGAAAAGTATAGACACTGGTATTGGACTTATCTGCAGAGACAACATGGGGGAGATTTTGGCAGCAACAATAATGTTTTGGCCCAATTTCTTCGAGCCATCCATTGCAGAAACTATGGCCTTTAAGTGTAGTATTCAAACCACTACTCATTTAGCATTACCATAAACGATCTTTGAGACAAATTGTTGGAAGTTGTCTTCAAGCTAGAAAAGAAAAGCCTCAAAGGACTGCTCTTATATAGTGGAACTAGTGAGAGTGTTCTTCATTAACACGGAGGGGTTGGAGCACCTCCCTGCTTTTCACTAAGAGGGGAGGAAATATGGTTGTTGATTAATTAGTTTATCTTATTTTTTATTTCAAGGGTGGGTATACAGACCTAGGTCCTTGGACTAACAAACTACCTATTTGACCGGCTTAAGTCCGACCTGTTATGCCTGCAGACCTGGTAGGCTTTATCTGCGGACTAACAAACTACCTATTTGACCGGTTCGTTTATCCGCTCCAAATTTCAAAGAACAATATTAGTTAAAGAATGTCCCTCGCATGGTGTTACCTTTGATCCAAGTCGATGTAACTAATCTTGGCAACTTGTCATAATATAAATTACATCTTAGATAAAGAAAAGAAAAAGATAAACAAAAGAATAATAACACTAAAAATTAAACTAATCCATCTTTAATGAAATTATACTAATTTGTGATGTATTTTTTCTAGATTTTTGTTAAAACAAAACATGAAATTTTAGAACTTTTTTAATAAAAATCAGATCATGTAATTTAATTAGTAACTCACCTATTTGACTATCCTGACCAAATTGATGATCAAACCGGTTCATAACATTGATCGAAGTCTTTTGAACCCATCCCAATAGAAAGTCAAGGAGAGGAAAAAAAATATGTCCTAGCTAATCGTCCTTTGTCATCTTTTTGTTCATGTTTTTCCTAAACCCTTATGAAAAAAAATTGTTGATTACGACAAAAACACAGCCCAGTAGTTCTTATGTACTTATCGAAGTGACCTTCTAGAGCTTAATAATAGTGTCAAATTGGGTGACGGGTCCCGTTCAATCAGTCAAGAGTTCTCGTAATCACCACCATAAGCAAATTTATTATAGTAGTACCAGCATGCAGCATGCAGCCTGGTCAAAACTTGGTATCAATCACATTCATATGGAAATGCCGAAAGGGTTTTCCAAAACATTGTCAAAACTTGGTAACTATCATATAATCGATGGAAATGCTGAAGGGTTTTCCTTACAGTTTATACATCATGCAATTGAAATGAGAATGTGTATACTGCACAGCACCATGACTTTAAGCCACTGATGTATGTTTCGATCACCTAAACTGATAAAGATTATTGTCCTCAATTGCAAAAACAAATTAGGAGCAAATAAGAACACACTCTTAGGCAGTTTTTTCTTTATTCTGGTTTTCATCTTGAGCGTTATCACCTATAGTAGATGCCACTTCTTTGCTGTTTTGATCATTCAGAGGAGAACCAGCTTCAATAGCAGGCACATGTTTGTTGCTTTGAGCATTGAGAGGTGGAGTGGCTTCAATGGGTTCCACTTGTTTGGAGTGTTGATCATATAGAGTGGTAACGTCAGTGGTTGCCACTTGTTTACTACTATGATTATCATTTTGAGGAGTACTGGCTTCAGCATTGGTCACAGCTGGGGACGAATCCATCAGGCTAGCTGCAATTGCAGCCCTTAGATCCTCATCTTCCATGTCTAATGACATTTCATTTTCCCCATGAGAAAGAAACTGATCATAATGCTGTTGGCGCTCGTTAACTCTCTGGTGTGGAGCCTGTACTGAGTTGCAAGATTTAGTTATCCTCTCGGCATCTTCAGGAGAAAGCCACTGCCCAAATCCATTAGAAGCTTCAGATGAGGAGATGGGGAACTCTTTTGGAAAATTTCCTCTAACCAGGAATATGCTCCACCCAAAGCCTTTCAAAGAGTCAAGATAGGCAGAGAGGTAAAACTTGGAAAGGTGCTGTGGGGCTGCATAGAGACTGTCAAAATTATACCACTCCCCATTCACTTTGCGGATACAAAACCAATGGTCTTGTAAATGACAAATGAAGGCATTTTCCAGCTCAGGATCAATCTGGGCAGGCTCAGCAACGGGAGAGTCAAGAGGGATAACTTGTAGGTCCCACACTTCCAGAGCCTTTTGTAAAACCTACCGAAAAGGATTTGCATAATTAAATCATAAAATTGCAAGGGATCCAAATCCTAAATTGCCTGCCCAAAATTAATATTTGATGCATGCAACAAACTTGTCAGTGATTTCACAAATGACAAAACAAAAAAACTACTTGTTACCATAGTTATAAAAAACAGGCTGGAATAGCTGTTCAAGAACCAGTCAAGACAACCCAGAAAACAGATGGATCAGGAAACCAGTCAAACTGATCATGAAGCAATGAAAAGCAGTAAAAACTAACGACAAGAACTTATGCAGAAAACCAATTTGAATTTTTTTCTAGTTAATTTTTAAACTCTTTATTCTAAAATATTTTAAAATAAAGGTTGATATACGATATCTACATATAGATTGCTATTATTTAACTATTTATTCTGAATCTTTCATCTTATAGGACATGTGATATAGTTTATGCTAATTTAAAATTATACCTAACTTAATCTTCTTACAATCTTATATTAGTGTATTACTAATATATACTAAATTTATTATTACAATTCTACCTCTATTAAACCACAGTTAAACTAAGGAACCATGAACAAGTAACTTCACTAGATCAATGACCAGACAAGTTTTAAAAACATTGCTTGCAACAATAATGTTTTCCCAGAATCCAAATCCTTCAAGGTTTAGGGTAGTGTAGTACTTGAATGATAGATGTAACAACAAATGATGGATGGAAATATACAAAACAATAGCAGTACTTGGATTTTGGAAGGAAAAGATCAAATGAAATCCAAAGACTGAATAATGCATATATGATAAATCAACTGGAACAATAGGATTATAAAAACAGTTAGGAATCAAATGTTTGAAATGTCTTTTTAAAAACCTAATTACATTATTTATCTGGTAAACTGAAAGAAAGAAAAAAGTTAAATGTCCCCTATAGATAGCACACTTTGTAGAGTTGTGAGGCACAGAAGTAAAGGGAGAAGATTCAGATCCCCATAATGCACCCCACACCTCTTTCCCATCCCCTCTCTCCCATTGAAGCCACTATTAGCATACCCACAGCCCTGGACCCAAACAGAACAAATAAATAAAACAGAGATAAAAGTTCTTTAAGCTATTGTGATGTTGTTTTCAAATAAAAACATAACATGTATTAATTTTTAAGCTATTTCATCCTACTTTTTAATATTTTCATAGCTGATAAAATATAATACTTGTGTTATACTTTTATTGGAGAATAATACTGCAAAGACCTACAGAACTTACTCAAGTTTTGTCCAAATAACTAAGATTTAGGATTCTTTAGTTAATTGGCATGCTCAGATCAATCATCATTTAACTAAACCATTTATTTGAACAAACTTTAATATTAAAATTATTCATTTGATAATCTGATAAAACAACAATTTCCTGGTGGTGCGTCAAACACATTACATCAAAATATTTGGATTGTATGGCTATTGGATATACACACCCCTAACCATACAGTCAAAATATTTTTATGCTTTGTCTATGGAAAATTTAGAGGTAAAATATTTTTTGACTTCTCTATGGAAATGAACCAATGCAGTTAAAGTAGTTCTATGCTTCGTCTTCTCTAAGGAGGGAGACTGTTTGGACCCCAGGAATGGAATCCAGCCCAATAGCTAGGCCCACTATCTGGAGAGTATATTCTAGAAGGAATAAGAAGGGGAATGGAAATTAGTTGCTGCATTGGTAGTGTGAGCAATATTAGTATTGGGTATAGGGGAATTCTGTTAGAAGAGGATTGTAGGGGTGAGGAGAGGGATATTATTGAACATTGTGGTTAGTTATTATAGGCAGAGAGCATTTGTGCCTCTGTTAGAGCTGTGCTCTGGGCAGAAGGAATAACATTTTCCTTTCCATATTTCATAATAAATCACATTCTTCTGTTAATTTTGCGTTCTTGCTTGTGGTTTCTATCAGAGGCAGGGAGGGGTACAAATACAATTGAGATAAAGGTGACTAGAGGGAGGAGGCTTCAATAGCAAAACCTTATAAATGCAAAACATAAAAGCATGTTACAAAAAAATAATCAAATATCATTTCCAACATATATCCATAGCCCTTCATTTAATTTCAGAATTGACAAGGAATTGACTCGGTTCAATTGGCTGGACATGTTTTCATCATCCAAAACAACAGAATTCCCTAATTATGATCATAAGAATGGATTCAGTTATGAACAGAAACTAGAAAACCAATACCAACTGCATCACAGCTATCAAAATTCCAAATTCCAAATCAATAAAAAAACAGAAAAGAGAAAAAAAACAATTTTTTTCTGCAAAGGGATCAAACCCTAGAGATTAGGCAACTCAAGGGTGCAACCCAACTTAATAGGCAGATGGGGGATAACAAATTAACAATATTGAAAGATATAGATCAGACTGCAGTTTTAATCAGACTATGATACATCCCTTCTCTACTTCTGACAGCTGTTAGTGCAAAAACATTAAGTGTCTGTTTGATGTCTAGAATTGAGCATGGAATTGGACCTTCAAAATTGTTATATTTGGAAACACTTTTAGAATTAGAATCATCATTCCACATATCAATTCCATAGAATTACAAAATAACTAGTCCAAGTCCTTTCCAATTCTTAGCCAACACTCTAAAAATTGTCTGGGAAGTAAAATTGTGCTCAACCTAAACACAAAAGACATGCCTCACTCAATTCCTACTCCTTCAAAGTTCAAAGACATTCAACAGGATTTGACAAGGTATGGATTTCCTATGTTATAAATCATCTCTTGATCTCTTTGTTGATAAAAAAAAAACTCATATTAATCTTCCTCTAGTTTTAATGATTCCCATTAGTTCTATAATTATTTTCATTCCTATTTGATTAAGAATAAAAATTGAGATAATGTATTAAATTCTTATTCTTTCAATTGTTGAAATTTCAACACTATAATAATTATTGTAATTATTCATATCATCTTGTATAAATTTTTCTTTCTTATTCACACCACAATCTTCAAAATGATTCATTCCTATTCACTCCATCTTATAATTAATTAATTATTTATATTCATTCCTATTCCAATATCGTAATTGAAAGTAAATTTAGAATTCTAAGTCTATGCACATATTCTTTACACAACCCCAACATAATATTTATGATTTTGAACCAATAAGTCAATTACATCTCTGACAGAATTAGAATTGCAATTAAAAACATAATTCTAACATGTCATCCAAACAGAACCAAAATTTCTCAATAGTGCACAGGCATAACAGCATCAAAATATCAATAATAAAACTGTCAAAGTCGTAAATTTACTGTACTAATTACACAGTGAAACACCAGAGCCAAAGGTGTACACCTAAAACAAATTATTTGTATGTAAGAAGGGCAAGCAAAATGGAAATTGAGGTCAGACAGACTGAAATGTATCAATAACAAGCTCCAAATGGGATTGTAATTCCAGAGACATGCACTGTCTATGTTATCAAAGGATTAATCACCATTAACAATTATCAGAAAGGAAATCTGAATACAAAAAAATTTGTGTCAAGTGTTGCGAATCGACAGTAAAAAAACTAGCTATTTTTATGAGATGAACCTTTATGATATTATTAACTTCAGTGCATCCTATTTTTTCTTCTTCTCTTCATTTCCTTTGTTTAATTCTTCTCTTATTATTTTCCTTTTTTTCCTTTTCCAGTTTTTCTTCTCTTTTTCTTCCCTTTCTTCTGAATACAAAGTTTAAACTTCTATTCCCCTTTCTTTGCTATATCTTGTCCCCTTTATTTGTTTGCCCTATACTGTTTTCTATTTTTATTGCTTGCAGGCAGCAGCAATTTTGTTTTATTTTCTTTTTGCATTTTTTTTATTTCTTGATGGCAGCAACAATATTTTTTAAGACTTTGCCTTTTCTTTCCTTGACTTTCTCCTTTATATTTTGCTTCAGTACTATATTCTGTTTTAAGTACCATGAGATTTTATTATTAATGATCTTAATGCATGAATTTTGAGTCTTTTTTCTGCTTTTGAGCTTATATATATTTGTTAATATTTAATATATATATATATATATATATATATATATATAAAACAGTGGTCATCCCGCTATCTGCTATCCCACTTTTGGGGTCGGCCACTCTGCTCCGCTATCCTACTTTTGAGGTCGACAACTACAAAAATAAGTATATGGGAAAATTCAATCAATCAAGCTACACTTGCACGTTGCACCACACAGCACAAGGCCATCCTATCCAATGTCAAACAAGCAGTGCATAAACCAAGCTCCAGGCATCCCTACACATAATAACTCTTCACAAAACTCAATTCCTCCTTATTAAAAATACACACACACACACACACATATATATATACTAATAAAGCATAAGGCTTTGCATCCATGAAGTCAACTCCAGCCAAACCAAAACATATATTCACGCAAGCACCACAATCAATAAGCTAATATTTAACAATTGAAGGAACAGCTAGCGTCACAATAGCACCAAAAAACAAAATTCCTCAAACTATTATATAAAAACAAAAGAACCCATAGTAACCGTTTCAATTCGATTAAAATCCGAACCATCCAAAAAACGACAAGAAGCTCATCACTTTCTCACGGACACAGCCACAATCAACGGTGCCAAAGAGTAAAAAAAAAAACAAATTGGGGAAACAGAAACCCTAATCGAACCTGGATGCTGAAATCCCCGTCGAGCGAGACATTGTGCGATTCGAAATCCGCCGACGAGAGCGCCGGGAGCATGACCTGGCGCTCCTTGCGGTCGAGATCGGTGGCGAGCGCGGCCAAATCGAACTCCGAGAAGAACGGGCCCTGTAGAACCGTGTTCACGCAATGCACCGCGCAGAGCTTCGACTCCTGCACCTCGTGGTACAGCATCCCTCCATTGCTCGCTCCTTCCATCATCGTCGTCGAATTCGCAATCTCAAACCAACTGCGAGGGTGTGTAAACCCTAATAATTGTGATTCGCGTGCGGTGCGTTTTATTCGTGTTCTCGTGTTGTTGTGTTATGTGTGAGAGAAGGGAGAAACTAGAAAGAAAGTAAGAAGTGGAAAGAATCGGAGGGAGGGGCGTTAACGTAACGGACAATAAATGAAAGAGGAAATTACACTCGTATCCTTTGTGTTTTCCTCAAATTTTATTTGATACTCCTCTTTTTTTCACATTACTTTTACTTTATTCTATTAACAACTTTAATTAACGTCAATTAAAATATGTAAGCAGATGAAATTATCCTTATATTTTAATTGTAAAATCCAAATTATATCTTCCCAATTAATTTTAGAATTTAGAGTTCACGTTTCATTCATCTTTCCATTCACGATAACTGTTCATCTTCCTTTTATTGACAAATTCTTCTTTATCATCCACGGGGTGCGAGTTCTTCTTCCTCTTACTACGTTCACGTTCCATTCATCTTCACCATTCACGAGTTCTTCATCATTCCTCTTCCAGTTCATTAGTTCTTCATTGTTTCTCTTCCAGTTCGCAAGTTCTCCACTGTTCATCTATTTCTCTTCACACTAGGGTTCTGCTTGTAAGTGATCATTGGACCTTGTATATAAGTTACTTTTTAAGAATATTTATTTAATTTTGATTGTTTATTGTTACTTATTTCTAAATGGGTTTCAATGGGGGACTAGTTTGAGACCACTTATGATATTCAAAATCATTTGTTTATTATTGTTAATTAAAATAATGTTGATATTTGGGACCACATGAAACACAATTGATGAATTGAAAATTATTTGTTTATTATTGTTGATTAAAATAGTGTTGATGTTTGAGACCACAGGAACACAATGGATAAACTGAAATACATGGGTCATAAACTAAGCAACATGAATATTTTGGTTCACTTTACAGATCAACGGGGCAAATCAAGTGAGATATGCAATGTTGATCCTGATAAGTTTGGAATGTTTGATGCACATGACTATGTGAACAACATTGCTAATGACTTAGACTTGCCACCATGTCATCCTTTTATTTTGTGGTTTCGTTCTACTGTTAGTGATAAAATTCTTCCCCTTAAGAATGATCATGATGTGCTGAAAATATTTGTTGATAATCAAAATTCAGTTTATATTCATATGTATGTTAAACAGTGAAATTTGTCATGTACACAATAACTATATATAAAATCATATGAAAAATGAATCTAAAGAAAAAATTTAATATCAAATTCTTTTTTATTGATCATGACATTTATTTTTTACATGATTCATAATAGTTTTATTATTATTCTATTTTTTAACAAGCATTTTAATTGTTATCCTTCTTTTTTTTAATTTCAGTAAACACATTGGATTATTAAAACTATTTTTTTTTAATTTCAGCTTGGATTGCCAAGAAACTTGAAAGCATATTGGTGGCTAACCTTCATATAAGTTACTCCACCATAAAACAAGTTTTGTTGGATAAGCATGGCCTTGAACTGAGTAATTTGATGCAACTATATCGAGTAAAAAGAAAAGTACATGAAACAACTAGAGGGGTTCATGTATTATCCTATAATGACTTACCTGTTTGGGCTCTATTAGTAAGAGAAACAAATCCTGGGAGTATAGTAAAGATAGTTGTAGAACCAAGGGTTGATTTGAATCCCCAATTTAAAAGGATATTTATTTGTATTGATGCTATGAAAAAAGGATTTGTGAAAGGGTACAGGCCATGGTTCGGAATTGATGGTTGTCATCTAAAAGGTCCTTATGGTGAAATCTTATTGTCTGTTGTGTCTCTTGATGCAAATTAATATTCTAGTTTTTTAGTATGTAATATTTTGAATTATTTTTTTGTTTTAACAGAACAAAAGTGCTGGAAACTCTGAATCTGTCCAAGCTAATGTTGCATGTTCACAACAATCTGAAGTGACAACTCAAGTATATATTTTTATGTAAAACTAATATTCTTTTAGTTAAATTTCATCAAACATCTTCACCTTTTTATAACTGACTTTTTTTCTTTTCCATTTCAGCAAACACAAATACATTCACAAGTGCTCGTTGAATCTTCAAGTGGAGGAGTGAACACTACATTGGATATAGGAGCAAGACCTACAAAAAGGCAAAAACTTAAAGCTAAAAGGAATACAAGGATGCAGGATGCATGATTTGCTATTAATTTGTTTTTTGGGAATTATTGGATCACTTACACATACTTGTGAAGGGTCATACTTTTTTGTAATGTGAAACTAATATACACATTGATAAACAAGTTGATATATAGTTGTGCAGGGTATTTTTTTGGGTTTTATATGACAAAATTATGTTAAAAGGTCTATATTGCTACTTTTTGGAGCAACCTTTTATGAATTTAATATGAAACTATTACGTTTATTATTGTTGTTACCTTTATCATTGGATAGTGTACAAGGTCTATATTTGAGACTTTAGACACTTCAAAATATCAACAGACAAAATTTCCAAGAATATTGTGATTAGTTATATTTTCCCATCAAATCAATGTGACTTAAGCAATTAAGAAGAAATTAATTAAAAAGAGGTTAAGCTAATTATGAATCAATCTATTCGATTTTTGCAACAATGTTTCTGGTCCTGTTTTATACTCAATTTTGCATTGTAAAAATTATTGACGATTTATTAGTCTAATAATAATTAGTTGCAAGGAATTTTCAAGAACACAAGGAAAGATAATGGACTAATAACCAAATTCATAGTTAAATATAATTTTGACTCTGTTCTCGAATGAAAATAACATTTCTCTTACTGTCTACTATTTGGGTTATTATCAATCTCCATTTAAAGAAGCATCTCATGGGTGACTATCCAACAAAACTGATTTTGAAATTAAAATCAATGTGTCAAAGCAATTTAATTATGCCTGATTTTGAAATTAAAATCAATGTATCAAAGCAATTTAATTATGCCTACTGGTTTAAATAGCACTGCCTCTGTTACATCATCAAGGAAAATGAAATATATAACTTTCCATATGAAATGTATAATTTTCTATATGAAATTGGACGAGTGATAAATAAATTGAACTGAATTACTCAATATTTTCTGTTTAACATTATGATGTGTCTTACATCTCTTAATTGAGACATTATATTAGACACTTTGCCAAAAAAAATATTTCAAAGAAAGATGTTAAAAACACAAATGCAGGAGCAAAACACTAAATTTGAAGTAAAGGACCATATTCAATCAAAGAAAAAAATTGAACTAAAAAATTGAAGAAGAAGAAGAAGGAAGAGTGTTAACATAGCATGCCAAGAAGGTGGGTTCACGTCTAACAAAAAGTTGGGTTCACGTCCAATTAGAGAAAAAACAAAAAGAAACAAGAGTCTTCAAATATTTTCAGGTTGAGAGGAAGAAGATAAGGGTATTTTAGATATAAAATTTCATTAAAAGTCATATGACCAGCATGTGCCTACTTTCTGTTAAACGGTGTTTATGACAGAGAGGGGGTCTAGGTGTAATGTGAGTCAAACAATTAAGGAGTTTTTTGTAGAGTACAAAAAGGAAGGGGTATCTAGTTTTGGTATCCGTGTGGACGTACGGGCTACGCTCCGCTACACTTCACTATATTTTTATAAATTTATTTAACTTTTTATATATGTCATAAGTAAAATATTTCTATTTAAGATATTCTGATAAAGTAAATTAAAAGCCTTAATTTTGATTATCTTATAACCAAGAATCAAACTATTATTTTCTAATAAATATAGTAATAGATTGTTATTATATTGGTTATAGTAATAATTGAGTTAAATAAAAAAGTCCAACAAAATTCCAAGATTGATTAAATTCAGCCATATAGTTGATGCACATTATCAGATTATGATAAATTGGACTTGGAAAAACAAAATACTATAAGATTGATTAATCTGGAAAATAATATGCAAACACTGTAACATAAGTTTATAATGATAATCACCAAAGATATGAACATGAAATAGATGTATTTAAGGAAGACAAAAAAACAAAAGTATTGTTTTTGATTTGGTTGGCTTAAATAGATACACATGTAGGCATGGCAACGGGGGCGATTGGGGGCGGTTTTTGCTTATACCGCCCCTGCCTCCACCTCTAATAAAAACCCTACCCCCGCCCCGGAACACTTAAAAATTCAAGTTAAAAATTCACATAAAAAAGAGCATAAAGTGAAAGGAATAAAATTGTGCAGCATCATTTTGTACATTGAAGAAACACTTATAAACAAACCAGAACATAAACTAAATTAGATTATCAAGGAAAAGTCCATAAATGTAGCTTGATCAACTACTCTAGATCCTCAGCCTGACCCATCTTCATCAAGTTCAAGATCCCTCTAATGAACATCCCCATTAGATGTTAAAACATAGGAAACAATGTCCAAAAGTTCATATTCAAAGTAATACCATGCTATGATGCTAACCAGCTTGAAAAGCCCATTGCTTTAAAGGTTCAATATGTTCAGAGAAATTACTGGTTGTGGTTGTGATTATTCGACTTCAAATTCATGTTTCTTCATGTAATTCAAATTAAATGAAATATGACTCAAGAACATAATGATATATATATGACAACCCTACTTGATTCATAAAAAATGCAAGCATATGTTCACAATGAAACTTTTAACTGTTGATCAACAACCATAGCATAAAAATTGACGGTGCTAAGTCTTAAATGTATGTAATTAAATAAAATTTCAATATCAGATGTAAGCATGTAGCGTTCATTGCTAGAAAATAAAATTAGTTACACTCCTAATTCTTCAATCATTGGATGAAATATTCATTCCTCCAAGTGGTTAGCAATGCCACTTCCCATCATATCACTTGCATTATCACCTGGATAAATCATAAACCAAAATTATAATATAAAGAAGAAATTGATCATTTAAAAATTTACATTCTTATATGGCATATACCTTCATCATCTGAAGCTATCTCATTAACCAAAGTAATACTTTCTGAAAGAATTTTAGATTTCAAAATACATATATCAAATATAACATAATGCAAATAATTAGTTATCAAATTAAAAATAAATAGTCATTTAATAGCATAACTAACTTAAGTATTCAAGACATTACCATCCGTTTTAGCACTCAACAACCAACTTCTACTGCACATCAATGCCTCTAAAGTAGTCCAATGAAGTCGACTACGATGAGGACTTAAAATTTGGCCACCGGTACTAAAAGCAGATTCAGAAGCTACTGTTGATACAGGAATAGCTAAGATATCATTTGCAATAGCTTGAAGTGTTGGATACTTGAGACCATTCGACCTCCACCACCACAAAATATTAAAATCACTAGATCTTGGTAAAACATCATCTTCTAAATAATGATCCAACTCTGTTTTAGCATGAGAACTTTTGGCCTTTTTTTTCCTCAAAACATACTTATCAAATTCACATAGTTCATCACCTTTGACATTACCATCTTCAAGTAATGAAGAGTTATGGAAGGAGTCATCATTCATCTTGGATTGATAATCAGAAACCAAATCATAACATAACTGTCTAATTTTACTAACTTGAGCAAAACAATCATGTTCATACAATTTTTCATAACAATATTGCAACAACTCCATTTTATACCTTGGATCCAAAACAGTAGCAACTCCCATTATATCATGAATCACATCCCAATATTTATCAAATTTAATCATCATCTTTTCTGCCATTTTATGAATGAGTTCATTAGGAGAAGAAATCCACTGCCTGATTGCCAATTTGATCTCACAAATCTTTGAAAAGTACATGTTAGCTGTTGGTTGTTTAGTGGTAGAAAATATTTTTGTTACGGCATTAAACACTTTCAACCTCCCACACACATCCTTGGCAAATTGCCACTATGAATAACTAGGCAAACAAGTATATTGGGAGTCTCGCTGCTTCAATCGAGTAAACTCAACTTCATATGATATAGCAATTTGAAGCATTTTATAAGTTGAGTTCCACCTAGTTGGACAATCTAAAACCAAACTCTTAGTGCACGAGATCCTTAATTGTTTGGCTGTCTCCTCAAATTTTTCCTTCCTTTTTGGTGTAGCTATCCAAAATGCTACACTATCCCTAATCTTCTCAATCCCATCTTTCACAATTTTCAACCCATCTTTTACAATCAAGTTCAATATGTGTGCACAACAACGCATATGAAGTAATGTCCCATCCCTTAATAAATTTCCTAAGTGCAACTTATCTTTAATTTTGTCAATTAGTTTGTCATTTGTGCTACAATTATCCAGAGTGATAGTGGACAACTTTGTATCAATGTTCCAATCCATCAAACACTCAACTAAAACATTACAAAGCTTTTCACTTGAGTGAGGAGCAGGAACATAAATGAACCTAAAATAATATATAAATAGTTCAACAATTTTATCATGCAACAATTCAACAATAATATAAAAAAATCAAAATTTTTAACATACCTCAAAATATGACTTTTTAAGTTCCAAGAGGCATCTATATAATGAGCAGTGACAACCATATAACTCTTTTTCTGATTGCTCCCAGTCCACATGTCTGATGTGATGACAATTCTTCCTAGATTATCTAATAACTTCAAAGTTGTTGATCTTTCTTCTTGATAAATTCTGAATATTTCTTTTTTAATTGTGTTTCTACAAGGAACTTGAAAGACAGGTTGTAAAGCTGTTGAGTATCTCCTAAAACCAACATGATCCACAATGGAAAGGGATACTTATGCATTATAATTGCATTTGCAAGCTCTATCCTTGCCTTATCCGCATCATAAGTTCCTGTACCCAACTCTTGCTTTCCATGGACAACCTTAAACATGAGAAATGTTTGCCCTGTACTCCCTCTCATGGAAATCTTGTACTTAACACAAATTTGTTTATGCCCCCATAGGTGCGTTGTTCCATTTTTTGATTTTCCTCCCAACAGTTTGCCACAATAATTGCATTGGGTCTTGTCTTGTCCATTAATTTTGACCTTTTTGAAATGCTGCCAAATCTCACTTTTAAGCCTACTTGTTCCTGTTTGTGTTGTCCCCTCCAAATTATCACTTGTGTCTTTTACTTCATGTAGCAGAATGGATTTATTGGGTGTTGCTGAAAGGGCATAACCAGCAGAAGGTGAAGGAGTATAACCAAGATCAGGAGAAGGTGAAGGAGTATATCCAGGAGCAGGAGTTGTATCTTGATGTCCACTTTCTTGATCTGCCATTTCTTTAGAAGCAGTCAAATAAGAAACATATTAATTAACTAGAAGAACTTGCTTCAGTGAAAGAGGGCCTTGTTGCTTCAGCAAAAAAATAATGTGTGTTTTGAAGCAAATATTCATCTTATGACAACTCTGCTAGAAGTATATGCTAAGTTTGGCAGTGTATCATATGTAGATAATGTGTTTTGTGCAAAACAGCCAAGGACTTTGTCTCTTGGAATTGCTATGAATGCATGTTTTGCAAAGAATATGATGAGATTTCAATGGGACAAAGAGTGATTGATATGAATATTACACTTATATCAAGAAGACCAAATATTAAAAAAGAAGTATGCTAATTGAGAGAATATAGTAGCAAATTATGGATCTATTTGATCTAACTATGTTTTAGCAGTCAAAGAGTACCTTCTTGCAGCAATAGATTGAAAAGGTGCTTCAGTCCTTACGGTCTTGGATTTAAGCTTCTTGGATAAAGCTTCCAATTGATCTAAGTTCCTCTGAACAATGTAAAAAAAGTGAATTCAAAACCAGAGATCCCATAATCACTATTTAATCAACATTTATTTCTTGTTTATTAAATTAGTGACAATTCTAACAGACAGCAAGCAATGCTTATCACGAATGGGAAGAAATTAAATTTTAAATATTTAAAGGAGAAATGTAAATAATACATCAAGATTCAAGACTAATAAAAATAGTTAAGTTGATTAATTTTAATTAATAAAATTTTAAATTTAAATTTTATTCTAAAAATATCCATAAAATTAAATGGTTTGAGCAATAATTGAATTTAATGGAAAGAAAACCAATTTTATTTGCAAGCTTTTTGTATTGTGGTTGAACATAATTGAAAGTGAAGTCAGTTTGGTAAAGAAATTTGGAGGCTCACGTGCTACATAATTGAAAGTGCACTTGAAATCAGCAATGAATAATAAATAAAGGTAGAGGACATCAATCAAGCATGCCAAAGTTTGATAAAGACATTTTAACAACTAGGAGATAGAATCAACCATTGAGAATTGTAGAGAAAGGTAGAGAAAAAAAAACTGGAATTTTTATCATACATCCCTTCTATTTGAGATGCGAGCAATTCAATTTTTATTATCTTATGTTACTCACAAATAGTATTCAATTATCTAAAATTGGAAAGAAAAAAAACTGGAATTTTTATCATATATCCTTTGTAGACATAAAGATTGGTAAGCAATGACACTGGAGAGTAATATGTCATATGTGCATAAACTCTCACAAGCTCCTGCTTTTCATTCAACTAAGGACTTATGTCTTACATACTGCTATATAACTGTTACAGAAACGTTAAAGCCATGGAATTAATGTTGGTCATCAATGGAATTATAAATAATTAATAACTTATACACTTTTATACTTAAAAAAGCCATTAAAAAAATAATCAAACCATAATATGATACCTTAAAAATTCACAACATAAATTAGTTTAGATATTCAAGTCCATTAGCAAGACATAAACTATTCATGTTTAGCAGATGACATCTCTAAAGCAAACAAAACAGAGCACAAATATTAAGACCATGTAGTGCAATTGAAACTTTACGGATTGGAACAATAACAAAATTAAAAATTAACAAAGATTTAAACTTGTATGAGTTTGAGAATACAATTGCAATATACAAAATTATAGATTTAGATTGGAACTAGTGTATCATCAGATTAAGGGCCTCAAATTGTCACAGAATACAATAATAGCAGTTTGATACTTGACATTGCATCATTTGAGATCAAATAGACAGAGAAAATACATTTAAAAACACAAAACATAGTTGCGGACCAATCCCACATCCACAGGCTTCGGTTTCAAAGAAAGATTGAACGAAATTAGCCAGAAACAACAAGACCAACCTCAAGCTATGTCATTTGCGTTTTGTGCCATTACGAGCAGTCACAGACAAGGAAACACTATGCGAATGAGTTCAAAGTTCAAACGCCGTTTTGAACTGAACAAGAGGGTCCTTCTCTCAGTTCTCTGTTTGGTCTGATTAGTGTGTGGTGCGTAACGACGGGTGCAGGACAACGATGCCGCCGGTGCGTGAGTGGTGTTAGAGAGAAGCTATGAGAAGGAGAAATCAAAACTGAGAAGTGAGGGTTACTGGGTTAGGGTTTCATTCTTAATTCTTATATATATACAAGGACATTTTGTAATTTACTAGGGCGGGGGCAGGGGCGGGGCGGATAATATCAGTACCAAACCCGCCCCCGCCCTCGAATTTATAAAGCGGGGAAAATCTGAACCCGAACCCGAACCCGAACCCGGTCAACTCAGTTTTTTCCCGTGGACATCGGGACGGATTCGGGCGGGTGCCCATGGATCCGGATCCTATTGCCATGCCTATACACATGTAATCAACATGTGTACCAAAGCACTATGTTGATGGTAGGATTTGAAAACTCGATAATAAAGTCAAAGTTCGCTTTCAATTGATTCTCCATGGCAAAAGTTTTCCACCCACTTCAAATTTTGGCGTTTTTTCGCAAATGATTGAAGACTAATTTGCATTGTTTTTTTCCCTCAAAGTTGATGTGGGTGAACTCAACCTCTTTTAGGAAGTAGTACATCGTACTTGGAACATCTTGAAATAACCATTTTGATTGTTAGAATTGTATGGCATCCAAAAAAATTGCAATAAACAAAATTAAGTGGTAAGTGTAAATTCTTACAACTTACAGGCAACTGCAAGAGACCTTGTATTTAGTGAGCAAAATGCGGAATACAATAGAGTTCGGGTTTTGTTTATATAATGAATGCCATTCAGGAAACGCTTAGGGTTCAGATATGCTTTTATACACAGTCATGAAAAACACAGATTGACCGTAATGGGTCAAGGTGATTTGATGGTTACCTTGAAGCCCATAGTGATCTCTTATAGCTGTCCAGCCAGTAGAAATTGCAGGATATTCGAGGTTTTTGTTATAGTTTACCAAATGATGTTGACCATTAGCATCTATAAGATGCCAGGTGTATTCTAAATGATCTTTCCATCTAATGGCAAAACTCCTGCTTATTTCTGCATAAGGCTACATGAACATATACACAAATAGATATCAAAACTTCAAATTACATAATGGATGCTTAAATAATTAACATTGTAAAGTTTTAACCTCGTCCTTGACATGAACTGTGTTCACGATGTCTTTCATTTTTCTGTTAATATTCATCATTGTAAAAGTCATGTCCTTGAGGTTTGGTTCATTATCATCCATTGGTGCTAATATTCAGATACAACAACAAAAATAATGATTTTGAGGAGTGAAGGTAGAGTGTAAAGTTTAATCTTTAAAATTCATAATACAGTTATGAAAATGGATATGACATTTATGAAAATGACAAAATTTAAACTTTAAAATTCGTAATATATGATATTTGTATTGTAGATGATAGCACTATAGTGTAGTTGGTGTGGGTTAGCAGCATTAAAGTAATTTGATATACACAAATATAAGTGGTGTTGGTGTCGCACACCACTGCAAGTCTCTGCTGGAATTGTATTATACACAAATGTAAAGCAAGTTTTTGTGTTTGAATGAAGAATACAATAAAGGAAGCAATATAGTGTTAAGATTGTATTGCATGTACTTATTGGAAAAATTAAGTAAAATTGAACGGGTAGGCTACATCAGACCATTGAAACAGAGTAATGAAATAATGGCAATATTCCAATTGTATGACTTATGTAAGAACAACACCGAACACGTTCACAATAAATAAATAAGAAAAACAGATTATTCATAGCATGCATGATGGCTTAACACTGTATGGATGTACTATACTGAGTTAGTGAAAAAACTTTGGGCATGAACAGTAGCAAAAAAGATGAATTTGTATTTCTTGTGTTTTAACCGAACATGAATATGTAATGTTCTGGACAACAAAAGCTCTCTATTTTTAGTATTTCACATGCATCATCCATTTTTCCCAAAACCCACAGTAGTATGATAACATAATAAATGGAAGTCAGTGGAATGGTTGGTAATTGCTAACCTTTTGTAGCGCACAGTTTCTTTCCTAATGTTAACCTTTTGCTCTCTATTTATGTTGTGATGTTAAGCTTGTAGTTTGGCTTTTCTCCTTCTATTTTAAGGCGCGTAAAATAGAGTGTCGTTTGGATTATGATTGTGGCTTCTGATTTTTAATTAAGTGGAAGAATGTGAACCGTCTGGTCATAATTTTTTGACTGTATGCATTAAACTAAGGCTATTGTAATTAATGGAATTGTACGGGAGGAAGCAAGGTCAATACTTTAAATCATGAGGAAGGCTGGCTAATAAAAACCTGTTGGTTTACCATCCAGTTTATACACACCCCGTCCAAATCGAACACAACAATCTAATAATCAGGCTCATAAAAATGTTGGTTTGTGATGCATCAAGTGTTGAAGGGAGCCGGTCATAATAACGGGGCAAATGAAAACGTTGGTTTGCGATGCATCCAGTATTGGGCTCACCAACAACTATTATCAGGTCATTATTGTTACTTTGCATGTACGTGTTAAAGAAGGGAACCGGTTATCATAACCTAGTTAATAAAAACGGTCATAATACCGGGCTAATTAAAACGTGTCGTCAAGTGTTGCAGGGAACCGGTGATAATAGTCGGGCTAAGGAGGAGGTGTTGGCTTGCGATGCATCAAGTGTTGAAGGGAACCGCTCATTATAGTCGAGCTAATAAAAATGTGTTGGTTTGCGATCCTTCACCCCAGCCATACCAGATTATGATTACTTATGATACACCCATCCAGGTTAATCTCACCCCGGTCATCCCGGATTACAATTACTTATGATACACTCACCCAGGATAAACTCATCTCGGTAAACCTGGATACAGTTTTCCATCTTATAACCATCCAGGTTGTGTACACCCCAGCGAACCCGGACAAATTATCTATGTTAACCATCCAAGTGATACTCACCTTGGCCATCCTGGATTACACTTACCTATCTGGCCCTTCGAACCCTCAAATTGCCCAAGACTGAGCTTGGTCATCAGCTTGATATGTGATATGTGGAGCCCTTATAACTGGTCAAATTAGCAGGACCTAGCACTATGCAAATCCAGGGAGACCGGAATTGTCAATGCTCGGATATGAACATCCCAGTTTTTGACTATCTTTTTTTTGTCCGAGTCTAGACCGGATCTCGATTTTTGTGTCTGGGCCGGGTTAATGTCACAATTATTTTAAGTGTATAATATATATATATATATATATATATATATATATATATATATATATATATATATATAT
>CM023941.1:24639518-24719590 GCA_013407115.1 Glycine latifolia
TAGCCTGACTATTATGATCGGCTACCTTGTATTTGTGTAACATCCATATTTGAAAAATTCACTTTACTAATAATTAATCTAATTACAAAGTTCATAATGTTCTATTTTTCAGTTTTTCTTTAAAATTAATTTCCAACTCTAGTAACAACTGGTCATTCATTAGAACACAGAAAAAGTGCATACAGGTACAATAAACTTGATTTGCATAATCTGAGCTGTAAGGTGTGATGCTGGAGTTCCAAAAAAGGCATAAACTTAAATCTTGCATTCAAAAGAGTACTTATCATTGTAATGAAGTAATTCATTTGGATAAGCTGAGAATGGGCTTAAACAATCATATTACACGTATCAATTATATATCATTGGTCAGTGATTGAAGACCTTAAATAAGCTGAGAATGGCAAGCTGCAGGATATTGTTCCAAAACAGAATGCAAGACAAATCCTGAAAATAGAATATAAATTATTGTTGTATATAAGTAATTTTGAAATACCACATGTATCATAATAATAAAAGATATCACATATTATAAATTTTGGAATACTTCTTTGAAAACTAAATTGTAGTTATATTTTGTGGTTTTCCTTCTTTGTCATGAATTAGAACTTTCAATCCACTTTTGCTCTTGACTCTGGGGAATGCAACATAAAGCTAGTCATGGCTAAAAATTGGATAAGGAAGATATAACCCAACGCATTCAAAAAGATTAGCCTTGAGATTTGTTGATTGTCATAGCATATGACACAATAATTGAGAATTGTCTTCTAATCATCTTGAAAGGCCAAGGAGATTGTGATCGTGATAACGACATTCGTGGAATGTATACAACAGAACCAATGTTTTTACAAAAAATGATATGTGCTTCAATAACATGATTAACCATTCTACACACAATTAGCCTTGTACCATTGCACAACCTTTCCGCTTGATCCAAATTATGAATTAACATGATAGGTGTGCCTAATTTGAGTATTATTTGATGATTAGGCAATCCAGATGTTTGCAATGAATTTAAAAACTCTGGTGTGATTGATTGGAAAGCTTGGCTTTCAACAGCATCTGTCATGTCAATGGAATTTGAGCTTAAATATTGTTTTTCTTCACCTGGAATCAAATTTAATACATACCGATTTATTTTGTCAACAATCTCAATTATTGAAGCGAGTATAGCTCTGGTTCTGAGAAAATCTTCATTGTTATAATTATGCTTGATGTCTGGATAGGTATTGCTAACAATGGATTCAATAGGATCACTGAAATCTGTAATAGGTAAATCAGACGGAATTTCAATTTCAGAAAATCCATCATTGTTGATGCCTAGTTTCCCATCACCAACATCTAATAGCCACCACTGAGAAAATTTGTTAATTTCTTCTGTATTTTTGGAATCAGAATTATGCTGCAAGCGCATATTCTTCGTCAACCTTAATACTGTGCAGTATTCCCATAGATATGAAGCATTAATAGTAGCATGAACAATGTCTGACCTACTGCCTTTAGGAATGACAGGTGAGATTTGCCGGAAGTCACCTCTAAAAGCAACAACTTTTCCACCAAATGGCATACTATCTTGGTGGGTGAACGACATGGTGTCCTTCAATGTTTTGTCCAATGCTTCAAAACAGAACTTGTGTGCCATAGGAGCTTCATCCCATATGATTAACTGTGTAGCTTGTAACAGACCAGCTAGCTAACTACCTTAGTTGATATTACATGTCGAGTTTTCTAATGTAGGCACAGGAATTGCAAATTTGGAATGTGCAGTTCTGCCATTGTGTAATAACAATGAAGCTATTCCACTTGAAACAAATGTTAGCACAATATCACCTTTGGAATGTAATGCAGAGGCTAATATCTTCCACATAAAAGTCTTACCGGTACCTCCATAGCCATACAAGAAGAATGCATCTCCACACTGTTTGTTGACAGCATTGATGATATCATGAAATATACTTGTTTGCTCATCTACATTTGAAAAACAGAACATAAGATCTCACATATGGTTGAAAGCACAAATTGGGTTCTATTGTTATTGTAGTTGATTTTATATTCAAACCTGTTAGAGTGGCAAAGCATGATTCAAAATCAGATTTTAATTGAACATTGTCATAACTTTGTTCAACATATATATATTTGTTACCAATATTACTTTGAACTATGTTAGACTTTTGGCAAGCGTACCAATTGTCATTGTAAGTTACAAAATTTATAAAAGTTCGTCTCCACAGGGACTTGATTTTACTCAGTTAATTCAAATTAAGCTTAATAGTTTAATAGTTATGTATAATGAGTATGAACAGAGTTTCATGTAGTTGTGGATTAACAGAAATTATAAAAATTTAGAAAAAACGGAAAGAATAAATTTAGTGCGGAATATTATGAGTAATTACGGAAAATTACGAAAGATTACGGAAAATAAAATGAGTTTGATTGATTCGAGAACGTAGGATTGGATTTCATCGTTCGTACCTTTAGCATTCAATTAATATTACCATGCATAAGTTATTTTCTTTTATTATTGATGCACACATAAAATCACCCCAAATCGATTCCTCGTATTTGAGAATCCTAAGAATATTTATCAAATATTGATCCCTCGCATATGAAATAAATACCCCAGTATTACGATCATATTCATGTGTTATTTGCAATCTAAACATTATGCTCTATTCCTAGCAACGTAACGTGAAGAGTAAATTATTCAGTTCAAGTTTTAAGAGTACTTTCCAGTTAAACTTAGAACCTTATTTCATGAAACTATTGATCAAGTAGAATCACGCATAAAGTACGGAATAAATTTACCAATAATAAATAGAAAAGACTTATGCATAAATAAATATTAAAAGAGATACTTAAGGGTAAGAAGATTACATCCAATCCTTTGAGAGAAGCTAGCCAAGCATGGAGAGAACCTCCTTAGAAGAATAGATGAAAGAACTCATCACCACTTCTTTTCGGTAGAGTTTTCACACTAATCCTCACCTCTCTCACTAACCTAAGCTATCTACTAACAAGATTTAAGAACCTAAGGCTTGAGAGCAAGCTTAGGAGCAAAGGAGAAGAGAAAAGTTGAGTTGCAAGAAGTGGTTTTGGCCTTGGGGGTGCTTGGGTATTTATAGGGGCTGGCCTGGTCGAGTTTGGTCGCCCAAGCGACCAATTTCTTCATATTCCACTCGCTTGGGCGAGTTAATGGCCCAAGTTGCACATCCAGTTGGCCACTTGAAGGCCCACTTGTAGGAGCTGCTCGCCCAGGCGAGCCAGTTGTGCCTTATTCACTCGCTTGGGCGAGTTAAATGTACTTCAAGAAGAAGCTTTTGGGCCTAGATGCATTTTGGGACTGATTTGCTTGCTTCACCTCTTAGGTTTGCTTTATGATTCATTTTTGCTTGCTCTAAGTGTACGGAAGCTTCGGAATTCATGAAATCTAGCAAAATACAAAAGAAGGTTGGATGAATCTTCAAGAATTATAAACACAACATTAATGCTAAGTGCTAAATACAAACTAACTAGATTAGGGAAAATTTTGATAGATATTAACACAAGATAAGTGCCTTAAATGTAACCCTAATTTCACTAAGATATGGCACTTATCAAACTACACCACGTGGAAAAGTCATTGTTGGAAAGTCCTTTAATGATTTCCTATTTGACTGCAATATTTCTTCAATGTGAAGCAGTGCAAAATTTTGTAATTCTTCCACTGGCAGTTGCGAATCTACAATTCCCAAAATAATGACCACTAGATGAGATTTATATTCAAAGGTTTGATTTGGTGTATTTTACCTGGTATTTTTGTCATCATTCTCTGATAATGTAGAATCACATCAATGAGATAATATGTTGTTTCACACCATACATGCTCTGGTCTGTCAATGTTGTTGGAGATGAGCATTGTAGCAAATAATCTCCTTAGAAATATACCAAAACCCCAGTGGTGTGCATCTTTTATTGCATCAATGTACTATTTATCATCCTGCAAAAAACCCATCTCAAAACACGCATCTCTAAATGAAGGATATAGTTGACCATCAATTGTACGAATTTGTTCATAACTGGTTGGCTCTTTAACCACTGACAACATCATCCTAAGATAATACAATTCTCCAGTGCTTGGAGGAACCCAATTCAGCCTCCCAATTGTGCTTCCTTGTTTTCTTGGCTTCCATTTTCTGTCCTTAGCTACATATGTAAACTTTTAAATGAATTGCACATAAGTCAGATATTTGCCATCATTGAAGATGGAATTTGCTTGTAGCCAAGATGTAAACATGGACTCTTTAATAGTTGGCTTGGAGAGCACAACATCAATGTCATCATCATCTTCAAAGATTATTGAATTTTCACCAGGCAGATGAAAATATAGTCGCTCAACAGCAGGGGATCTCTTGTGTATCTGGAATGAAAAAAATTCTCCAGCAAGTTTCACAAGGAGAAATGTACCTTCCATCTAGGTACTGTTTTAACTCATCAACACATTGATCTGTTGTTCCATCATAATTTTGCACAGGCACAAGTGCAGCTATTATGCGATCATATTCTTTATTGATGTACTTGAACAAATATTTTATGGATGTTGATTGATTGCACCACTCTATGTTGAGATAAGCTTGATATTTCAATAGCAGCTTTGCATTGTATGACACAACATATCTGCTATGTGGCGCTATATTATTTTTTTCAATACATCTCCCATAATTATTTATTTTATAAGCAGGATAGCCATCTTGATAAACTATAGTTTCAGGTTGCCATTTTTTTGGGAAATATCTAGAACACTTGCCATCTTTCATACATGGGGACTTCCTGTTAGCAAACCCACACGGTCCATGCATCATATGATTCTTGACATACTCATATAGTTGTGGTTTCTCAACTAGATCTGGTATCTCAGCTGAGATTATAGTGTCAATATCAGAAGGAGATAGATACTTGCTGGAAGGATGTAAAAACAACAAGATATGCGCATGTGGCAATCCTCATTTTTGGAATTCAATAGTGTAAATATCTGCAATGATCATAGTGTTATAGTAAACATTAGCACAGGTCTTACAAGCCAATACATTGCCTAATACTTTATTATCTTTCAAGTTAGTCATGAGTTGTTGTAGCTTGAGTTTAAATATTCTTGTGACAATGTCTGGCCTATCGTGTGCAGCCAAATTAAGTGTTGAAATAACCCTTTGAATTTCAGGCCAATATGGATTACAAGTGAATGTCAAAAACAAAACTAGGAACCCAACGCTGCTGCATATGGCCATTCCATCAAAATACAATTGCTCCATATACCTGGGGCTGCCAACAAATGTAGAAGTAGGATAATACGCTTTCCACAATTAGCACGCTGACTACCAATTGTTTCATGTGAGGCAATTAAAATGTTGTATTTATCACAATGCAGTTGTTTTTTATGGGTTCTTATATACATTAATCTTTCAGATTCCATCATTGTAACCATCAACAATAAACTGCTGGAACAATCTTCTAGACCTCAATAAGGTTTCATCTTCTCATTTTCTAGACTGTAGTCTAAAATACAGGAACTCTCAGATTGTTACTTTGCTTCTCTTTCTTTGATCTGAATCAGCCATATGTCTATATTTGATATCATTTTGGTATCCATCTTCACCGTAAGGAAATAAAAAAGGATATTGCAATCCAAGATAGCTTGGATGAAGCTCATTGATTCTTTGCAAATGTCCACTTTGTTTTTCAAGTATAATATCTCTATTGATAGGTTGAGTTGGATCCCCAACAATAACAGCAGCCACCTCTAAAACTGTGGGCGAATTATAAATTCTTCCATCTTTCTTCCTATTTGATATTAATTGCAAATTAACATTTTGTATTTGACAGTTTTCATATCTCTCTTTGGCCATCCTAAAAGACTTAGCAAACACATTAAATTGATCTACCATTTCTTTCAACTTTGACACAAGTTGTGAATCAAGCCGGTTTTTCCATCTGAAAAGTAGATGAAAATATTAGAATTGATTGGTATATGTCTTGCTGGATGAATTCTTTAATTCATTTATGTGTTTTCATTCCAATACAATAAGTTGTAATCAGTATATTGTTTGAGCCAAATGTTCGAATATTGTGGTGTAACAGAACGAACATAGCACCAAGTAAAACAGTACTGTATTTGATATGTATCCAAAAATTATGCATCATAATAATTATAAGATGACAGCTACAACTAAAAATCTATGAATAATTTTACCTCCTGCACCAAGTCTGTTTTAAACTTCATTTTTTGTATCGTAGATATACAGCTGCACAAATTTTGGAGCTTTTCTAACCATAGGTAAGGCTTCCAATCAAATGGCATGATTGTCCATGAATCCTATAAATTGGAGGACCTTTTCCTTCTAACAAACTTCTATCGATATTGGCACCAGGTGAGCTGAAAGCAAACATCATATTATAAGCTCTGATATTGTGTTGGTAATTTTTGCTTTGGAGTGAATGTTGATCACTTAGTAGTTGTTGGAGCAGTTTTGGTGGGTTTGTAAGAAAAGGAAGTTGTATCCTGCCATTGCTACAACAAAGACTGTATTTAGCATTACTATGTGTTTGATTTTTCTTTGTACGTTCTTCATACCACATAGCAGCTTGGCAGTATCGACATATTTCAGTAGCATCTCCTAAATCCACATATCCTACAAACATAAATAGACAAATAATGCTACTTGTAAGAATACTAACAATGTATAGTTGATAACAGAAGGTTATGCATTTCAATGGTTATTAAGTGGTTAGATTAAAAAATAAGTAAGGGTGTTGTTCTTTTTTGATGCATGCCTCCTTTGCAGTATGCTTCTTTGTATTAATGTCATGACTTTAACATGGATTTCCAAACAGGAGGAGATTAAATCAGTTTCACATGAGTCACATTGTGCTTTTAACCAAATAGTTTGTGGATAGACAATCAAACCTGTGACAAAATTGTCACCAGAATCATGAATTGCACCTGTCAATTCATCCTCACTATGAGCTTCAGCCAAATTATTACTCCATTATGCATAATAACCAACAACAATACTTCACTCCATTCTTTATACATATTGTATCTTTGATTAAAAAATAACTTAATATTATTGGTACCTCAATCTCTCTGTCCATTTTTACTCGACTAACCATGGTTTTCATTATATGTATCTGCCTGAGAAGTTGAAGATGCAGCAACAAATTCATTAAGCAAATTGTTTCGAACCCTACAGATTTGGCTGACTGTTTTGTTTTGTCTATTATGCAACTGAGTCATTTGTGGCTGAGTATTAGTTATGTTCCCATTTGTCAGCTGCCAATTTTCATCATTGCTTATTGTTCCTGCAGAATGTACATATTTTGTATATCTCATAACACAGGAAGAGCAATTTTTTGACTACCAGCAATTCGTCTACAGTCATTATAGAAACTAAGTGAATAATTTGTCATTGGTCAGAATGACTCATTATTGGTAAACATAGGTGAAAATAGCTATCTGTAAAGAGTAAAAATTCATTTTGTAATACATTATCAACAGTCATAACATTTAACTTATTTTCAGTTGGTGTATTTCATTTAGAATAGTCTGGCATACGTATTACCTGGATTGTGAGCACAACCATTTTGATTTCCTACTTGTATATGATGAAGCAAAGTATTTGGTGGTGGTAAACTATTTTCATAGCCTCCATATCTCTCTTCAACAACATTATTAGTGTGTTCTGATACAATTATATCACACAACAAAGAATTTGGAACGCTACAGGTATAATAGCTAGTTTTGACTCTTTTGTTAGACACCTCAGTCTTTTGTCTCAGACTATTAGTAATATATGTTAATGGAGTTGACCCAGTTTGTTCAATGACTTTTGTTGCAGCAGAGGCAAGGAAATCTGTATATTTCAAGCCACAAGGAAAAAGCTTTGTTAATTTCTACAATCTGTCACATTACATTAAAAACAGTAATGATATGTGTACAATAACTGAAGATATTATCAACCTTCATTTTGGTTGGTTAGTTGTGGCCTGTTAACACTGATATGTTCAGCTTTGCCCTTCCTTTTGGCTTGCAATATAAGTCTTCATTTTAATTTTGCAGCTTTCCCATTAGCCTTTGTATTAAAAATCTCATCTTCCATGTTTGAACAGCTAAGAACAACAGAACCTTTGCATGTCTTCCTAGTAAGATAACATTCAGTGAGATTTGTAACTGATTCAGTATTAAGTGAATAATTAGGATATATAATTATGGTACTTGTTTAACATTGTCCACTTTTGACTTTATGTTTGAACAATAACAGATGCACTATGTTATTTGATTTTTGCAGAGGAAGTGCAGTCAGTAGGCAATTCAGACATGTCCACTTCAAAGGTCCTATATTTGGTGATACATATCATAAGTGTGTTAATGTCAACAGATAAATGGGATTGGGTGGGCAATATGCTGGAAGAGGACATACTGTTACGTAGATATAAGTAGATTTTGGGTACATATAATTTGATTTAACCCATACTTTGACTTGGACTTGGCATGACTTGCTGTTGTGAATTCATTGTTTGACATGCTAATTAAATAGAGTTAGGTCAACTGATTTTGTGGTATTTCACTTGAAATACAGAAACAATAATGGTTTTTAGGTTGTTTACTTGCTGGTGTTGAAACCACTTCATTATTTTTATTAATATTTTTCAATATGTAATCTTAAGATGTGTACACCATCAACTCAAGAACAACACTGATGAATGGTAGGAAAAAGTGGTGTTCACAAAGTGGACGATATTTGGTGTAAAGATATAAATAATAAAGTGTTAAAATAAACTAACAATGAAGATGTAAAAATAATTGTTCTAAGTGAATATCAGAAACTTGATTATTTAAAATGAAATGTTTATATTTTAATGGGAAAACTGGTATGGTAAATATGCACAATGAACACCTATCACAAGTGTGTTTTATAAAGAAACCATTGTTTAGTAGACAATGAAGAATCGTATACCTAGTGAGTTAATTGTTGTATTATTGCATAAAACTGATTGGTATCACCCAGTTATATAGTATATTGCAGTTTGATGTTATGTCAATCTTAGCTTAATACCATTTAAATATTAGAAAAAACATTGGCCACATTAAGTAATACAGATAAAAGAGTTAACATTTGGTAACCATTCCAGGTTATGAAGTGCGAATTACATCTTCATTGTTACTCAATATATATACATCCCAAAACATAATTTGGTTACATAAAAAAGGTCTTCAATTTTTCTCTGGTTCAGCTCTTGCTTATCACTCAGTCTTCTTATGTTTCTTGTTCCTCGTACAAGATAATTGACTTTGTGATAAGTCTTCAAATTGTATGTGTTATGAAGTGCGAATTACATCTTCATTGTCACTCAATATATACATTACAAAACATAATTTGGTTACATAATATCACAAAAAAAGGTCTTCAATTCTTCTCTAGTGCAGCTCTTGCTTATCACTCAGTCTTGATATGTTTGTTCTTCCTCGTACAAGATAATTGAATTTATGATAAGTCTTTAAATTGTATGGCATCCAAGTCAGTATCAAATGGATTGACATTGCGCTTAGCTGGTGTTATGGAGTCCATCACATATGAATCAGACTCACCAGTGGCTGAAATGCAATACTCCTGAAACATTTGAATTGTTATGAATAAGTATACTATAAAAGTCTATGTATATATAAAATCAAATGTTGACAACCCAAAACTCACACTGTCAACAACATCTTTCTTTTGATGAACCGATGACATAGGAGACTGTGACTCATCCTTAGTAACATGACAACAAACCCAATAACAAACGACCTATCAGAAAATTAAATTCAATAATAACTGGACATTTGAGTATAACTATTTTTTTTAGGTTACCTGAATGTCTAGGTTTGGCAGCTGTGACAGAATAGTTGTTATCAATGTATCATCTTGCGATAATTGAGAAACAGAATGTCGTGTATTCCCAGGAACAACTTTAAATCTGAATGCTAATTTTTTTCCCAACACTCGATCTAGACATTCTGGTATGTCTTTGGGATCAAAAAGTCCTTCTTGATGAATACATGAAATCATTAAAACAGCATAACAAAATGATGTCATAAACAAATACCAACATATCATGTCAGTCATAGTGTGGTTGACGTCAGCAATTATTTTCTTCTTGATTTCATCTGCAGTTTCATTTATCAATGCATAACATTCACGATCCCATAGTGTGAAAATGGCAGATGCCAGTGGTTGACAGACCCTAACCTCAATACGATATCTAAGGCACACCATTCACAAATTTACAGTGAAAGACATTGATTAATGCAAGTCCAACATGCACTATTATAAGTAAAGTTACCTTGGTATTGTGGTAGCACTTTCAGTACCACAACCAACACAAAACACAGGCAAAGCATTTGCATCAACCTTTTTGTTACATTTTGGACATGCATCATAAACCCAACCATTGGCTATCAACAACTTCTGTATAGTAGCCACAGTGACACACATGGACTCTTACAAGGTATTGAGTTGGGTAAAGCACAAAACATAGGAATTTACTAAATCATAGATCTGACTATTTGGTAATTTGACATAATGCAGAAGTCAGAAACAAATTTTCAGGTTTCAAACAAACCTTTTTAACCTAGGTAAAATAATATAATTCCTTAACATTCCCATTATGTAGAAAAAGATAATGCTCCAGTGGTGAAACAAACCTTTTTAACTGTGCTAATTTGATCTAAATATTTAACATTAGCATTATACAAAAAATGATCTACGGTTGAATACAAAGAAGAACCGGACAGTTGACTTCCTAGTTGACAATAGGGAATCATTGGTTGCTGACTTGGATCTATCCTAAAATTGATTAAAAAAAATTGAAAACACAACATTAATGTACACATAACTACAACGGATAAACATATAATACTTACGACTCATTCAAACGATCCTTGAATTCCTCAATTTCCTTGATGTCACTATTCAGAAATATTTATGAACCATACATAGAATTTTGTATTGACAAAGGATATGGTCCTGCATGATATTGGCTGAATATGAGTGTCATATGCTGATAAATAAAAACGTGTTAAATTGGGAAAAAAGGTTATAAACAACCAACCTCTATCTTCTTTTATTTTAGCCATAGTCAATAGAAAAACCATAGGCCTAGTAGTATGGCTTTCAAAAAAACACTTAAGTTCCAAAGCAAGTGCTTCCCATAAAGTACAACTTATAACAGTTTCCCTGTGTATGTTTGAATTTGACAATGAATGTATCCAATTAGTTCATCTACAACAGTGTGAAGTGCAACTTAAGTAAAGTTGACATAAAAATCAAATATCATTGATCCTTCAAAGTCAAAATAACTTTCTTAGGCTTCCCATCGAGGTTCCATTGACCAATTTCCACAATCTCACTGATAACATCTTGAATGATATAAAATAGTTAACCACAGGTCCACATTAACATGTTATACAATTGATTTTTTAAATCAAGTAAACAATCATACCTATCAAATAATCAGATGTGGTAGACCCATTGACAATAACATCAAACTTGGTGAAATTATACATTGTCTTAGGTATGTCAGGCATTTCGTGGGCTGTAATTTTAGTGGCTTTTACCAGATTAAATTTAAAATCATGCTTGGTACACTTATACTGATCAGTGTTTTTTTCCACTTCAAAGTTTTGAATCACATAAGTTTCTCCAGTACGAAAAATGTCATTCACCATATCCATGTCAACATTCTTCATTTGAGCCATTATTTGATCACCCTGGTTAATACACATCATATGTTATCATTGACAGGAATGGCTGATTAGCTTCATAAGTAAGTTTTAGATAACTACAAAATACCAATCATCCTTTAGAGAATAAATGACTGATATTTTGGCTGATTTCTACCACAAACAACAACAAATGGAAAATATATATTTAAGTTCTAACCTCCTTGTCAACCAATACCAGCTCAATATTAAACCTAGCTCCTCTCGGTATAGTCCACATCTTTGTAGCTCGAACTGCAATTTTCCACGCTTCTTTTTCGTTATTTATTTCAGCAATGCGATTGAGTCTACGAAGTACTGCCAAAGAAATTAAACACAGGATTCAGGGTTTTTCATGACTGTAGAAAACTGAAATCGGGATACAAGAGTCCAATATGGAAAATTGATCAATCTTCAGTTCATTTTTTGAAAATGATAGAGCATCCCGATTGTCAGAACTCCAACTTGGCAGGACCCAACACTATACAAATCCAGGGAGACCGGAATTGTCAATGCTCGGATATGAACATCCCGGCTTTTGACTATCTTTTTTTTGTTCGAGTCTAAACCCGAGCTCAATTTTTGTGTCTGGACTCGGTTAATGTCACAATTATTTTAAAAGTGTATAAAAAATATATGTATTAAATATGGAAAACTTGTATTTGTGTAACATCCACATTTGAAAAATTCACTTTACTGCAATGCGATTGAGTCTACGAAGTACTGCCAAAGAAATTAAACACAGGATTAAATATGGAAAACTTGTATTTGTCTAACATCCATATTTGAAAATTTCACTTTACTGCAATGCGATTGAGTCTACGAAGTACTACCAAAGAAATTAAACATAAGATTCAGGGTATTTCATGACTATAGAAAACTGAAATTGGGATACAAGAGTTTGATAACATATAAAAAAAACTTACCAGAGGCCATATTAAGATTACTGGACAGAAGTTTGGAAGTGATTCAGAAATGCGCATATGACGCTATTTTTCCCAAGCCAGAGATTTTGCTCAAACAATTTGTTATTCTTAACGGAAATGAAACTGTGTTAAAAAAATAGGTGTGAGCAAAAGGCAAAGGATGCATGATATTAGAAATCAACCACTGAATGGATAAACATAAGTCACCAAAAACGGGAGAGACAATAAAAAACACAAAACTTGTTTTCCTTTGACCCAATTGTAGAAACCAATAAACTAAGATAGCATGTGAAGGAAACAGAGTTGGTAAGGTTTCAGATGCACTGCAGCAATTGATTTTCCCGCTACATTTGCACTGTCCCAACCTCTGTTATCATTCAGTGACCTTTAAATTTGAAAATCCCGCTTTAGCAGAGTTGGTGAGAAATAAACTCGTCATAGTTAATAAGATTGCAGTAGCACAATGCTTAATGGTCCTTGTCCGAAGCTTCTCCCACTTCCTGCTGTGCGTTTTCGCTTTTGCTGGTGGTTTGGTGAGCTGGAGGTTGTCACTGAAGAAGGTGAGAGTGTGTGTGAAAAAAAAGATGGTTTTATCCAAGCCTAAGAGTTGCTCTAACATTAACAGCTGTCATCCAAAGCTGTAAGCAATTGCTAGCATGACACGTACGCTTGCCAAACCTTCTCATCCAAAGCTAAAAGTTGATAATAGAAGGACACGTAGGTTTGGAAAACCTTCTTTTATTACAATAGATAGATGCAGTGTCTTGCGTGTCATCGTGTGGTGATGCCACGTGGGATTTCGGGAACGGTGACCTATCACGAAACAGGACAATTGTTAAGGGTAGGTTTTACAGTACTTCGGAGGCCAAATTCTCATTGGGATCTACTATTGGTGCTGTCAAAACTGCTATTCACACTACTCATGTCGGTTTTAAATGCATTTTTTTTTCAAAAATACTCTTTTTACATAAACATGATTTTATGGTAAAATAAACAACAGAAATGTGGTTTCACCATGTATTTTGTCAACAGAATCATCTTTATATTTTTTTTTTACACTTCTTTTACACAATGGAAACATGATATCTTTGTGTATTTTTTACAAATTTTTAAATTAATTATAAATGCAAGTTACCTTTTTTAATTATGTGAATTTGTTTAAACTTATTTATTAAAAAATACTTATTTAAATAAAATAAGCAACTTTCTATTTCCTTAGTTTGTTTATCTAAATTATTTCTGCTTTAAAAAAACTATTTTCTATTTATTTTGACAAGTATATCCTATCAGCTTACTAAAATAATTAAAGATAAACTCTCAACTAAATTAACCAAATTTTTTAATACTGATGAATTAATTAATTACCTTAAATAGGATATATTTTTTGAGATTTGTAATGGAGGCGTCAAAAGGGGTTGGGAGGTTTCGATGGAGCTGATTTTTTACACGGTTGAAATGGTGTTGCCCTGGTAGTAGAGTTACGATGACTCCAACATCATTGGGAAAAAGGGAATAGAGGGAGGTAGTGGTGGTAAGGAAAGAGGCGTTAAACCAACCCTTGATTTCACACTTTGTTATCCATTTTTTCAATCTCTATGTAATGTGTGTGGGATCAGAAGTAGGAAGAAGAAGAGAGTGATCTTGGGAATAAGCAATGGGAGCAACAAGTATGGGAGAAAAGGAAAGAGGAGCGTGACACGTTGGGGAGGGAAGCATTGTTGCATTGATTGCCTTGGAAGAAGCTCGAAGAGGAAGAAAAATTGAGCGTCAACCGTTGACATCATCCACTTTGTGATTTTCACTTTGGGAATTAAGATTTGTCATTTTCAATTTGGAAATTTGGGTTTGTTCAATTTATGGTGACTAAAAGGCATTAGTATTTACATACTACTTAATGGGGTTAACTTTAAATTGGCAGAAAGACCATTTTGAATCATTTAAAAAAAGATAAAGGAATGAAATGAATTTTTTTAAATATAAATGACCAAAGTGAATAAAAATAAGATAAATGATCAAAAAGGTCATTTGACCTATGTGTGTGTGTGTCTATATATATATATATATATATATATATATATATATATATAAGTACATATGTCAATTATCTATTAATTGCAATATAAGAAAAATTATCATTTTCTCTATGTAGGGCCCCCTCCCTCTTTCCCATGTAGCATCAACAAGAGTTTTTCATGAACCCCAAGGTTGTCGTTACTCGATTGTTGGAAGAAAAAAAACCTAGAGTAAAGAGCACAAAAAAGAAAATAGGGGATGATGATGGATCCACGAACCTAACATCCCATGTAAACCCTTTGATTTTTTCCTCTGACAATGCATCTTTTAAGGACAAAATTGTAGGTATTGATGTTAACACACCTCATACCCATGTCCTAAAACCTTCTAACATCATTGCAGAGACCATGGCAAAAATTTTTCCTTTTGCGAGTAATGGTGAAATAAAATCGACTTCTGGGAAAACACCTCTAAACCTTTGCCTTAACATCCATGTTACTGCTTACAAGTATAACTTGTGGTGTAGCCCATGGCATTGTTCTCTCATTGTTAAACTCCTCGACAAGAAAGTTAGTCGCCGATTCTTATTTGTTAGGCTCTAAAAGCTATAGGCTAGGGTTGGTTTCGTCTAAACCCAAGATCTTCATAAAGACTTCTTATTTTATACATTTTATTGTTGAAGAGGATTACAAGTTTGCCTTATTTGAAGGCCCTTGGATGTTAGACCATTACCTTTCGATTCAAAGGTGGATGCTCCTCTTTAACTGACAGAGCACCATGTTCGTAAGGTGACTACATGGGTTAGGATGTCGAATCTTCTTGTTTAACTTTACAATAAGGACTTTCTCTAGGAGGGTGGGAAACCATTTAGAACTATGCCTAGTGTCAACAAAAATACCTTTGTTCAAAGTCATGGTTGGTTTGTCCACATTTGTGTGGAAATAGATTTAAAACGAGCGTTGGTTGCTTCTTTTGTGGTACTTGGACGTGAATTCAAGCTCAAATACATAGGGTTGTACCTCATTTTTTGTGTGGAAAATATGGTCATAAAAAAAGTCAATGTCCTAAGAAACCCCTAACAATTAAGGATTTGGTGTGTACTGAATTTGTTGCTAATAGTGGCAAGAGTAGCAATACAGATGGGTTTACATCGGCTAATTGTGACATCCACATCGAGGAAGAACAAAAAGGTGATGATCATACATCCTTTGGCCCTTGGATGCTTGCCAAAAAGCCTATTAGGCGTCTGATTAAGTATTTTTAGTTTAATATTTTTCTATTCTTCTTAGTTTATTTGTCTTCTCTTGGACTTTTTATTTTCTCATTCTAATTCAGTTTTTGCCTTAGGCAAACAAGTGGGCTTAATTGATAATTGTTGCTTATTTTTAGAGTTTTTGCTTACTTGACTTATCTTCCTTGTGCAGGACCTAGAGAGTTCTATAGAACTCCAAATGGTGCATATGAGTAGTCCTTGGAAAATAAGGAAAATGTCTACAATTTTGTCAAAGATAAGCCGAAGCCAATTATGTCATTTTAAGGGTCATTTTAGGCTTGGAAGTCAAAACCACTGCACTTGAATTTTGGGCTACGAATCAGTGTAATTAGTAATTAGTTAGATTAGATGGGCCTAATCATGACCCATCATTTTTTACTGACTCAGTCACTATATTTTAGTGATTTTAGTTATTTGGATTGAGACACTTCATTTTAGCAAAAACATATTTTGTAGTGACTTTTAGAAGTTTTTAGAATTAAAACTCTTTCTCTTATTTTCTCTCAATTGTTCTTCACTTTCATTTTTGTTCTTCCATTTTCTTGCACTATTTTCGTGGGGCTTTCATTGATGATGATCATGGAAGGCTAAACAATCAATCAATTCAAGGATTCAGCCCAAGCAATGAGAATTTGAGTTCTGGTTTGGTATTTCAAATTCTGTGTGAATGTTCACTTTCTTCTTCAATCCTCTATTCAATTTTCATGATTATGAATGTGTTTAGGATTGAAAACGGATTAGGTTATGAATTCATTTCCTAATTTCAAATTTTAATCATAGATTATTTGGATGATATTTCAATTAGGTTTGTGGTTTCAATTAATTTAGGGGTTAATTCGATTGAATTGCTTCTAATGAAATTGAATGAACTTTCATAACAAGATCATTATCTGAGAACTATGATAATTCGCATTGCTTGATTTGGTGAATTAGATTGATGTTTTTGAATCTGTTTTAGAATACCTATTATCAATTTCTATTAGTTTTTATTTTGCTACATTTTTCTGCAATTTTTATTCATCGAATGCAAACTGTTTGCTAAAAATTCCCCCTATTATTTCCTAGTGAATTCAAGTTGGAACCATATTGACTGTGTCTCTGAGTTGACCTAGATTAATCATGTGCTACAAAATTAGCGTAGTTTAATTGTTTTGAAGCGATACGACATCGGTTATCAGCGTCAAAATAACTAGAGTAAAATTGACAAAGGGACACAAAAAGAAAACGTTAAAGACAATAAAGGGGGTCCTATAGTTAATGCAAATGCCTCAGGATCGAGGTTTGGTGCCCTTGGCAATGCCAACTCCTTCATAGAAATTGACCCCACTTTGCCCACAAAAACATCACCCTTAACACTTGCCATTGGTCATAATTTAAACTAGTTAAAGAAACCCACATTGGGATTGAGTAAAAAATAGATCCCAACAAAACCTAAGCATTACCAAACAAATAATATCAATAAGCCTTTGAAAAATGTTTCTCAACCCTCTATCATAACAAATATCCCTTTCAAATATAGTGAAGGCTCCTATGTTGTCTCTCTCAATCCCTCCAAGACTCAACTCCCTCTGAGCCATCCCACAAGTGATGCCATGGATTTTGAATCCACCAACACCCTTCCCAGAAACACATTCCCCTTGAACCAGGAGCCTAAAACTTTGATAATATGGGTTGTCATGAAACCTCTCAGGCATCTATGACCATTTTGGGTCAATTGAACCCCTCAGATAAAGTTGCATGCTTCATAATGGTGGATGATAGCCATCACTAATAAGACTAATCTTGCCCTTAATTTTTTCCTCTTTGTTAGTTATCCACAAAGCTTTTATCTAGAATTGCAAAGGACTGGAAAATGATCTTTCATAGGTTCGATGAAAGATCTTATCAAAGCACATGATCTTCAATTCATGGCAATGTTAAACCATGCATTAACAAAGACCTTACTAACGATGGTGCAAAGGACTTGCTTATTTGGCTTGCGTCTAGTGATGGTAAGATGTCTACTAAAGATGCTTATCTTTACCCATCGATGTATTCTTAGCCTCATCGTCATGTTGCCAACAAGTTCTCTTTGGTTTGAAATTGAAAAGGTCTAAAAACATGTATGTTTTTCTTTTGAAGCTTTTTCATGGGCTTATTTTAACCAATTTAGAATGAAGAAATTGCCACATGTCAAATGATGAATTATGCCCTATATGTCTAAAGCTTCCTGAGACTATCATGCACTCTTTGTGTAATTGTGATGATATCAGGGATCTTTGGAGCACTTATGTTCATTCTGAATATTGGGTGAAGTTTTTTAGTATTGGGATGAAGAAATGACTTTCTTTGAATCTCTCAACTTTGAACATGAAGTTGACAGTGAGATGTTGGTCAACCTTTTGAGTTCTTTTATTTATTACTTGTGGCTTGACTTGAATAATCTGGTTTTCTCCCAGTATACAAACCTTCTTGGAAGCTTCATTCACTAGGTGTTAGCTCAAACTTCTTTTATTGCAAATGAAGTGTCCAAATATGCTTTTGTTACTAATTTCCCTAAAAAGACAGAGGTGGCCATCTTGGGGACCCCTCTTTCTCTAGGTTTTGTGAAAATCAATATGGATGGTTCTTACATATCAACCTGGGCCAAAGTTGCTTATGGTGGTCCTGTTTGAGATTATGAAGGCAGAATGATCAAGGGATTTTACACTAATCTTGGCACTTGTCACTCTTTGTGGGTTGAGCTTTGCGAAATGTATTATGGTATCTAGGTTGCTAACAATTTGGGTTTCAATGTCTTCATTATTAAATAGATTCTTTGGTAACCAAGGTTATCAATAGTTAGCAATTACTACTTAAGCCTATGGTGAATGGCATTGTTCACCTCCTCAAGCTCCCACACTGGTTAACCAAGGTTATCCACACCTATTGTGAAGCCAATACGTGTGTAGATTACCTCGTTGGGATAGACCATTATGTTAATTTTTAGTTGCATTTTAGTGAGGCTATACATCCTTTGTTATATTCCTTGATTGTTGTTGATGCCAAGGGAATCTACCTTACCTTGTTGATTAGGTTGTAGTTCTCCTTTTCCCCTTTTATAAAAAAAACAATTGCAGTAAAAAAGTATAGATTATTAGTTTATGAATTAAATTAATATTGTTAGATGGTCACCAAAATTTAGAAAAAACAAACTCAAACCACATTTTTAGCCCTAATTCGTTAATTAGTTTACAGATTATTTATTTGTATTTTGCTACTAGGTGTGCAAACAGATTAGATTCAATATGTGAACTCGCCCAATCCAACTAGATTTCTATGGGTTAAATGGAGTCATTGGATTGAATTAGTTTTAGTTTTATGAACCCAATTAAAATTGAATTAGGTGACAGGTTTGGAATTTTGGACCCGACCAAAACTCAACCTAACCCGCATACACTTAAATTACTAATATATAAATACTAAACTAAGCACACCTTAATCTCAAGGTAATATATTATTTATCTTAAGGTAATACCTTGTTTTAGAGTTTTTCTTTTTCTATTTATTTAAGGTAATGCATTATTTTATAATTAATACTATGAGTATATATTTATGTTTTTTTTATCATATGAATAGTATATTTTTTATGAATATTGATTTTTTAAAATATCCTTACTATTATGTAAAAAAAGTATCATTACTATTTTTGAGTTTGAGAATTTTTTTTATATTTTTTTCCAAGACTTTAAAAGGTTATAGCTTTTTAATGAACCAATCCATTATTTTAAAATCCGGACTGACTAGATGGATCAGACTTCCAACGTGAACCAGTGTAACCTCATGCAATCCGATCGGATTCCCAAATCAATCATGGGTTACAAGTTACTCATTTCAATAAAAGAAATGAAGGAAAACAACACAACAAAGATTGAACCTGCAACCTACAATAGACATAAGCGAGTCTTACCACTACATTGGAGCCAGTTTATTGTTATTATATTAACAAATATGATATTTATATTCACATATTCATATTTAATAGAATAAATTATCGAAACAGAAGGAAGCAGGGCTTGATCCCATGACCAGTAGTTGGCACACACAAAGCCACCTTACTACTAGGTTAGTGGTCACTTTTGAAAATATAAAGTTATATTTTTAACATGTATATTATAAATTATATATAATAATAATTTATAACATTATATTATCGAGTCATATAATTCAATTAATAATTTATTAGTTCGATTATTGATTCAATAATTTGATTAGAATGATCATCAGTTCAGATTTTAAAACCATGAATCGATATGATAACTAACCTAATTTAATTAAATTAACTTTTATTTATTTATTTATAATCCAATTAAATTAATTAGATTGGATTGAAAAATAAAAAACGCTGACCCAGTGAGACCACTTACACCCCTATTTGCTAGCTAGGTAGGAATCGCGTATTTCTTCGCTGCTGCCCTCTTCATGCTTAAGTGCTAAACGCTCTTTCTCTCTCTCCACGTCTCCGTTCATCTCATTCGTCAATTAATAACTCAAAGCAACAAACAAACAAACCTCACTTTCTCTCTCTCTCTATCTAACTCCAACAAACAAACCCCTCTCTCTCGACCACCGCTACTTTCTCTCTCTAGGGTTTCGTCGCGAACTCTCACTCTCGCTCCTCTGCTTACCACGATTGTAGGGTTCCAATCCTCGTGCGAATTGCATCACAGTCTGTGATCAACCGAGTTTTGATTCTTCTCCTTCCTCGTCGATTGCTTCCTCTGGTTAGTGAATTTCGACTCTTCCCCGCCCTTGCTTTTGTTAAAGTTGACGCTTCCGAGAATTTTGATGTGTGTGAGAGTTTTGATTCTGCTTTAGTGTTGTTGCTCCTAGGAGCTTGGAGGATGTGAGAGAACACGAATCAAGGTGGGAATTTCGTTTTTTTTTTAAATTGTGAAAATTGGTATTTGGGTAATTAGGGTCTTTTGGAAGAAGCTTGAATTTTGGGTTATTTTTGTTAATTTTGTTGATTTTCAAGATTGCTTGAGCATTTCTTAGTTGAAGCCATTTTGCATTTTTTGTTGTAGACTATAAGCTGGTAAAGTTTTGAATGGTGGAAATTGTGGCTTGCTGGTTTAATGGGTTTGTTGATTTTGAATGGTGCAGGCTAAAAGATTGTTGTAATCATTTGACACACAAACCAAATGTTGCTGTAGGGTGTTGAGGTTTATACCGTGGGGTGCGAATGTTGTTGCTTGATGCTTGATGATAGTTGCTATGGACTTGAATGCCTCGCCAGTTCCGGAGGAAGATGAAGATATCTTTGAGGAGAAGATACATGTTGAAGAGTTTCATGAACCTGAAGAACGCATAGAAACTGGAGCTGATATAGCACGCCGGGTACCCTTCATAATTTTTTTTGTCTTTTTTATCCCTCTTTAGCATCATGACAGTGACAGTGTTTGTTGGCTATGTGCTTGGTGCCTTAGACTAGGACTACTGTGACGGTTGTTTCCCAAATAATGGGATAAACTGGTGAAATTCTTTTCATTACGTAGTTTCATTAGGTCAGATTGTGACGTCAGCTTGCAACCTGCATGATGATGGGACCCCATTTTTTTTAATTTTAATTTTACTAGGGATAAAGTGATGCTTCAAAAATTCTTTTATGACCAGACAGTATAAAAGACTCCCTATACTTTCTTTGTTTTGGTGTATAATAGATTGATGCTTCCTGATATGAACATTTAATGCTTGAATAGCAGATCAAGGATATATCATAGACTATCCATACACTATTATTTGCCCAATCTCATGATCCCTCTAGTTTTTTCTGGTATAATGATTTGAACATTTGATATTAATGCTGAACAGAACAGCTACCATCACATCTAATGGAATTAGGTCCTGGTTAATATAGTTAATTAATGTTAGAGACCAAGCAAATAGGGAAAATTAAATGTAAGCAAGGGAGTATTTGTATTGTTCTCTGACAAACAAGCAATACAATCCTACTGCCACAGAGCTCAACTCCTACAAAGAGGCTGTTGCCCTCTGTCCATGACAGAATTTTCAAATTCCCTGGATGATCCTCTCTCTCTCTCCTAGACATTCTCGATATACCTCAATACCTGAATCATGCCTTAGACAATTTGCTTATACCAATTGCCGCCTCACTTCCTCTCTCCACACCCCTGTTCCTCCTAGCATACACCCTCCAAATCTTGGGCTTCCCATTTAAGTCCAGGCCCATACTCTCAGTCCTACTATCAGTACCTGGTCCTTCAAAAGGAGACTTGTCCTCTAGTCTCAATTGGGGAAATTGACCTCTGATGTTAAACTTGTCCTCCCATGTCGCTTCCTCCATTCCTTGGCCCATCCATTGAACTAGCACCTGGCCAATAGACTCCCTCTGTCTTTCGCGATGACTCTTCTGGCCTAGACAGCCTTTGGTTCCAAACTTGTAGCATCATCACAGGCCAACTCCAAGGGAAGTGACTCCTCCTTACTGTAATCTCCGACAACCTTCTTTAACAATGACACATGAAAAATCGGGTGTATTTTAGCTGTCTCAGGCAACTGCAGTTTGTAAGCCATCGCCCCTACCCTTGCCAACACCTTGATGGGTCTATAATATTGAGGAGCTAATTTAGGATTGATTTTGGCTCGTAAAGTTAGTTGCATGTGGGGTCTGAGCTTCAAAAAAAACATTCACCTACCTCAAACTGCCTTTCAGTCCTCTTTTTGTTTGCTTGAGTCTTCATTTTGTTTTTGAGCTCGTTGTAACTGGTATTTTAATTGTGTGATGGCTTCATCCCTATCCTTCAATTCCCTTCTCACTGCATCCACTCGCACCTCACTTGGAAGGAACCTATTGAGCACCTGAGGCTTCCTTCCATCAACAATCTCAAACGGAGACTTTCTAGTTGAGGCATGAAGATTGGTATTGTACCAATATTCGGCCCATGATAACCAATGCACCCACAACTTGGGTTGATCAGCCACAAAGCACCTAAAAAATGTCTCCACACAACGATTAACCACCTCAGGTTGACCATCTGTTTGTGGGTGATATGTTGTACTCATTCGCAGAAAAGTGCCTTGGAGCTTGAACAATTCCTGCCTAAAAGAGCTGATAAAGATGGGGTCCCTATCACTGAGAATGGATGCTGGAACGCCATGCAAACGAACCACTTCTCTGGTAAATATTTCAGTCAACACCCTTGCTAAATAAGGATGTTTCAAAGGAATGAAGTGGCTATATTTGGACAGCCTGTCCACCACCATTAGGATGGCCTCATACCCCTTATTTTGGGAGTCCCATGATAAAATCCCTTGAAATTTCTTCCCATACTTGTTCCAGAATATTCAATGGTTGTAATAATCTGCTGGTGCTGCAGCAGGATATTTTTTTCACTGTCATGCATTGCATTCCATCACAAACTGCTGAACACTCCTTTTCATCCCAAACCAGAATAAATTGGCTGCCAACCTCCTATAAGTCCTATAGTAGCAGGAATGCCCCCCTTGGGGAGTCTCATGGAATTCCTTGAGCATCTTGGGTATCCAATCAGAATTCGACGATAACACCAACCTTCCCTCATAAAATAGCGTTCCCTGCTTGTAAATACTTGAAATATTTGAAGTATGTAAATACTATATATACATATATGAAAAATTAACAGATAGTACAAAATAGGTTCATGATGAAGGCTACAGCCTAGCCCATGATGACAGATTACAGAACCAGCTTCTACAACAAGCTACATAGAAATATAAAACATTAATAAAACACAATCAAACAACAACTTTTAACACTCCTCCTCAAGCTGGAACATATAAATTATGTGCTCCAAGCTTGGAACATATAAAGTGGATCTGAGGACCTCTCAAGGACTTGGTCAGGATGTCTGCAAGCTGGTTGTTGGAGTTAATAAACTCAGTATTAATTTCTTTGGACTGCAACTTTTCCCGAACAAAATGACAATCAATCTCTATATGTTTAGTTCTCTCATGAAATACAGGATTAGAAGCTATGTGAAGAGCTGCCTGATTATCACAATACAACTTCATCTGCTGAACATCACAATATTTTAATACTTGAAGAAGTTGTTTAATCCACACCAATTCACAAGTAACAAGAGCCATAGCTCTATATTTTGCTTCTGCACTTGATCGAGTAACAACACCTGTTTCTTGCTTTTCCAAGAGACAATATTTACTCCAAAGGATACACAATATCCAGTGGTTAATCGTCTGTCTATGGGACAAACTGCTCAATCAGCACCACAATGCCCACAAATTTGGGTATTTCCATTATCCTTACACAATAATCCCTTTCCTGGAGTCTTTTTGATGTATCTAAGAATGCGAATCACGACATTCCAGTGCTCAATGTCAGAATCCTGCATAAGTTGACTGACAACTCCGACTACAAATGATAGATCAGGCCTTTTAATTGTGAGATAAAGGAGCTAATTTAGGATCTGTCATATGGGAAGCTAATGGCGAAGGAAATGAATCAGGAGAAACTGCAGGCACTGAACAAGTAGTTCCTTGTGTCCTGGGTGGAGAAGGAGAGGCACTATCAGCTGAACTCTACGAACAAGAGACTGAGGCTGATGCCTTCTTGGTCAGAAGGGTCTTGGGTAGGAAGTATCATAGGACCAAAATGTGGAACAGGTAGAACTTGCTATATGAAACCAGGATCCTGCATGGAGGATGAGAAAGAAGGAGTTTCCTCAAAGAAAGTAACATCAGCACATGTGACACTTTTTAGTTTGTGGAGAGTAACATTTGTAACCTTTCTGCAGGCGAGAATATCCTAAAAAGATACACTTAATAGCCTTTGCAGAAAATTTGTCTAATCTTGGTGAGACATTATGAACAAAACATGTACAACCAAAATCTTTAGGGGTGTCATGATACAACGGTTCATGTGGAAAAACAATGGAATAAGGAGTTTTGCTGTTAAGTGAAGAAGGCATCCTGTTTATTAAAAAAGAGGTAGTCAAAACCGCATCTCCCCAATTATGTACTGGAACATTGGTATTAAGCATCAAGGAGCGTGCAGTCTCAACTAAATGTCGATTCATTCTTTCTGCTATTCAAATTTTGTTGTGGTGTGTGTGGACATGTGGATTAATGCAGAATACCCTGTGAGGATAAAAATGAAGAAAGTTCAGCAGAAAAATATTCTTTGATATTGTCACTTCTAAAATTTTTAATTGTTTTGCCAAATTGGTTCTTAATCTCATTAAAGAAGGACTTGAAGATGGACAAAAGTTAAGATCTCTCTTTCATTAGATAAACCCAAGTACATTGAGAGTATTCATCAATAAAGGTTACAAAATATCTGAAACAAAAAGATGTTACTCGGCTTGGTCCCCAAATATCTGAATGAATGGTAGAGAAAACCGAGTTACATATTTTTTCTGTTTGTTTAGGGAAAGAGGATCTAACATGTTTGCCTAATTGGCACAACTCACATTCTAACATTTGAAGTTGCATGAGACTAGGAACCATGATCTTCAATTTTGCCAAACTAGGGTGACTTAAACGGTCATGCCAAAGTTTTGAAGAAGAGGATGCAAAATAGAACACAGATGAGTTGGCTTCGAGATAATAAAGGCCTTGTGATTCATGCCCAATGCCAATTAGACGGCCCGTACCACGTTCCTTTATGACAAAGTAATTAGCATCAAACGTTATTGAACAATTTAAGGAGCGAGTCAATTGACTCAGAGAAATTAAGTTATAAGGACAATTTGGAATGTCCAAAACAGATTTCATTTTAAGGAAGACGAAAGGGGGACTTGACCTATTCCTTGAGAGGCAACATTGGACCCATTTGCTAAAGTAATAGGATGAGGAAATTTAGGTGGAAAGATAGATGAGAACAAAGAGTTATTACCAGAAATATGATCAAAGGCACCTGAGTCAATTATCCATGGATTTTGACCTTCCACAAATTGAGAAATACATGCTGTTGAGACTCTTGGTCCTAAAGAAGACTGGGCTTGACTCCTCATCAGAAAATTTGGATTCTGGTTTTTCAGATTTGGCTACATGAGCTATGTTGTCAGGAAAACCGTGCAAGGCATAGCACTTTTCTTGAGTATGACCAGGCTTTTTGCAATATGCACATTGAGGACGTTCACCTCTACCACCGTGTCCTCCTCTTTCATGAGATGCTACCATGGCTGATGTTTCAGCAGGTGCTGCTGAAGTTTCAGCGGCTGCAACTGAGTTTTCACTTCTCACCAAAGTAGGAAAATGAAGAAGCCTGGTTACTAGGCTGTACATTGAAGGAACTTGCTCACCCACTAAAACTTTGGTCATGCACATGATCAAAATCTGAGTGTAGAGTCAGCAAAATCACCACCATGAACAACTTATTGAGTCTTCTTTTCATTTCATCCGCAGAGTCATGTATTAGGAACTTTTTTAATTCTTCAACAGTAGCTTTGGCTATGTGTGAGGTCATATCATGGTTTGCTGAATCAAATAAACTCTGGATGTCATTAGCAAAATATCTTGAGCATTTTTCTAGAAGGAACAAGTCTTGAAGGATCTAAGTATTTCCAACACATCAGGTTCTACTGATTGCCATAAAACAATGCACAACTGGAAGTCAAGTGTCTTCCATTGATTTCTGCTCTCTGCTGGAATTTCACTAGCTTCTTTCTCCAAATGATCATAGTGGCCTTGACCAAGGAACCATAACTCAATCGAGGCCGACCAAGATAGATAATTTTTCCAATTGAGTTTCTGATTAGTGATAGTGGGAGTTCCAGAAAGAGGAGAAGGAGTAGAAGTGAGAGTGGAATTTGTAGATGTCATCTTGAGAAATCAAGGACGAAGTATCCAGTAATAGACGTGTAGCTTAAAACCTAAAGGAAAAAAATAGGCCAAGGAACGGAGGTGTATAGACCCATTGTCCAAACAACACCAAAACGACGATCTAAGGATTGAAATAGAGTAGGGGGAGAGGTCGGTGACCAAAACTCAGGTGTTGCGTCAGAGTTCCTGTGACTGGAAATGGGCGTGTGGGATGCACACACTTGAGAATGACGGGTGGAAAAGCGGTGCGTGGGAGTGCGTGTTGAGGTTTCTGACTTCTAAACCTCCGGGGTTGGGCCGTGTTGGAAGAGATGACCTAGATTTGGGTATCGTCGGAGATAGGTGTGGTGGCGGATAGCAGTGTCAGCGCCGGTGGTGTCGGCGATAGACAATGATGGAAGCACAAAATAGGATCCTCCCGCTTTGATACTAACTTGAAATACTTGAAGTATGAAAATATGCACAAAAAAGGAGCCTTGGCAACCACTTTATTGAGAGATGAGTATATATAAGAAAAATTAACTGATAGTACAAAATAGGTTTATGATAAAGGCTAAAGCCTAGCCTATGATGACAAATTACAGAACCAGCTTCTACAACAAACTACATAGAATTATAAAACATTAATAAACTACTATCAAACAACAACTTTAACATACATAAAGCCACGTTTGGTATATTTACCTTTCTGCAAAGCTGAAATGACGGACAACAACTTCTCATCCCTGTGAATCTTCTCCATAGCCTCTTGAATTCCTTCCCAATTTGGATAATGCACCAAAGTGTTCATTTCAGCATCCCCATACATTTGTGACAAAGCATCAGCTCCTCTATTTTCCAAGCCCGGTGTATATTCAATGTCAAACCGATACCCCATAGCAGCCCAATTCTGTTGGTTCATGGTGGTTACTCGTTGGGGAGTAACTGCCGAAGACTCTTCTGATCCGTGCGAACAGTAAACTTCCTCCCTAACAAATATGGCCTCCAATGTTGAATTGCCAAAGCCACTACCATCAATTATTTCTCATAGGCAGACGTGGACAGATTCAGCTCTCCTAATGCCTTGCTGAAATAAGCAGTAGGTTTGCCACCTTGAATAAGGATGGCACCTATCCCTTGACCTGAAGCATCACTCTCAATTACAAACTCCTAGGTGAAAGTGGGTAAAGCTAAAGCCGGTGCAGTAGTGAGTTTCTGTTTTAGCCATTCAAATGCCACTTGAGCCTTGGGATTCCATTTAAAACCCTTTTCTTTGTCAACTCAGTTAGAGGTTTCCCCATTTTCCTATAGTCTTTGATAAACTTCCTATAATAGCTAGTTAAACCAAGGAAACCCTGCACTCCTTTTAACATTTTTTGTTGAGGCCACTCCTTCACACTCTTCACTTTATTTGGGTCCACAACTACCCCCTGGTAGGAGATAATGTGTCCCAAGTACACCACTTCCCGTTGAGCGAAAGCACATTTCTTCTGATTTGCAAACAATTGGTGTTGCTGTAACACTTGTAGCACCTCTCAATTGGGTCGTATGGTCTTCCCAACTGGTGCTATACACTAAAATATCATCAAAGTATACCAGCATTGTTTTCCTCATCATGGGTCTAAAAATCTCATTCATAAGGGACTAAAATGTGGAGGTGGCATTCATTAAACCAAAAGGCATTACCATATACTTGTAATGACCTTCATGAGTACGGAATGCTGTCTTGTGGACGTCGCCCTCTTTAGCGCACTTGGTGATGTCTGGATTTGAGATCGAGTTTGGAGAAAAATTGAGCCCGATGCAGTTCATCTAATAATTCTTCTACCACCAGAATAGGGAATTTATCTGGAATAGTAACCTTTTTGAGGGCCCTATAATCTACACACACTCACCAAGTATCATCTTTCTTCTTGACCAAGATGATGGGACTAGAGAAAGCACTCTGACTTGGTTTGATTACCCCAGATTTTAGCAACTCACAAACCTGTTTCTCGATCTCATTCTTGTGGTGATGCGAGTAGCTATACAGTTTGACATTGGTTGGTCCCTTTCCCTCAACCAGGTTGATAGTATGTTCTTTGTTCCTCTTTGAAGGAAGGCCCTGAGGCTCCTTAAAAACCTCTCCGAAGGTCTCTGACACTTGTTGCAATTGACCTTCCTGGTTATTGATCATAGACTTGTTCAACTTAACCCCTTTGTTAGCATTGGACACTACAACTTCAGTCGACCACAATAACCCCTCTACCAAACTCTTACAACGACCCAACATTGTTTGGAGGGTGACCTGCCCTCCCTCTACTTTACCTTCCCCCTGAATCATGACCCATTGATTGTTCCATTTGAAATGCATAATTTGCTTTCCCCAATCTACAAGCATCTGACCTGAAGGAGCCAACCAAGCAATACCCAAAATCAAATCAAAGTCCTCTCAATCAAAGAATATTGTATCTACAGTAAATTTCAGCGTACCTATCTCCAATTTGATCATTGGACAGATTCCCTATGTGCTTTATACCCATCACCCAATTTAATATTCATGGTATTCGTCTTTTCAACGAACCACCCCATCGCTTGCACTAATCTCTTCGAAATGAAATTGTGTCACACCACTATCAACTAGGATGAGAATGGGAACACCATTAATGTGGGCCTTAACCCTCATTGTGCGAGGTTTTTGCTTGTGTACAACCACCGTGGTTCCGAAGAACCACACACTTCACTCGTCGTCTTCCTCCTCTTCTTTTGCCACCTCGTCAACTATCACAATGTTCGCCTAACCCTGTTCTTCGTTCCCTTCCTCAACCAACATGATCCGCAGTTGTCGGTCTGGGCACTGTTGATTGGGATGAAAAGCACATCCGCATTTGTAGCATAAGCTCTTCTGCTTGTGTTTAGCCAACTCCTGACACAACAAGGGACATACACCCTTGTCTCTGGGTGCAAAATGCCTCTATTCGTCATTGGATTCAGGTTTGAATCTATTCCCTGGACTGCCTTCCATATTGGGCCGAATTGGGCCAAAATTAGATCTGGATCCATTACCTGATCCAAAAGGGTTGCTAGAGTAAGATGGGCCTACCTAGTTTCCTTGACCCACTTCGTTGCTTCCTCTCATTCTGGTTGTGTGAAACCCAAACCATCCTCCCTTCTATTCTTGCAGCTACAATTCATCCTGTGTAAATGTGGCAACGGACCCAAAGTACGCATGCTGCGAACGCGTCCCTTGATGCTGCCCTTTAAGCCGTGCACAAAATACCCAAAGTACTAATCATCGGGCAATTGCAGCACCTAAGTGGTGAGGCGTTCAAACTCTTTAATGTAATCTTCAACGCTTCCCTCTCGTTGGATCACTGCCAATTGTTTGAAATGATCGCCTTCCCCTATACCTGCATAACGTTCCAGAAGTGCTCCCTTAAGCTGCTCCAAGTCAGGCATGTATGTTCATCGAGGAGGGATTTGAAGAAATGAATCATGGACCCATTCATACAAAGCTGTGCCAAATTCACCTTCACATCCAGGTGAGTTTCTTGAACTTGGAAATACACCTCTGCGTGCACAATCCAGCCAGTAGGGTCCTTGCCGTGGAACATTGGGAACTCCACCTTCTTCACCGATTGTCGAAGTTCGTCCACCGTCTCTCCGTGAAACCTCTTTGGAAATCGAGTAGCGGATCCATCACCACTTGAATCCCCACTGTTTTTTGAAAGCATCTTGATCAACTTTTCCTGGTTCTCGTCTGCCTTGAGCTGCATAGCCTGTAGTGCATTTTTGAATTCCCGTGACTTCTGTTTCTAGTGTTGCAACCTTGGATTCCATCTTCTTGGGTGGCATTCGCTGGCGTCCTCACCTGATGTACTCTGCCACTGATCCGACAGGTTGGACCAATTTGTTAGACACCAGAGAAGCAAATAGGGAAATGAAATGTAAGCAAGGGAATATTTGTATTATTCTCTGACAAACAAGCAATACAGTAGGAAAACAATCCTACTGCAACAGAGCTCAGCTTCTATAGAGAGGCTGTTGCCCTCTGGCCCCAACATAATTCTTAAATACCCTTGATGATCCCCTCACACTCCTAAACATTCCCTATATACGCTAATACCTGAATCATGCCTTAGACAAATTGGTTACACCAATTGCCACCTCACTTCCTCTGCACACGTCGGTTCCTCCTAGCATACACCCTCCAAATTGGGCTTCCAATTTAAGTCCAGGCCCATACTCCCAGTCCTATAAATTATGAAATCTCTTTCTGTTGTCACCTTCATTGCCTCCTATGTGAAATCTTTTATATAGATTGACTTGGTCCACTAAAGTCAGTTTTTGTGCTGTTGTTTATGTAATGCCTACCTACACTTTCCTGGTTTAATGAGAAAATTTCATTTAATTGTCTTGTTTGTTATTTTTGGTTGTGAATAATTACCACTCTGATCATAAGATTCTTCATTAAACTAACAATGAAGAGGAGAAAGTACTGTGTGCTATTGTGAACTTCTTGGGTGTGGTAATCTTGAAATGTGTCCTTTCCAAAAGGTTCCACAATTGAAAGTTCTGAAATCTCCCCCCGGCCAAGTTAGTACTTAGCATGTCTGTTTCTGAATATAGCTTGAAACATACAGTTCTTACTAATCTGGATACAAACCCTGATGTTGTTAACACTGGATACAAATTGTAACGTGGACTTCTCTGTTATAATCTGACATGGCGCAATATCAAATTATATATATACTTTTCTAGAGCTGTTGGAAAAGGCTAAAATCCACATGTCAAGGTAGTATTTGTCCCAGCTTAGTTTAAACGGAGAAATTGTGCGAAATAAAATTTTAAGAAAATGAGGCTTTCTTTTTTTTTTTTTTATGAGGAAAAGTTTAACAAACGGAGCTTTTAAAAGGTTAGTTTCTGGGGCTTGCGGCTTATATCTCTCATTTTTCTTTGTTTTTAAATCCTAAAACCCATTAACACGTTAGCCTAGAAATTTTAACTTGAAAGTATCTTTAATTTTATATTTAAGGCTCTTTCTTTAACTTCAATTTTAAAAATTTAAAGTAACTTTTAAGTTCCAAAAAAGTCAGGCCAAACACTTCCTAAGGAACTACGTCGATAGTACAGCAGCATCAACAATTGCCTCAAATATTCTGCCATTTTTTGGGGCTGATGAGTGGGCTAACTTGGAGCGTGGGTTGTGGATCCAAGGTGCTGTTCTGGGAGGACAGCTGGAGGAATGAGGGCTTGTCGCTGATGGAGAAGTATCCACGCCTATATCACATATCTCACCAACAACAGAATCATATTCAGCAAATGGGTATCCCAACACATTCAGGCTGGGAGTGGCAGCTTTGATGGAGGTCTTTCATGGAGGAGGAGGTCGATTTAATAGGCACAACCTGATGGAGGATGCACTCTTCTTATGTTGGTCATGGCTTAGAAATTTAGAGGACGGCTTCACTCTCCCTTTTCACTTTTGGTCTACTAATATGGGAGAGGCTTTTGTAACTAGGGGAGGATAGAAATGTGATGTTTTTTGTATGTAGACCTAGTTTGATAGCAGAACTCAGGGGGCTTTTATCATGCTTCAATGGTTCAAGCTTCCTTAGTTCTGTTATGTTATTCTAGGATATTGGTATGCAGTACTTCTTGTAATGCAGACAATTCTTTTGAGATATATATATATATATATATATATATATACTTTATTTTTGCTGGCCAAAAAAAATGGAGGAGGAGGTCGAATGAGCTGTCAAATTTTTAGAAGACATACAGGATTGTGGTCTGCAAGTCCAACAGCAAGACTTGTGGAAATGGCAGGCTGATCCGAGCGGAAAATTTACAGTGGGAAGTGCGTATAGGTTCCTTAATAGGGCAGGGCAGGTTATGGAGCGAGATGAAGTCCTCAAAGACATTTGGAAAGTCAAAATCCCCAATAAAGCATCATGCTTTGCTTGGAGACTGCTCAGGGACAGACTACCTACGAAGATGAACCTAACTAGGAGAAATATAGATCTCAATGATACCCTATGTCCTTTTTGTAGGAACACTGCAGAGGAGGCAGCACACCTATTTTTTAGCTGACAGAATCAAGGTGCTATGGTGGGAATCTATGTCGTGGGTAAATATTTCGGGCGTCTTCTCTGAAACTCCGAAAGAACACTTCAGCCAATTCTGCTTCTTTTATAGTATTGGGGTCAGCTCGCATAGGTGGCTAATATGGTGGATAGCCTTGACCAGGACTATTTGGTGGCATAGAAACACAGTTATCTTCCACAATGAAAGTTTCAACAACCATAAATTGATGGATGACGCGCTTTTCACTTGCTGGACATGGCTTAAGAATTTGTGGAAAGGATTTGACAACTCTTTCCACTTTTGGTGTAGCAATTTGAGGGAGGCTTTTGTAATTAGGGGAGGGCTTACTATCTAGATTTTCCCCCTTCTTTTTGGGGGTAACCTATAACCCATCCAGACCTTTGGCCCCTTAATTCATGTAATTTTCATGTATTAGGTTGCCACAGGTTTGTCTTTGGTGCTAGATGTTTTTGTAATGGTACTACTTGTACTATGATCTTTCTTAATATATATATATATATATATATATATATATATATATACTTATCTTTGCTGATCAAGAAAAAAAAATTCTGCCATTTTTTGAAATATTCATATATTCATGTGATAGGGTGTTTGATTAGTTCATGGTGAAAAATAATAAATTAATTTTTGATGGTGAAGTCAAAGCAACAAAGAGTTGCTTCTACTTTTTCATGGTGTCACCATGATTTTGTGAGATAAAATTGATTCTTGTATGTTATCCAAACACACTTATGAATCCATGCGGTTGCACATATGCAGGAGAAGGAATACATTTTGTATTTTTGTTACTTGAGACTTCATAGCATAAGTTTTTTAGTAGTTGAGCCTGTTTCTGGCTTGTTATTTTAATGATTGATGGTGGTAATTGCTTTAAATACTTCATTTTGCTGTTTTGCTAGTTGCAATAAAGAAACTATGATTTATGAGATGAATTTAGGGTAATTCAAATTTATTTGCCAAATGTTAAATAATACAGAGCATCCGAGTCAAGCAAATTTAGTTGTTTTCCTTCTATCTTGGCATTCCTTCACATATTGGTGTTTTGCGTGTGTTTAAAAAAGAGTATAATCAAAATTCTGTACAGAGAGCTTTTAGCCGATTCTTTTGGGGGTATAAATTAAGCAAAACCAAAAAGGTGCTTAATGGGCAGATGGATTTTGATAGATCTTTTTAAAACTGAAAAAACCATAACCACCAAAATTGTTTGTGGTATGTTATTTTTAGTTAGAGCTGGTTGAATTCCTGAACAATAATTGTTTTTGAGACTCCAATCATACATCTGGCATATGTTCTGCAGCTTCTTTGGGATTCATAAATAATAAGTTTCAAGTTATTTTTTTATTTCATTTCTACCTGTCTTTTCATTAATACAATTCCTGAGTTAATGCTTATTTTTAGGAGCGTGAAGAAAGAAAGAGACGGTTGAAGAGAGAACGACCGGATGATAGACCTGTACATGTGTCACAGTCACCTGGATACGATCAGCTCTTTCATACCAAGAATCAAAGATCATATGATAAAAGCAGGCTTCCTTCAGGTAAGAGTTTCTTTCCATGATCCACTTGCTGCCTTGCCTCTGGTAACCAGTGATGCTAAATTCTGACATTTCTTAATATGATTGTATCCTTGTGACAAATTATTTTTGTGGATTTATTTTGTATCGTGGATGGTAAGTGTTGTCGAAAAGTGGCTATGACGCCACTATTGCAGAAAGTGGTGCCATAAATCCCCCAGATTGCCATTTGGTGGCGTGGTGGGTTCTTTAATGCGGGCTATGGCAGCCGTGAGAAACAGGGAGTTCATTTGAACTCTTGAAATTGGTGTTTTGATATCATTTTATTGTTATTTGAAGTCTAAATCTTGTTATTTTAGCTTTATGCCTATTTTTTCTACATTGGAATTTTATTTCTGCAATTTTTACATTTATGAGTAATGCTATCTCCTCCTACTACCTTATAAAAAAAGTATTAAATGAAAAAGTAATGCATTTAATGCCTTGAAATTATAAAACACATTCAATACTTACCTTGCAAAGGAAGTAGGAGAATTTGTAGGTGGGGATGTAGTAGGAAGATTTAGAACTGTTCTTTATATGTAGGTATATATTGTATGTTTATTCTGCCCGCCATGCTTCCGCCATATGCTACAATGCCATCCGCTATATTTTATGGTCGGTTTTCAAATGTCCATAATTTGCACTCTATAACACATAGTATTTGGCTATATAACCTTTTGTTTTTTGGGGAGTAAGTTTGGCTAAATATTAATTTATATGTTTTATGCAGTTTGAGTGTTTTTTTTTTTTTGCGCCCAGGTTATTTATAAAATGCAGATGGATACCTATTTTTTGTTTGCTTCAGTCATATATAAGATTATTGAAGTACATTTTGTGTCACAAATTACAATGGTTGTACATGTACATGTAGGGTGGTTGGATTGCCCTTCATCTGGCCACGAAATTTGTTGCATGATACCTTCTAAGGTTCCACTTGGTGAATCGTTCAATGACTGCATTCCTCCTGGTAAAAGATACTCATTTAAACAAGTGATTCATCAACAAAGAGTTTTAGGGAGAAAAGTAAGTAGAATTTATTCGGAAAATGTAATACTCCGTTTAAATTTTTGTTTGTTTTTTGTTGTTCTTTGTCATTGAATTTTCTTCAACTTTTATTTTAAGAACAAGAGTAATCTAAATGAAAGGAATTTCTAGATTTTTAGCAAACAAGGAAAAATAATAAAAAGGATCCCTATTTCTGGTTGTTCACCTGTTAGAATTTCTGCTGCTTGTCCTTAGCAGAACAATTTAGAGAATTTAAATATTCTTTTTCATACAAAAAGACTTTTTGCATAAACTTTACTGCTTTTTACATTTTTGTTCTGTTGGTTTTCAGCTTGGTCTGGTGATTGATTTGACAAATACCACTCGATACTATCCTGTGTCAGATTTAAAAAAAGAGTGCATCAAGCATGTTAAGGTTTGCAGTAGCTAAATTTTACTCACAAACTCAACGTTTTGCTATTTTGTCTTTAAAACTGTGACACCTCTTTCTTGTCCTTACATTTGAAGATCATTGTTGTGGTTTAGATTCAATGCAGGGGGCGCGATTCTGTACCGGATAATTTATCTGTGAACCAGTTTGTCTATGAGGTCTCTTCTTTCTATATTATATTTTTGTACTATTCAATAATTATTTAGTTAGAAGAATTTAGCTCGTATTATTTATGTTCCTTGGATTGAAAAGGAATACGTTGTTTACTTGTAGCTGTAGGAACTTCTTTATTACCTAAGAAATGGGGTACTTGATACTTTAAAAACTATTTGACATGTATTTAAATATCATCTTTCCTTTAAATAAAGTTTTGTAAGAATTTTTTTTCTGTAGATTTATTGTATAACATATGGACTTCTCTTTAGTTTTTATGTATCATTATAGTTTAATATTTTAACTAGATAATTGTTGATTAATTTTATATCTATATTAAAAAAACATCTTCAATTGTTTATTTATTTATATTTATATTATATACATCAACATCAACAATACCTTTAACCCAAGTTAATTAGGCTAGGTAGTAGATGAACCCAATGATAGATCGGAAAAAAAAAGAAAGAGAAAGGGAGAGGGAGAGGGAAAGAAAAAAGTGGAAATAAGACGAAAGAGATGAATAATAAGCTAAAATAAAATAGGGGTGAAAGGAAGAGGTGGAAAATAAAGAGGAAAAGAACTAAAACAAGGGAAACAACTGGAACATAGAACTACTAATGGGTTTAACCCTCCACCAAGCTTATAGCTTTTCTCCACTTCATCGTAAGACATACCTTCCGCCAATATATATCCCACTCCATTAAGTCTTGTTTAATTACCTTTCCTCAGGTAAGTTTTGGTCGACCTCTACCTCTCTTTGTGTCGAGCTCTTGATAACAAAATCTTGTTTTTACGGGAGCATTCAGTGGCTGTATCATAACATGCCCAAACCACCTCAATCTATGCTTTCTTATCTTTTCACATACCGGTACCACTGATATCTTTCTTCGAATATCCTCATTTCTTATCTTATCCATCTTCGTATAACCACACATCCACTTGATGTTTGTATTATGCCTCTCTTTTCTCTGCTTGCTGCCATAAAACTTTTGAAATACCTAAATAAATACAATTCCATGGATGTATTGTCCTTTTTGAAGAAAAAAGTTATGCTTTCTCCTGTCTCATTAGAACAACAAATTTAGCTTCTTTTTTTTTTTTGATAAAAGACATTCATTAAGACATGAAAGGAAACATGAATACGTTAGTTAGGAGGATAAGAGGTCCTCCTAAACGGGAAAAAAAAAACAAACCACAGAGAATGAAGCGAACATCAATGAAAGAAAGCTACCCAGCCCCTTTATCTCTTTTAAATAGGACATGTGCTTTACAACAGTGGAAGTTATCCATAATATCATACCAAGTAATTATTAGTTTTTAACCATGCAATTATTTACATTTCCAGGTTACACAATTTTTGTCACGTCAAAAGCACTCAAAAAAGTATATACTTGTTCATTGTACACATGGGCATAATCGTACAGGATACATGATCATCCACTATCTAATGCGTGCTATGTCAATGTCTGTTACTCAGGTCAGTTAGGGAGTTACCTTGTAACTGCCTGCCTGCCTCTGTCTGTTTAAGATATTACTTAAGTTCAATATATATACTTGATTGGCCCGTTTTGTAGGCAATAAAAATATTTTCTGAAGCTCGACCTCCAGGAATCTACAAACCTGATTACATTGATGCATTGTACTCATTTTATCATGAGAAAAAACCTGAAATGGTAGTTTGTCCTCCTACTCCGGAGTGGAAGAGATCTTCTGAATTTGATCTCAATGGTGAAGCTGTTCCAGATGATGATGATGATGGAGTACCAGGCCCTGATTTGCAGGTATGGATCATTCATGAGGAATTTTGATATTTTGGGTTTTTCTATTTTCTCTTGCTGGATGAATCTTGGACGTGCTCCTTTACTTTGACACTGTTTCCAAGTAACCAATATGCTGTGTTATGTGCTGGTTTGATTTGAAGGTTTAGGTAGAAACAAGGAGACTAAAAATTTGGTGTCTGCATGCTGTTTGTTGTTTGGTTTATATGGTTGGAGTTGAATACCTGTGTGTTTTAAGAACCCCTTGCCCTAGATTTCTTTTGGCAGAGGTTTCTGCTTGAGGCTTCTCTCAGACTTTTCTCATGATAATTTCTGATATATTGTACAGCCTTGTTTCATTCTTTACTTATTTTTCCTCTCTTTTTTCTTTTGAGGATGCTTCTCATCCTTGTAATTGTACTTTACCCTTTCTCTAATAATTATTTTCTATAAATAAATTTAACTTGTTTTAAACTTGACATATTTCTTGTTCTCTCAGGAGAACCATGAGACAGACACACGAATGACAAATGATGATGTTTTAGGAGATGAGATACCTACTGATCAGCAAGATGCATTGCGTCAGTTCTGTTATCAAACGCTTAAATTGGGTGTTGGGGTAAGCCTTTTAAAATGGTTGTATTGCTTATATTTGAGGACTGTTTTAAAATTAAAACGTTTTAGTTTTATGACTTCATTGTGTCTTTCCATTTTTTGTTCAATTACATTATAATAAAAGGAATTGATGGTAAGTATTCCGGTGCTAGTTGTTTTGTTATCATTTGGTCCTATGTCTTTTTGTTTGTCACACTGGCTTTATTGGTAGTATTCTTTCAAAAGCTGTTTATGTGACTTTATTGGATTAATTATATATTTGGTCCTTGACTATAATTAAAAGTTCAATTGGGTCCCTCAATTATTAAAAAGTTCAATTAGGTTCTTTAATTATTTTAAAAAGTTCCATTGGATTCCTCAATTATTAAAAGGTTCAATTAGGTCCTTTAATTGTCTTTAAAAAGTTCAATTGGTCACCTCAATTATTAAAAAGTTCAATCAGATCCTTTAATTGTTTAAAACACTACAATTGAGTCCCTCAATTATTTAAAAATTCAATTAGGTCCTTTAATTATTTAAAATACTACAATCAAATCCTTTTGTATAATGAAATATAGAAGTTTTCAAAGGGATTTCTTAGACTCAATTGTAGTGTTTTAAACAATTAAAGGAGTTGATTGAACTTTTTAATAATTGAGAGACTCAATTGCACTTTTAATTATAATTAAGTGATCAATTTTATAACTAAGCTGACTATATCAGATCCTTTTATTTTTAATGATTTTCTACTCCATGTATCCCCCATGCTTGGCATAGCTATTTCACTAATTATTGATATGCAGGCGAGGGGACACACACAATTTCCAGGTTCACACCCAGTTTCTCTCAACAGGTTCTGTTTATCTGAAACTTATTGTGATTTGATATGTTAATTTAATTATAAGTTAAACCTGTAGGCTGCTTTTTCTTTTGCTACTGTACTTGTATTTGTTGCTTTGACCCATTATATGCTTGTAGTGCTTTGCATTATATTCCTAATGTGCATTCTTTTTACTTTATGTCTAGAAAAATGATTAATGCATGACATTGGGATAATATAAAAAAAATTTTCTTTCCATATTTTTGTCCGGTGGTTAATTTTCAAGGGACCTTTAATTATATCCTGGCATTTATATTGTTTAAAGATTTAATATAAGTAACTAGTTTATACCCTATCTATCAGTTGCATATAAAATAGGTAAGGGAATGGTTTCTTAAATGCCTCCATATTCTACCAGAAAATTGAAGCCATCATCTTTATATAACTTTTTTGTATCATCATTTGTGGGAAGAGGGTGGCAGTAAGGGGCAATCCATCATTTGTAATCTCTTTTCAAATAAATCAGGTTCGGCATAGGAGGTTTAGATAGTTGACAGACGTCAATTTATCACCATTTTTGTTTTATGACTGTAAATGGTGAGAAGCTTTTAGTTTTTTTGCCATTACTAAAAGACAAGTGTTTTGTCAACGTGAGTAAGAAATAAAAATAGGGTTTTGCTAACAAGTGCCCGAAGGGATTGGTTAAGGGAATTAAGTACACCCTATAAATGCTTCTAATAATTTAAAATAGCATTGCATACACCCTATACAAACTAACGTATCCTAGTGCTAGAAGGCTCCTTGTTGTGTGAATGTATAGGCCTATGTGGGAGGGTCATTGTATACAACCTTTTTCTTGTGTATTTAAAGAAGCTGTTTTTAGATTGTAACCCATGACCATAAAATACACTGTGTAAATGCCATGAAAATAATGTTTATTACTCTGTATCAATTACTTACTCTCTATCACCCTGTTAATATATAATTTGAGTTTCAACACCTTATTTGGTTTTACATTATATTTAATTATTTTTTATTCCTTAATATGTGCCCCAAAGTGCAAATCCGAAAACTAAATTTCTTTTGTTTTTGTTGTTGTATCGACAACTAAATATGTTGCTAAAATTTTAATTTTTTTAAGTAATATTTAAGATTTGCAAATTGCTAGTTGTATTGATTTCACAACACTGTTCCTTAAGAATCTTATATTTTTCCATTATTTGATAAAATCTGGTTATGTTGCCATGCAGGGATAATTTGCAATTGTTACGACAACGCTATTATTATGCAACATGGAAAGCTGATGGTACAAGATATATGATGCTAATAACAATGGATGGATGTTACCTGATTGATAGAAGTTTTAATTTTCGAAGGGTCCAAATGAGGTTTCCTTGTAGAAGTACAAATGATGTGCGTGTACTACTTTATATTTGAAATTTCTGATAATGTTAGTTAGAGCTGATTTAATTTAATTCATAGATTTTACATGTTAGAGCATCTCCAAAGCTGGACCCTTTCTTTGGTTCTTAACTCATTTTGGTGGGTCCTATTATGCCATCAGATTTAACAACTTCAAATACGTTTTACTCCAATAATGAAACCACCTAAGAACTTAAAATAGAATTTCTGCTAAAAAAACCTACATGCTTTGTTCTAAAAAAAACGTTTTAATATTTAAAACCGATTCTTATATAAGAGCCAGTCTTACAACATGGCTTCAAACTCAGTCTCTTCCAATGGTGGACCTGGATAAGAACTTGAACTTGTGCTTAAGAACCTGGTAAGAACTACCGCTGGAGATGCTCTTAATACCATTGTCAACTATAAATTGTGGCAGTCACTAAAAATTATCTAATAAGGCTGTAACTTAGTTAATGATTAGCTCCTAATTGGCTCCTTAATTGTAATAATTATATACTATATACTATAAAGTATAAAGAAGAGATCAGTGTGCAATCTCTTTCTTCATTTGGATTGTGCATTTCTCACTCTATTCCCCATTGCCCTGCCTCCCCCTCCTTTTGTTATTGGTTTTCAAGAGTTGTACCTCATACTTGTCACCAGTAGAGCTACCTTGGATGACCAGTAACTGTCACCCTATTACTGGTCATAACCAACAATGCCACCACCATCTGAAAACTCCACACCCCACCTGATTTTGTGAACTTTGCTGCTCAAACAGTATTTGTTTACCATTGGTGTTCTCCTTCATTTGGGCTTAGCATTTTCCAATGACTTTAGAAATTCGTCATTTGTAACAAGCTTCATGCTTATGATCTATACTTGTCATATGTAGCACATAGGCAAATACCTTCACCAACCATAGTTATGATGAATGATTTAAATTAGCTTGGGATTAGGCTGTAATATAGCTAACTATTGGCTCTTAATGAGCATCTTGATTAATTGTAGTTATACTATAAATAAGAAATCAGTGATCAACTTAGAGATATACAAATTCTCTCAAGATCTCTTTTTACATTAATGATGCACAAACTAATAGTGTTGTTATCTTTGGGTTCTAAGGGTTTGGGCGAGAAGACCCACCACTTCACATTACTTGATGGTGAGATGGTTATTGATACATTGCCAGATTCACAGAAGCAGGAGAGAAGATACCTTATATATGATTTGATGGCAATCAACCAAGTATCAGTAATAGAGGTTTGGTTTATATGTAATTGGCTAATTGCACAAATTAACTCTGGATGATCTTTTTTCTGTTTTAAACTAATACATGAACCAACATTGGGGATGGAGAAATCACTTGTTTGTGGTTGCGATTATCTGTAACTTGTATTATACTGTTGAAAAATACTAAAAATTGTAATAGAGCCCAATTGTTTTCTTAATGTCAAGATCTTGTGCCTGTCTATAATTTCTCACTGTCTTTTGAAAACTGGCAGATGAATTTAACCTAATGTCCCACTAGATTGTCTGACTTTGTACTTATTGTACGAGATAAACTACACCTCCTTTTGTCTGTAATATGAGTATATTGTTTTTTTTTTCTCTTTTTAATTTAGGTTCATATTTTGACAAGAAACTTCAGAAATTTTGCTATAATAGTAGAATCAAGGTCTATTCTAATTAAAAAAAATGCTCATATCATTTTGATTGAATTCTTTGTAAAAAACATTATTTGTGACTGTTGGGTGGAAGTGATACCACCTGTTTTTAAGTATATGGAATCAATATTACAAATTGATGGTGAAATTAATGATGTTTCATAGAGGATACAAGCTGAGTGGTGAAAATGGAGAAAGGTATTGGGGATTGTTTGTGATTATGAAGCTCAAAGGAAAGTTTAATCATACACCACCAACTATACTTTACAATAGTGAATGTTGGGCTCTTAAGCGATAACAAGAATAAAAAGTGGGCGTAGCAGAAATGAGCAAGCTAAGATGGATGTGTAGTCACATAAAAAAGGACAACATACAAAATGATTATACACAAGGAGGCATTGATGGTTGAAACCTATGGAGGAAAGGGTGATAAAAATTCAATTAAGGTGGTTTGGGCTTGGACAAAGAAGGCCACTAGAGTCATCGATGAGGAGAGTAGATCACATGTTTTTTATTCCTGTGAAAATGGTTAGAGGGAGACCAAGAAGGACATTAGAGGAAGTTATTAAAAGGGATGTCATGGTGAGTAATATCCTTGAGAATTTGGTTTTTAATCAAGCTTAATGGCATGTGATCCATGTAGTTGACTTCGCCTAGTGGGATGGGATAAAGCTATTGTTATTGTTTTATTTGCTAGGACATCTAGTTCCTTTTAGGTTCATCAATTATGAGGGACTCATTTGAAACCTCTGAATAAGGTCAATAAAGGTTGAAATGGTCAATATGTATTGGTTGTAGTATTGAAATCACATTTTCATTTGTGAAATATTTGAAACCTCTGAATAAGGTCAATAAAGTTTGAATAGTCAATATGTATTGGGTTGTAGTATTGAATTCACATTTTCATTTGTCAAATAACTTTATCTAAGAAATGCTATGGTGAAATTTTGAGTGAGGCTTTTGTGGAAAACCTTGGATTGATGAATTATAATTTGAAATGCTTGAATAGTTTTTCATTTTTATTTGTATATGCTATTTTCTCAGTTTTATTTCTTGTCATCCTTTGAGTCTTTGATATGAAGTTTTTGTAGCTGTGAATGATTATTGATTTATTGCTCAAACTTGGTGCAGCGTCCCTTCTATGAACGGTGGAAGATGCTTGAGAAAGAAGTGATTGAACCTAGGAATCACGAACGACACCATATATATCAAAGCAGAAATCCTTACTATAGATATGATCTGGAACCATTCAGGGCATGGATCTCTCACCTTAATTGGTCATAAAATACTTTAAGCTTCTGTTCATTTCCCCCTTGGGGCTTCATTATTAATATGCTTGCAATGTTGTTTAGGTGAGGAGGAAAGACTTTTGGTTGCTCTCTACTGTCACAAAGCTCTTAAAGGAATTCATTAAAAGACTCTCACATGAGGCAGATGGTCTCATATTTCAGGTGGGTTGTGATCAATGAACCCTTTCAATGTACTGAACATGGGAAAGGGATTTTCTGTTCTGTATCTAGCTGGCAAGTGACCTTTTTTATTTGCTTTTCTGTTCCTTTTTTTTTATTGCTGTTTATTACAAATTTACAATAAATGCCTGTGTTTGAAACCTGATGTGAAGTTTGATAAACGATTTGATAAAGAAGGGGACCAGTGTACCTAGACTACCTTATAGGTCAGGCACATGGTCCATTCCTTCTTCCAAATCCTTGTTAATGAACATAGTGTTTTTTTTCTGCTTTCTTTTGCTATTGAACTCAATGGAGGTTGTTACTGACAATATTTATTAACAGGGTTGGGATGATCCTTATATACCACGTACTCATGAAGGACTATTAAAGTGGAAATATGCTTATCTTAATTCAGTTGATTTTCTTTTTGAGGTAGTATCATCATTCATCACCTTATTTCATATGGTGTTGGGATATCACTTGTGATGTCTCTTGATCAGTTATAGTTTGTTGTTTGATGCAGCCAACTAATTTGTAGTTGCTTAAGTTGACAGGTTGATGGTGATCGTGAGCTACTTTTTCTCTATGAACGGGGAAAGAAGAAACTCTTGGAAGGGAATAGGGTTGAATTCACAGGTCAGACAAAATTTTATCTGTCCAACTCATTCTATATTTGATAGATACAATTTTTATTCATTTTTCATTCTTTTTGTTTTTTAAAATGCTGTGCTTCTTTGTAAAATAGGAAATCTATATAGTCTGAATCATACTATTATTTGTTATTGAGTGCGACACATGTTAGTATTGTAGTTGAGGTTTTGGCAATTTTCCTAGCAGTAACCAGTTTGCACCCCCCCTCCCGGTTGCAAAATGTTATAATATTTTTTGGAATAATGCTTTAGTGATAGTATTCAGCAAATGATTTTGTTCACTTTTCTGATAAGTTTTTTACTGTCTTGTTTTTAGAGTTTGTATTTCCTAGTCTATATCTTGTTTGTTTCACACGTTGCAATTGCTTACTGAAAACTTGAACTCTGCAGATGGTTCAGATCCCTCACTTTATTCTGGAAAGATAATTGAATGTTCTTGGGATTTTGACAAACTGGAATGGAAGTTTATGCGAATCAGAACAGACAAATCAACTCCGAATGAGTTTAATACTTACAGGAAGGTCTAATCCTAACTCCTATTTTCTAATTTCCCCTCTTCTAATCTGTGCTTGGCTTCAGCCATTTTCTCTGTTCATTGTAGGTCATGCGAAGCATAAGAGACAACATCACCGAGGAAGATTTGTTGAATGAAATAAGTGAGATAATTCGCCTTCCCATGTATGCCGACAGGATCAGAATTGATAGTAAAGTGAATCAGCATGCTAATGTCGCAAGGCGAAGGTGATTTGGTGGTGGTTTAGATCAGACCAGGGACTTTTATGCCTTCAGTCTTTACATTGGTGGTAGTGGGTGACATCAAGTGAAAACAAGATTTAGTGTATCCGCCATACTTGTCTCAGGGATTTGAATGAAATTGTATTGGTTTTGGCTATGTATTTTGGCCATCATCCAAAAGTTGCTTATGTAATTAGTTAGTCCTTGCAGTAAGTAGTGCCATGCTGCTGAGCTGTATGGTGCAGTTAGTACGGCTCAAATTCCGGCCTGAATCCATTTCCTATGGTTGTCCAGATCAAGAGAGTTAGGTTTAGAATGTCAAATCTCAATGTATATTATCAATTTTCTTTTAGTGATTCTAAGTTGTTCAAAGGGTAGCCGTTTCTTAGTCAAGTTCCATTACATGGGTAGAATTTCCCCTGTATGTGAATATTAATTTGAGTAGTAGTAACAAGCCTTCCATTCTCTCTAATGTTCTGTGGATGTGGAAGTGTTATCATGCGTTTAGGCTGTGTCATCAGTGCCTGAATCAGATTTGTTACTTAGCATGTTTGACGGTAGCCCAGTCACTGCTACTCGTTCTACTAGTAGCTCTGGAAATCTACCATGTTACTGTTCTGGAAGGATGTGAAGGGAGGCAATTGTGTGAACTGCTTGACAGTGGTGAAAATGTGTAAGGTTCAGATAATGGGTGTGGAAAAAAAACCAGTGTTAATTTGCTAGCCTAATTTTCATGATGAATGACTTAGTTAAGAATATCTGCAACACCAAACCCCATGTAACAGTGACATTTCATTTTTTTCAACGATTCTTTATACAGCTGATCATTGCTTCCTACAGTTCCATTACTTTCGTATTTATATTTCTAAACAAATTGTCTGTTTCGCAAACGGAAGAACTTGATCACCTAGGATATGCTAAGAGGAAAGGAAAGAGAGAAACGCACCACTGGTTTTGTACACCTGGTGTTCACTTGAACTAATGGTTTCGTACCAATTGATTAATGGGTGGGCATGGATTGGATCTTAAGAATTTAATCTATATCTATTTAAATGGATTGGATTAAATCTATATTCATATTTTTTTTAAAACAATTTAGATTCAAGATTCAATCCATTTAAATGGATATAAATTTGGTCATCTCCAATTTATATTTACTTAAATGTTATAAATTATAAAGATTTGTTTTTTACAAACTTTAGTTTTTAAATACTAAAAAGTGAAAACTTAATATCTGTCCATTTAAGAGTTATTTTCAATCGACATTGATCAAGACTATTTTTTATCGATTTTGGTTAGTGTATTTTTAGCCTACTTCAACTAGAGCAATTTTAACAATTATCGGTCTAGACATTTTTAGATCAACATCAACCAGGACTATTTTTTGGCTGACATCAGTCAGTGCATTTTCGGCTGACATTGGTCAATGATGTTTTTGGTTGATCTTATGTAGGGTTACAATTTGGTTGAAGATGACTAGGGTTTTTAGTCAGTGTTGGTCGTTGATATTTTTTGGCTGACATTGATTAGGAGTTTTTCGATCAACATTAATCGTGACTAGTTTTTGGTCAACGTTGATTAGGGTTTTATGGCTAACATCGATAAGGTTTTTTTTTTTGTCGATTCCGGTTGTTGATATTTTTTGGCCAACATTCGTCAGGATTATTTTTTTGTCAATGTTAGCTAGGTTTTTTTGTTGACGCTGGTTGAAACTATATTTTTGTTGGCAACAACTAGGATTTGATGGCCAACATTAACCATGATTAATTCTTTTGGCGAGCATTAGCTGGGGATATTTTTTGTTAACATCAAATAGGGTTTTTTGATCGCATCAATTGGAGGAATACTTTGGCTAACATAAACTAGGTTTTTTTGGCCGATGTCGATTGATGATGTTTTTTAGCCAATGTCAATCAATGATGTTTTTTTTCTGCCGATGTTGACAAAAAAATAGTTTTATTTGACGTCGACCAAAAAAGTTATAGCCGACGTCGAGTGAAAAATCTACCTGACATCGATAAAAAAATAATCTTGACAGGCATCAACAAAAAAATCTAGCTTATGTCAACCAAAAAATAGTCTCGACTAATGTCAGCCAAAAAAATTTAGATGTCATCGACCAAAAATAGTTTCAATCAATGTTGGCTAAAAACCTTACCAACATTAACCGAAAAATAGGCTCAACCGATGACGACTTAAAATCATCATTAGTTGACGTTAACTAAAATAACTCTAGACGACATCGAATAAAAAATGACTCCTAACAAAGTTGACCAAAAAAATCTAGCCGTCATTGTCCAAAAAATTGTATTGGATTTAAAAATCCAAACAAATATTCAATCTATATATAATTAATTGGATTGGATTTAAAATCCAAAAAATTGGATTTGGATATGAAACTAATCCATTTAAATGAATCTAAAGTGAATTAGATTGGATTGTTGCATATGAATTATTTTATGAATATTATTTTTTTTTTTGCACAGCTCTATTAATAGTAATATGAGGTTAATTATTGTCACATAATTATGTGTAAATATAGCTAATTTTGTCTTATGAGTGGTTAAAAGTAGTAAATGAAAAAGATCGTGGCTCAGTTTATTTAAACTTATTTGTTGAAATAAGTATTTATTTTAATAAAATAAATAATTTCTATTTTTTTAGTGTGTCTAAATAATTTCTATCTAAATAAATCAATTTTTTTGTTTATTTTAAGAAGTAAATCCTATTTATTTCTTTAAAAATTTGTTATATAAAAATGAATATTTTAAATTTATTTTTATAAGTTTAAACAAACTTGTCTTGTATATTGATACACCTTGGAAAATGAGGAGAACATCAACAAAGGTACTCCAATGCTTAATTGATAAGGTATTTTAACTAGTTTTAATTTTTTACTGGTTAAAAACTTGTTTGATTATTTAGTAAACGAGTTCTTTTAATAACTTCTAGTATTTTTTGATATGTTATTGAGTGTGTTTGGCAAGACATCATATTAGTTAATTTTTAATTGTTTTTACTAGCTAAAAAATTTGTTTAACTTTTTGGTAAATAAGTTTTTTAGTAACTTTTAACGTTTTTTGAAACGTTACTTGGAATCATGTTTTTAAAGAGGTAACTTGTAGCTTTTTTTTTAATATTTTATAAATAAAAAGCTACAAGTGTTTAAAATTAATTTAGTACTGAAATTAGAAACTCAAAGGGGTCTAGTTTAATTGATTGAACATGGTACATGAGTTATTAAAAATCACTTACATGTCTTCAATTCTTATAAATAAAAAACACTACAAATTATATTTTTATCAAGAAAATCATATTAAATTTTATATAAGAATATTACATATATATGTTCATTTATGTAATTTTATATTTTAAAGTTATTTTAACAAATAATTTTATCAAATATTTGTGATTCAGTAACATAGTTTTTCTGCTTCTAACTATCAATTAACTTTTTTGCTTCTAGTTAATTTTATCAAACATAACGATTTTTAAAATATTAGCTTCTAACTTTTTATATTTATTTTCTTTTTGTCCTTACATTTATTAGATTTCCTTTTTAAGATTTTCTATTTAAGGTAAAGTTTTATTATTTTACCCTTTTTTTACATGTGATAGAAGTTTCTAATTTTTACCTTTTTTATTATATATGAGATTGATAGTGATATATAATAAGTTTATGCAAAATTTTTTATTTTTTTGAACATTTTATAAATAAAAAGCTATAAGTGTTTAAAATTAACTTAATACTAAAATGACATACTACAAAATATATTTTATCAAGAAAATCAAATTAATTTTTGCATAAAAAGATTACATAAATATGTTCAATTATTTCAATTGATAATTTTAACAAATACTTATGATTTAATAAGATAGGCTTTAACTTTTAGCTACCAAATAGTTTTTCAACTAGTTTTGTCAGACATAGCTTAAGGTAAGATTATGTTCAACAAGTCATTTCAGTTAGTTTTTAAATTTTTTAACAATTAAAAAACTTATTTGATTGTTTGATAAATAAGTATTTTTAAGTAGTTTTTAAGGCTTTTTAAGTTTCTTAAAATTTTAATTTTTGTTTTTTATATTTTATTTTCTTTTTATCCTTAAAATATTTATTCAATTTTGCCTTTTTTTTTGGACTTGTAAATTGAAATTTGAGATTAAATATAGCAATCTGTTTTGCATTTGTAAATTGTTGTATACTTATTAAATTTGTCCTGATGATAAGTGTGAGTAAATGTACATCTCTGACTTTGATTTTGAACTACATTATGTGTGGGTTTTGGCAAATTGGAAGATGACATTGACGGTGGTGTGTGGTAATGGTGAAAAAAAAATGGTTGACAATTTTTATTTCAACAACATTTCCCACGAGCCTGTTTTTTTGTTTGTTTTTTTTCAGCAGACCTGCAGCAGTGTTTCTAAGGTTGAAGAAACAGCATTTTTAGGAAATAAAATTCACTAAAAGTCATGTGAGTTGCACATGACCTGGACTGTAAACAGTTTTAACCGTGTTAATTTGTCAGGGGAGTACAGTGTAAGGATTGTTCAACATTGGTTGAGGGGCCGGGGGGGGGGGGGGGTGTTCAAAATGGAGGAGCGACTTTAAACTTTTCAAAATAAAATGTTTCTAAAACTCTTACTTTTTGGATAAATATTTATTACTAATAACAGTGGATTTTAAGAAAACAAAATATTATTTAATTAAAACTTATTAAATAATATAATAATTAATCAAAGTTACATCGATATAATTTAATCTGAATATGGTTCATGTAAGAATACTTTCTAATGTGAGAATAGTTAATAATAACGATTAGATTAAGATTACAAATAATAGATAGTTGATATTAAAATATTTGATAATTCAAATTAGAATATAATATAACCATAATCTCTAAAAGATACACAAAACAAATTAAATATATAAAAGATATCAATTATCATGTCATAAAATATCTTAATTATCGTTAACCCATAATCATCACTATCACCATGATTGTCACTAATTTTGTCGCCATGACACCACTGCCACAGTGATCACAATGGTGACAGTGACAATCATGGTGGTGGCATACGCGATGATGACAACAATCATGACGATTGGTGGCATTGGTGGAGGTGGTGGCAATTGACGACGATGGTCGTGACAATCATGGTGGTGGTTGCAACGGCGATGGTAGCCACAATCATGTGATGATGATGAGTTAATTGAAATATTTTAGGAAGTCATGATTGTGATATTTATAGATTTAATTTTTGTTTGTTGAATCTTTTTGGGATTTGATTATTATATTAGATTTTAATTTTAATTTATAAATTTTTAACCTCAATCATCTATTATTTTTAATCTTGAGTCTTATGAGAACAACTAATAACAACCTTATAAAGTGTTCTCACAGGAGTTAAGATAAAAAATATAGAGGATTGAGATTAAATATTTATAAATTAAAATATAATACATCATCAAATTTCCTTAAGATTAACCAAACAACAAACAAATCTATAAATATCTCAATTATCAATTCCAAAAATATCTTAATTAATCCATCACCATCACCATCATGACCCCGTTGCAGCAACCATCATCGTCGTCAATTACCATGACCTTCGTTGTTGTCTCACTGTCACCATCATGATCGCTGCCGTCGCAACCACTGTCATTAACCACCACCACCACCTTTATTGCCATGATTGTTGTTGCCGCCATCACCACTGTCGATGACGATGACGATGGTCATGATAGTGGAAGTGGTAGTGATCACGGTGATGGTGATGGGTATACTTTATGATATGATTTGTTTGGTGAATCTTTTAGAGATTTAGTGATTATGTTAGATTTTAATTTTAATTTTAAATATTTTAATTCCAATTGTATATTATTTTTAATCATGATCTAATGATTGCTATTAATTGTTTTCATGTTCTCACATAAGGAAGTGTTCTCATAGGAGTCATGTTATATATATGACATCTTATGAGAGGAAACATCTTATATGAGTGTCAAATATTTTGGCCAACTAGATTACCTCACAGTCAAACCATGGACACCAGAATCATCTACAACACATGCAACTGTGGAGAAAAGGTTGGCTTGGGTTCGTTTTCCTAGTCTGGAATGATATTTTATGATGAAAGTGTCATTTTATCCATTGTTTCTGCAATAGGTAATCCAACAAAGGTTGATCATAGAACACTAGATATGACGAGGGTTCGTTTTGCTAGGCTCCGTATGGAACTTGATTTGTCCCAGTCGGTTGTTGGTAAGTACTGCTTAAATGGGGTTTGGTACAATATAGAGTATGAAGGTTTGCATATCATATGTGCATAGTGTGGAAAATATAGGAATGTGACAAGAATATGTTCAAACTCTGGGGATCATCTGCGGTGGGGATGCTTAGAGAACTCGATGCAAGAGCGCCTCCCATGACCTAGCCTAATCCAACAGCCATTCTGCCTAAAAGCTTGCAATCTCTGCAACAAAATGATCTGTTAATTCCCCATGGGGATTGGCTCGTTGTACCCAGGAGTCTAGGAAGCTTAGGATTCGTTTGGATTCAATGCAATCAAGGGGGGACAAATGCAATCTGTTAATAATAATTGAAATAAGTTCACTCATTTTAATCAGGAAATGTCATTTATTTTCTCTGGATATAATGTAGCAATAACTACAAGTTCATGAACAAACTTCCACTTCACTAGGCAGAGACACTAAAGTCACATGCATGAATGGAAAAAAAGAGTTTGTGTTGTCACTAATGGTCAATTAAAGCCCACCTTGGGGTTAAATGCTTTGACCACTCCTAAAACTGCCAAGAACAAGGAGATAGTTTTGCCCCATGCAGCTAGCACGAGTTATAATACATAGTTTACCACTATTTTGGCAATAAGCCTTAATCCAGTTGGGGTTACCAATTCATGCTAACAACTCTAGCTTCACTCTTCAAGAGGTGTATATGTGTGACCAAGCTATATATTTCTCTATAGTAAGGGCTTAACATAAGTGGGTGTGCACTATAATCTACGCCAACCCCTAGTCCGACAAAAGATATCCACTTTGGGATTACTTGATTAATTTTCATTGTAACATTGATATCTCATGGATGCTCCTAGGTGACTTCAAATGATATCTTGAGTCCCTTAGATGTTCGCAGGTGTAACTTCTCATTTGCCCATTCCTCTATTTTTAGGAACATGTTAGATGATTGTAGCCTCCTGGATTTAAGTGCAGTTGGCAATAAATTCACTTGGTTTAGAGGCAAGAAAAGTTCCAGTATTGTTAAGAGGCTCGATCGAACCCTAGCGGATGTGAATCGATGGATGGCTTTCATGGAGGCTTATAATGAGTATCTCTGTCAAGTTTATTTTGATCATAGTCCGCTTCTTATGAGATGTGGGGGAAAACAACCTGGCAAACCAAAGTGCCTCTTCCGCTTTCAGGTTGCTTGGGCCACTCACAAGGGTTTTAAACTTGTTGTCAAGAAGGCTTGGGTAATGCAAGCATTCAATATCCAAGGGAAGCTTGATCATGTCAAAAAGGATGCTTTGGTCTTTAACAAAAGGTTTTTGGGAACATATTTTGGAGAAAGCATGACATCGAAGCCCGAATGAAAGGTGTTCAAAGAAGCCTTAAGAAGCAAGATGTTGAAAGTCTTCAAAGACTTGAAAAGGAATTACATGAGCAGTATAATGAAGTTCTTCTCAGGAAGAATTCTTGTGGTCAAAAGTCTCATGAGAAATGGGTCCAATTTGGTGATAGAAATACCAATTTCTTTCACACCCAAGCTTTGATCCGTCGAAAATGCAACAAGATTCATAGCCTGTTCTTGCATGATGGTACATGGCAAACGAATCTAAAAACTCTTCAGTAAGAAGCCAACATGTATTTTAAATCCTTATTCACTGATGATTCCATTTGTGCTCCTTAGGCAACCACGATCCCCCACCATTATCTCCCTAACAAGGGTTGTTGTGCTCTCTTGGCTCCTGACACCAAGGAAGATGTAAGGAAAGTTATGGTGGAGATGAAATCGTTCAAAGCTCCTAGCCCAGACAGTTTCCAGATCTTCTTTTACAATCAATATTGGCCTATGGTTGGGGAATACCTTTGGAAGATCGTATCATAAGCTTTTAGAAATGGCACTTTAGATCAATCACTCTTGGATACTCTCATAGTGTTGATCCCGAAGGTTGATCAACCAACTCACCTAAAGGATTTGCGTTCCATTAGCCTATGCAACGTGGTTTATAAAGTTATTACTAAGATCATGGCGTCCAGGCTTTGTCATTTCTTAATTGATTTGGTGGGTCCTTTTCATGGTAGTTTCATCCCTGGTAGAGGAACCACGAATAATGTAATTTTGGCTCAAGAACAACTCAACCACATTTCTCACTCTAAGATGAAGGAGTGAAGCATTGTAATTAAAATTGATCTTGAGAAAGATTATGATCACATTAATTAGGATTGCCTTCAAGACATGTTGAATCTTTTTGGCATCCCCAATGCATGATAGAGCTCATTGTGTGGGGGGCTCAAGGATCTAGTCTCTCAATGCTTTGGAATGGTTCCTATATGGATAGCTTCCACCCTTCAAGAAGGCTCCGTCAAGGGAATCTTCTTTTGCCTTATCTTTTTGTTCTATGCATGGAATGGATGGTGTGAATGATTCATGATTTGACAACCAATAGTGCTTTGCAATCCATCTATGTATCATGAGGGGGGACCTCCTTTGTCCTACCTATTTTTTGTAGATGACATTCTTCTGTTTTGTAGGGCAATAGAGGAACAAGTAAGGATGGTGTCCACAACTCTCTAAAGATTATGTGCTAAGTCAGGGCTGAGAATTAATATTCAAAAGTCTTGTATGAATTATTCTAAAGAAGTGACTAGGACAAGACAAGCCCAACTCAATAGGGGCATGGGGATTTCTGTCACAAATAACATAGGCAAGTATCTTGGATTCAAAATGTTGATGGGGTGAGTTACCAAGGATGACTTCAGCCATGTGTTGGACAAAATTCAATCAGCTGGCATCATGGAAGGGATGACTCCTTAACGAAGCTTGTAAGATGTCCTTTGGAAAGTCAGTTCTTAGCTTAATAACAATATATAACATGCAACCCCTTTGGTTTCCACAAGGGTGTGTGAGGATATTGATAAAACTTATAGAAACTTCTTGTGGTCCAAGAATTGTAACACTAGGAGTTGGAATTTGGTTAAATGGGAGAAGATTATCAAACCAAAGGGCATGTGTAAGGATTTGGGGATCTAGGCTGGCTGGCACTTGATATAATAATATTATGCTTAGGAGGTAGTTGTGATTATAACGATCCTGTAACAGATCCGGGTTCGCGTCTCTTAAGTGTGTGTTACAAAGAACACGGATTTGTGTGACCAGGTTTACACTTCAAAAAGTAAATGGAACCATTATGGGACAATGCTGACGTGGAGGTAGGAACCCGGATAAGGGCACAACCTTGGATTTTATAAAGTGCCAAGGTAGGACCCCGGATAAGGATGGAACCTTGGATTTATAAAGTGCCGAGGTAGGAACCCGGATAAGGGCGGACCTTGGACTTACCAAAGAAGCTCTTGGGCTTTGTATTAGTACCATGAACCCAGACTGGGTTGTCTGGGTTGCGCATACCAAGTTGGACAAGGTTATCCGGGTTGTACTTGCCGAGCTAGACCATGTAGACTTTTAGCAAATACATCTAAGTTCGGCAGCAATGTGGTAAGAAAGTGAGCCTGGCAGCATAAGTGGAAAGTACTGAACCCGACAGTCACAAGTAAATATGATATTAAACTAGGTTTAACGCTCTCAGCTCGCAAATCCGATAGACCCAACCGGCAGTTGGCACCTTCACAAACTCACCTTACATAGGTGAGCCAAGTTGACTACCAGGTTACTTAAGTGACGTGTGTGGACTTAAGTGACGCATGTTAACTCACAGAGTATTTAAGAAGCATGTGCTTGGGTTATTACTTGAGTGACCCATTTCTTTTTCTTCTTGGCAAAAACACTAGCAGTTTCTTCCTGTCTCCATCTCCTCCATTTTCAAGCGAGAGAAACTTCGTAACCGCTCACCCTTAACCAAAACCCTTTTGCATGCAACTAGAAAGGGACCACCCCATAGCTAGATTCCAACCTTGGTTTCTTCTGAAAACCATCAGACGGAGAGTTTGTTTCTCCAAGAACCCACACAGAGTTTTGACTTGAGGGGAAAGAAGGCAATTTAAAGACGTTTGAGCTTGGAGAAGCTGTCCTCTAGCCTTCCTGGACGTTTGTAGAGGTAAGACACTCACGTTTTACTGATTATTTGAGTTTTTGTTTTTGAGATGTATGATGACCCTTTTGAGTCAGAACTGGAACTAGGGTTGGGTCCTTTGAAAAAGAATAGCGTTTCTTTTTCATGCCACAATTGATAACCGTTACGGACTGCTTGCATGCAATGGTTGAGAGCCGTTATTGATTGCTTGTGTGCCTTTATGTAGGGTGTGATACAGAGGATACTGGTGGCTGTGACCACGAGGCCGTGAAGGCTAGTGTAGCACTTAGAGCAGGTAAGCTCTCTGTTCTTGGGAGTTTTTCCCTTGACTGTGTTCCACCATACTTCGAGAGAGTGATGATTATTGTATGTCATGATGCATGTAGTATTGAAATTTCTGCCTTTTATTGAGAACATGTATATGATGTACACTGTGATGATATGTTATATGATTGATGAGATGCTCTGGCTAGTAGAATGAACTAAATATGGATTTCCCTTAGAGCCAAAGTCATGTGGAACAACTCTAAGTGGTCAATCGATATATATAAAAATCCTGAGAGAATATGCCCTTAAGTGGATGATCTTTTCTTGGAAGTGCCATATACGTCTGCGGAAAGTTCTGAGAGAATGTACCCTTAAGTGGATGATCTTCCTCAGGCAGTGATATATAGAGAATGTGCCCTTAAGTGGATAATATTCTCTTGCTATATCTGTGTTGCATTCCCGATGTTGGTAGCGCCCAACGGAATTGCACTTGTGTTGTTATATACATGTGATGTATCTTATGAGAGCCATGGTGGCTAGATTATGTGATGTCTGTTTTGATGCTATGTGTCATGGAAGTGAACCAAGGGGAGGAGAGGCCTCCAAGAACCCTGAGTTTACTGAGATTGTATCTCACCCCGATTGGGGTTTATTTTTGCAAGTGGTGCTCAGTGAGCAGCCGATGGACCCGGGGCAAAAGGCCTGAGTAGATAAAAATATGGTTCTGAGTGAACCTTAGGCATATTGTTTTCATTTTGGAGAGCATGTTGGCTCATTGTTTTGTTATGCCTATATTTTATATTTTATACCCTTGAGGGGAAGACACACTGTATATGTATATATGTTGTATATGTCATGGGAATTTACCGTACATAATGCAAAGATAATATTACCATGGACGTATGATGACGTCATATTTATTAGTGCTTTCGAATTAATTATTGTTAATTAATTGATGCGTTTAACGACCATAATTGAATGTTAATGAACCGGATGCATACGAATCATTACAGCATGGGTGGCTTGGGCATAAAGCCTGCTCGTACCATGAACGTTGCGCTACCAGAAACACTAATATGGAGCCTTTTGCATGAGATGGACAAACCTTGGGTCTAGGTTTTGTCCTATAAATATGTATAGGTGAATGGTATTCTTAATGTGACCCACTCCATACATGTTTCATATATGTGGCAAAGCAGTTTGAAAGCTATTCAGGTCCTCCACGATGGCTTCAAGCCAAGGCTAAGGGATGACTAGTCTTCCTTATGGTTTCAGATTGGGTAGCACATGGTCCTCTTTGCCATCAGTTTCTTATGTCCATATCAATTACTCACACCTAAAGGTGATTGATCTTTGTCCCAATGGAGTATGGGACTTCAACAAACTTCATGTTACTCTTCCCATAGATATAGAAGATTATTTCAAGAGCCTTAACGTCCTACTAGGTCTAGAAGGGAGATATTCAATGATTTGGTTAGGTTACCCTTCAAGGCAATACAAGCCAACATCATCATATAGATGGCAACTAAAGTTACTTCTAGGTCAAGAACAATGCCACCAAAAGAAGATTTGGCATCTCCCAGTCCCAAAAAAAGATTTGTTTCTTTATTTGGAAATTATTTCAGAATGTGTTACCCACTAATGCTAAAAGACATAGTTGCAATCTAGTAACCTTGGCTTCCTGTCCCAAAATATTCATGTGATAATGAAACCTTCTCCGTGTCCTTCGACCCTACTCTCGAGAGTTGTGGCTTCAAATGAATGTCTTCAATCAAGCCATTCTTACCTAATGGAACCTCTCCCAATGGTTGATGGATATTATTAATTTTCCTGATCCAACAATGATTCTAGCCTTGATTTGGTGGGCTTGGAAGTGGAAATATAATAGTGTTTTCAAATCCCAACACTGGCATCACACTTATGTTATTTGAATTATCCATCTTTCCTCTATTGAGTACAAACAGTTTAGCCGTAAGGTACGAGAATGCTAGTTAGCATTAGGTGGACCCTCCTTTTCATTACCAAATAAGAATGATTCAATTAAAAGATTAAGTAATTCCCTCATATTCTCTAAATTTGATATGAAATCAAGATATTATCAAATTTCGGTGATAGAGGAAGATAAATATAAGACAACTTTTTTTGTACCTTTTGGTCATTATGAAAGGAATGTAATGCCACAAAGATTAAAAAATGCTCATAGTGAGTATCAAAACATCATGAATGATATATTTTACCAATATTCAGATTTTACAATAGTTTATTTTTATGACATTTTAGTATTTTCAAATAGCATAAATCAACATGTAAAACATTTAAAAACAATTATTAAAGAAAATGGATTTGTAGTCTCTGAGAGAAAAATAAAAATATTTGAAACAAAAATAATATTGCTAGGTTATGAAATACACCAAGGAACCATCATTCCAATACAAAGGTCAACAGAATTTACAAAGAAATTCCCAGATGAAATAAAAGATAAAGTCCAATTACAATGATTTTTGGGATGTATTAATTATATAGTTGATTTTATTCCTAATATTAGAATAATGTGTGCTCCTTTATACAACAGACTTAAGAAAACCCCTCCAGTTTGGTCAGAAGAAATGGCTCAAGCTATGAGAGAAATAAAAATGATAGCCAAGAAACTTCCATGTCTAGGAATACCAAATCCAAAAGCCTTATTGATAGTACAAACAGATGCGCCAAAATTAGGCTATCAGGGTATCCTTATGCAAAAGATAGCTCAAGATTCAAAATAACAGGTAGTCAGATATCATTCAGGTATTTGGCATCCAACCCAACAAAAATATTCTACCATTAAGAAAAAAAAATACTTTCAATAGTTTTATGTTTAGAAAAATTCCAAGATGATTTATTTAATAAAAAGTTTTTAATCAGAACTGATTGTAAAGCAACGCCTAGTGTTTTACAAAAAGAAGTTACAAATTTAGTTTCAAAACATATTTTTGCTAGGTGGCAGTCTTTATTATCTTGTTTCGATTTTGATATAGAACATATAAAAAGGAGAAAAGAATTTTCTTTCATATTTTTAATAAGAGAATTTTATAGGGTTCAACATGAGTTGAAAAGTCAATACTAGTACCAAGGCTACAACAAAAATATCAATATGGACCCCCACTGGATACCGATAAAGGGAAACAATCAATACAACCTTTGGCGTATACAGGAACATCCAGACTATTAACCAATCCTAACATATTATCACATGTTGTGAGAGGACCTCCTCCATCAAACCGATACACTCCCCTTCAAAACAATAATATTCTTAATACTCTAGTAGGGCCTAGAGATTTTGAAAGAGCCAATACCTCACAAACTTTCTAGACTAATACCGAAACAAATCCAGATTATATTAAAAAAGATGTTATGCCATTAATAGTAGTAGAGAAGCATTGGTTAAAACCACCTCCTATAGATTTAGGCAATAAGATTTCCCCCCAAGAAATGCAATATCCCATGACACATGACAAAAATAATAGAACCTTTTTATGAGTTTATTTAGTAGATACTGATTCTATTGAGATCTCGCATAATAAAGATGTCAATGGAATAATACAATTTTCAAAAATCAAGATTTTAAGAGTTTTATCTGATATTGATTGGGGACCTTTGTATACCCCAAAATCATTTTTAAGATTCTTTCTTCCAAAAGACTATAATTATTTTGACTATATAGAAGCCTAGAATAAAGTTTTATACCTTAGCCTGATAAACATTCTTGGTTTATTTGGTTTAAAAAAGGAATATCTTTAAAATTTCCCAAATGATTCAAAAGATGGTTTTTGGACTTTGGTCCAACAAGAGCTTTTTTCTTAATAGAAGTAGACAATATGTATCAATTCTTCAAGAGGCATACTACTTTTGTAGAAGGCTATAGATTCATATCCTTCGTGGCATCAGAAGGGATAACCTGGATTATGTGTTGGACTTATACCTATTCAAGACTGGATGATGTCACAGAAATCCATTTATTATCAAGACAAATAAAAGTTAAGCGGTTGAAGAAATTTGATATTGCTTTGATTAGCAAAGAAATATTAGTCAAATGGGCTAAAATTAATAAAATTCAAAGAAGTCTAATAGATGATAAGCAAACAAAGAAGCTCTATTTTTAGCTAAGAGTCAAATTATGGCTAAATTAGCTATGTCTACATCTCAAGATGAATTTGAAGAGAGACTTCGCAGGATGAGAAGCCAAAGTAATCCGAGTCAGAAAGCAATAAAAGATTATGGCAATAGTACGAGTACTAATCCTTATCAGAAAAATAAGGATATGCTTGACTAATTTACCAAAAAAGAATTATCTGAATAAACTCAAATCTACAATAACCAATAAGAAGTGTCGCCAGGATATGACAAGAATGTCGGCCAGATAAAGATTTAATTGGTAAATTATTTTATATTTTCCTATGGTTGTGATGTAAAATTCTCCTTATCTTCTGTCTTATCTTCTGTCTTATCTTCTGTACTGGTCATGTCAAAAGTTGTCAGCCATTCTGTCTAGTAATAATATTTTCTTTGCTTGTTGTGTATACTATTTCTATAAATAGAGGAATGAAGAAAGAGGGAGACATTAGTGGAAAAAATTCACATAGTGGACCTTTCTTATTATCTCTCAAAATTCTCCAACTTCTTTTCTAATCTTTATACTTGTTGTATTTCAAGATTATATAAGTAAGTTTTTCTTTCATCATGATTAAAACATATTCTAGAATTTCATATCTCTCTCATCATCAAAATTTAGTTTATGAATTTGTTATCTTTGAATTCCAAGACCATTTCATTGTTTATAGCAATTTGCTTTATATTAAGCTTTATTACTATGATGATATCTCAGCCTAACAAGGCTCTAATACCACTATGGCAAGGATCCTAAACTTCTTAAAAGAGAGATATCAAAACTATGAAGAATATATGGTGTATTTAAACGATAAATTACAAAATGGTTTTGGAGAATATAAGAGTTGTGGCCAATCTGTATTTGATAATACAGATCTTAAGTTTGGAATATTTTACTACTCCATTTGAATCTTTAATATGATGGATTTCTATAGGATCGGTATCTACCAATATGAATTCATAAAAAGTACAAGTTTTATGTTCATGTACCACAGGGTAATGAACATTTTGGGGAAAGATTTTTGAAGCTAAATCTACATGAGGTAGCTTTAGCCAGTGTTTTTCTGCTACTAATATGGGATTTAATTATAGTTTTGAAACATATTCAGTATCTTCTTCTGTATTGGTTTGAAAGGTATTTTATTTATTAAGTCTATCCAAATCTCTTGGGCCAACGAGGGTATTAAGATAAGATAAAGGTGTGTATTTGTTAGAAGATGATCCTTTAACATTTGTGGACAAAATATTAGGTTTAATATTGGGATTGTAAGTAACCTGGATTCTCTAGTATTAGCCAAAGGATGTATTGTTTTCCCATTGTTATTGGTTCCCAATGGGGTCCATATTGATCTCTAGTTGCATTTGTAATTGGTTTTGAAGTCATGTTAAACCTTGTAAAAATTCTCTTGTTAAAAAATCTGGAAGGATATTTGTATCTCCTTTGATATACTCAATGTCGAAATCAAAACATGAAAGCAATGCCTGCCATTTGGCAAAAATATGTTTTGAAACTAAATTTTTAACATCTTTTTTTAAAACAGAAGGAGTTGTTTTACTGTCAGTCCTTATTAAAAACTTGTTATTAAATAAATCATCTTGAAATTTTTGTAAACATAAAACTATTGAAAGTATTTATTTTTTAACCGTAGAATATTTTTTCTGAGTAGGATTCCAAATACCCGAATGATATTTGAAGACTTGTTCTTTTGACTCTAGTGATATTTTTTGTTTAAGAATACCTCCATAACCTAAATCTAACGCATCTATTTCTATAATAAAAGAGACTGTTGGATATGGAATTCCCTAGTAATCTCTTTAGACCAATCCGGAGGGACTTTCTTAAGCCTATCATATAAAAGGGCGCACTTTATTCTAATATTAGGTATGAAATCAACTATATAATTTATACATCCTAAAAACCTTTGGAATTGTTTTTTGTCTTTTATTTAATCTGAAAGTTATTCTATAAATTCTATCGATCTCTGTATAGGTATAATTGTTCCCTGATATATTTCATACCCTAAAAATCTTATTTTTGTTTAAAAAAAATTATTTTTCTTTCAGAAACTACTAATCCATTTTCTTTAACAATTTTAATAAATCTTTCTAAATGTTCTATATGTTGGTTTATTGTTTTTGAAAAATCTAAAACATTATCTAAATATACTATTGTAAAATCTGAATATTTATAGAATATATCATTCATAATATTTTGGTATTCACTTGGAGCATTTTTTAATTCTTGAGGCATTACATTTCATTCATAGTGACAAAAAATGTACCATAAATGCGGTTTTATACTTATCTTCCTCCTGGACTAAAATTTGATAATATCCCGATTTCATATCAAATTTAGATAATATTAAGGAGTTATTTAATCTTTTAATAAATCATTTTTATTAGGTAATGAATATCTAATCCATTTTAATACTTTATTAAGGAGTTTATAATTAATAATCAATCTTGGAGCATCTCATTCTACTTCAGAGGCTTTTATAACATAAAAGCATGAACAACTCCAAGGGAATTTTGATGGTCTAATTAACACTTTATAAAGATATTCATTAATTTCTTTTTTAAAATATTTTAAATATTGTTGATTCATTTGTATGAGTCTAGCTTTAGTGGTTATATCTTTTTTGTTAAAGTTATCAATATATGGTAACGATATTTCATATTTCTTTCTATTCCAAAAAGCTATCAGGTTAGTTTCACAAATTTTTTTCTTAATTTTGTTCTCTAATTGAATTTTCTTTTCTTTTATATTTTTGTGACGTAATTGTTCTTCAATTCTTTTAAACTATATTTCTTTGTTAAGCATATTAATATGTTTTATTTTATTATCTATGATATTGATTGATGATGTTTTAACATATTTAATTCTTTCTTTTTTATGGCCTTATAAACTCAAAAGTTATTTTTTATCCTAGAGTTTTGGTTATTAATACCTTTTCAGTAACTTGAAAAGGATAAAATAGTGCCAAAAAGGGTGTTTCTAGTATTATTTCACAATTCATATTTTTTATTAATACGAAGGATGCATTATAACATATTTTTCTTTTACATATTTTTACCTTCGATAATTTATACTTAATATTCATTTTAGGACCATTTGGAATGGATATTTTCTCTGTAGATTTTTTATAACATTTAGTAGGTATTAATCCTTCTTGTATAGTATTTACATATGCTCCTGAATCTATTAATACTATTAACTTAAAAGTTTCTTCTTTTATTACTAATGTAATTTCACAATGCCATGTATGTGTAATAATTAGACTTAATAAATCAATAAAATTTTTTTCTTCATCATTTTTTTCTTAATGAGATCTAGAAGTTTTGGTGAGTTTTCTTGAATTTTTATTATTTCTTTACCTTCTAATTCTAATAATCTATATTATAAAGCTATATCATATTGTCTTAATTCTTTATCATTTTGTTTTAATTTTTTTACTTCATTTTTAAGAAATTTTATTTCTTCTTGCAAGTCTTTTATAGTTACCTAATCTTTTGGTTGTCTAAATCTACTATAAATTTCTTTTATATCTATAGCTTTGATTTCTTCCCTATTTGACTTATCTTTTTTCATTAAGTTATTAAGTTGAGTTATAGATTATTCTCTAATTGGCGAGTCTTCTAATTTATCTATTATAGTTATTAATGTATTAGTCTGGTATTTAGTTAACATATTTATTGTTTTACATTCTTTGCAAGTACACATTTCTGGTCCTAAGCAATATTGATCCTCAGTATCACTAGAGGTATTACTACTAGTTTCATCCTCTAACTGGTATATTATTTCTTCTTCACTTTCAAATTGCTTTGTATTTGAAGAAGAATCTTCCGATAATGAGTTTATTACTATTTTCATTAATTTTTGTTTAATTTCTTCATCTAGTTCTAACTCATTAATTTTTTGTTGAGTTGTACACTTATTTGCAAAGTGTTATGTCTTTCCACACTTCCAACATGTATTTTTCTTTGTATAAGGCTTATAAGGTTTTCTATAAGACTTTTTATAAAATTTTGAATTATTATTATTATGTTTATATTCAGTTTTATCTTTATTTTTTCTCTTATATTTATGCCTATATTCACTAATAGGTTTTCTATATTTCTTCTTGTGCCGAGCACTAGGGGATCTAATCACTTCTATACCATATTGGTGACAAAAAGTTCTTAATTCTTTCTTATGTGTCATTTGTTCTTTTTTTCATTTTATTTTGTAATCTAAAATCAGTACATACTTGAATGTCAGTTTCTATAATTATATTATGGTTTTGACCATAAGTTAAACTATCAAAAGTTATTGGTTTAGGGAAATGTCTTGCTAAATTTGTTGGATTTAGGGGAGCTGCAAGAAGATTAAAGCAAGGATGAAGTAATTGGTTTAATGTTTTAGCTTTTTACATGTTCAATTAATTTGAAGACGTTTGTAATTTGTCTAAGTGGTTCAAGTTCATTGCCTTGTGATCCTTGCATTGCATTTGCATTCTCATTAACAAACATACATGTTTTTCATCAAAGTATTAAAGCTATTCAATGATTTTAAAAGAAACTAAGTTCTCATGGTTATGTTTTCGGAAAAATGAAAACTTACTACTTTAATCGATTACACAATGTTTTTAATCGATTAAAGGCTTTGTTCTAAATCTGGAAAAGCCATGAAGAACATATTAATCGATTACAAGTTTCTTGTAATCGATTACATAGTACAATATGAAAATCATGCATCACTGCTTTAATCGATTACCATGTTATGTAATCGATTATCTTAGTTCATTAGTCCATATGCATTACTGGTTTAATCGACTACCACGATCGGTAATCGATTACATAGGCATATTTCATATTTTGAGCTTTACTGGTTTAATCGATTACCAGTCTTATGTAATCGATTATCACAACTTATTTCATATACATGATGACTGCTTTAATCGATTACATCACGTATTAATCGATTATCTTGTTCGTGAAAATTTTTCCAAGAAGCTCAAGAACATATTAATCGATAATCTAGTATTTTAATCGATTACATATGATAAAATAATCGATTATACTATCATTTTAATCGATTATATTCAGTTAAATCAGTCTCTTTTTAAAGCTTTGTGGGTCTGCTCTTTATAAATAGACATTGAATGAATTACTCTATGCAGTGTGTGACTTACCCAAAGATTTCAAAGCTTTCTAAGAGTCCTAGATACTGAGTTTTACTGAGTGAGAAACACATCTTGTGAGATCAAGATTTCTGATTTTTGAGATGATGTGTTAAAGAAAAAGAGTTTTTCAAGAGTTTTGATTCTGAGCATTGACTTTCATACAACCTGGATTGATTGATAACTTCATTCATTCATGCATTGAAGGATCACAGGTTGTGTCTCTCTTGAATCTTTCTTTAGAATTTTCTGTGTATTAAAATTTTGCTGTGATATATCAAAGTGATTCTTTCAAGCTTTCTAGAGTAGGGTTCTTTAGGGATAAAGATCTGAGTAGGGTTCTCAGGATCTTTGTGATTTGTTTTGTAATAGTGTTTTAGAATTCAGATTCTTTATCTAGGGTTGACAAAGATAATCACTTGTAAATTGCTTGTAAATGATATTTTGATATAGTGAAAACTAACCTAGTGTTGGTTGGAAAACACTGGATGTAGCCTCCATATTAGTAAGGTGAATCAGTATAAATTGCTGAGTCTTTTATTCTAATTCTGTGTATCTTTCATTACTTGTATTTGAATCAAAATATTATTAGCAAAGAAAATATTTCTGTCATTGCATGCATAACAAGGTGGATCTTGATTGAAAGAAAAAGTCTGGTTTACAAAAGGTGATTGAGTGATACGATCCAAGTTTTAATTCTACAAATTGTTTTTAAAGAAATTTTTTTAAATATATGTTTTAAACCAATTAACCCTCTTGGTTTATTTGAAGTGTGTTCATTGTATTTTCAAAATTGTCCTTAACCTTTTCCACAAATAATTTGGGTAATCCAGCTACAAACTTTTCTTTCCAAAAGGCTTCAAACCCATCTTCTCTTAGAGTTACTTTTGATAAAATTGTATCTTTATACCATCTATGATATGACATTGTTGGACAATATAAATTTGTTAATTGATTTCCTACTCTTTCTTTGAATATATTAGGATCACCTATAAATTTTTTTATTATAGAATATATTAAAGTAGATATGGCATACTCTTCTTGAGTTTATGATTTTACACTACTTAAGATTATAGCTTTATCACTATCTGTACACAAATTATCCCATCATCCTTTTAATTGTCTAATAAAATCCTGGACTATGGTGATAGCAGAATTTCTATCATATATGCCCTTAGTTTTATATGCAGTAATTGCTATTGACATTTGACATGTTAAATCTAGAACTTGTCATTCACTCATACAATCAAGATTCCATTCATTGATGGCTGATCCTGAAAAAAACATTTTGAACCAATTCCCCCCGTTCTTCAAACTGAACATCCGTTGGGGATGGTCTAGGATAATAATTTCTCATTTTTGGATAGTGTTTTTGTATTTTATTTATTTATGTATCTTCTTGAATAGTATTTATAGAAAATTTTGCTATACTTAATTGTTCTAAATTTTTCCTAATTTCTTCTATCTTATTTTTTGTTTGACTTCCTAATTTTATTGAATGTAAATCCTTTTGTGATACATTCACTAATTTATATATAGGTTTATCCATAGGTTTTATTGGTTTAGTATCTGAAGTACTAGCCTCATTAGACTGATTTTCTAGTCTTTTTAAATGTGTTGACATAGTATTCAACATAATGTTTGAATAATTTAATTGATGGTATAATTTTCTAATATTTTTTATTTCTATGTATTTATTTTCTTCTGTAACATCTTTAATCAATGTTGCTTCTACCTCTAGGTTTTTAGTTAACGGTAACTTTATTCCTTTTTGAGGAGGATATTTTGACTCTATTATTTTATCATTTGTAGTTTTTCCATTTTATATTATAAAATTTATTGATTTGTCTTTATTTAAAAACCAATCAAAGAAATATATATTAATTTCCATTTCTTCTAAGTATTGATAATATTCTTTTCTAATTTTATCTCTCTCTTCTGTATTATAATTATCAAAGAACCATTTCTTATATTCTTTATTATGTTCTACTAAAAAGTCTTCTTTAATCCATTCTTTATCTACCTTAAAAAGGGTTATTTTTCTTGTTAATGTATTCAGTACTTGTGATATAGTAGAAGAATATTGATGAGATGCCTCATTTTCTTAGTACTTAGGTATGGATACCTTTGAGTTACTTTTATCTAATCCCATTAAATCTAAATCTATTATAGATTCACTAATAAAATGTCTTGAGGGTTATCCTATATAAATCATTTAAGGTTGATTTATTCTTAGAGGCTGTGATCTATTCATTTTTAATCTTATATCTAAGCTTTCTTGAATAATTTCTCTTATTTGAATATTATATATTTTTGGTATTTCTATTACATCTTCTATTATCCATTCTTTAGGATTTTTTCTAATATTTCTTTATGATCTAATCTTCTAGGTACTTGAATAGATGATTTCTTTAAATTAGCTTATACTAAGATAGTCTCATTCTTAGGAGATTCTCTTAAAGCTATAAAATTGTAATCTATTTTGGTTACTTTATAATATATTCTAAAAATTATTTGTATAGCTCCTATAGCTTCTTTTATGATATCATTTGGTAATTTTACATGTAATTTTATTGCATTTCCAGTAAATTCATTATGAAGATTCACGACAAAAGTAGGGTAACAGTTAAAAAAGGTTGGGACATCATAAAGATTGCTTTCTAATATAACAATTATTGAATCATCAAATTTTTTAAGTCTTATATCTCTTAATAACATTAATACAGGACTATTTACTCCTAATCTATAATTAGGTTTTGATGCTACTTATATTAATCCTAAATGAATAAAATTAAATTATTGTTTAATATGTTCGTCTAATATGGATTGTTCTAATACGGTTATAATTTTGTTATTACCATTTCTAAATAACTATATTCCAAAACATGTATTTCATTTTTTAAATTTGAAAATATATTATGTTTTTTATATACTTCACTTTTTCTTACTATAGGTATTGACTAGTTACATAAAGATTTTTCTATTTCTGCTATTTGTAATCTTCTATAGTTTATGGCTATTCAATATTATATTCTTGTGGGATTTTTATGACTATTTGTTTATCTTTATTACTTCTTTCTATTTAACTTAGACTTCTAACTATATTGACTATTTTACTTCTTGATTGGGTTGATATTATGGGAACACTTCTTTCCATATCTAAGCTAAACCAATGGTCTCACATCTCTCTAATGTCTCTTAGACCTAAGAAGCTTATCAATGTATTTACATAACATCTCTCGAGAAGAAAGAAGAAATAACGAATATAACCATAAATCTTAGAAAAATATTGAGAAGAACAAAGATAGACAAAAAGTATAATACTATGGTGAGAAAAAAATTATTATTTTAATTCTTTTATTTTTGGAAGAACCTATCTCCCAATTTGAGTCCGATTGAATTGATGTACCTACTTGATAAACTGCGCTGTAACTCTAAACCCCTCTCTGTGCATCACCGACCGTCAACTCTCTCTCTCTCACTCTTGAAGATCGAACGTACCCAAAGAAACCCTGCTACTTCCACCGCGCTAGCTAGGGTTTCATTCCATTCACTCCCAACTAACTCACACTCACTACGCTGAAAGCGAATTGCTGATTATCTCTTCCAAATCGCATCGCTGACCAATCTGGTGGAGCCGATTCCACAGTAGATGACATGAAACCGTGCTTGCTGACAAAGCCTCTTCTTCTGTTCTCTCTGCTACTTCTCCACCACGCCACCTTCGTTCTCTCCGATGATTCCGACAAGAAAAACACCTTCCGCGAGCGCGAAGCCTCTGACGACTCCCTCGGATACCCCGAAATGTAACACTCTCATTCATTCTTACTTTCATCTCGTACAATTTGCCTAGTAGCTTTCGAATTTCAATTTTAAGGCTTGTTTGTTAACCTGTTTAATTCGGGAACTGATCGCTTTATCTACCGAGCTAGAGAAAGTAATTGTTGTTTCTTTAAAATGTGCTTAAACAATCACACTTTTTGATTAGGGTGAAACTTAGATGTAATTGCTTAGGTTGTTTTATTGTTGTTCTTCGATCAGAATTGGTGTTTGTCTCTGATAATTTGCGTAATAAAGATTTGTGTTAAAGGTTAACATAGGGTCTCGAGTAGAAATTCTAATTCTACTTAGAGAATGGAACACTAATTCATTCATTCATTTCGTCTCATGCATTAGCTTAATGGCTTTCGGTTTTAAGGCTTGTTTGGTAGCCTGTTTAGTTCGGGAACTGATTACTTTTTGTACCAAGCTAGAGAAAATAATAATTATTTATTTAAAATATGATGAACCAATCACACGTTTTGATTAGGATGAAAATTAGATGTGATTGCTTAGGTGGTTTTAGTGTTCTCTAATTGAATTGGAGTTTGACTCTAATAATCTGCGTAACAAAGGTTTGTGTTAAAGGTTAACATAGGTTATTGAGTTGAAACTCTAATTCTAATTAGAGAATAATCCTATTAGGGTGTGTTTGATTTCCATTTTCAAAAACTGTTTTTGATTTCCAAAATGCACCTAAACAAGGTTTCTCAGATAACTGATGAAGAGTAGTGCAAGGCACAGAGTAGAGTGTGGAATTGAGGGAGAAGTTGAAAAAAATGAAAACTGAAAAAAGAATATGAGAAAAATCTCCTAGCTATTTTTGTTTTTTAATTTTTTTTTAGAAACAATTTTTTTTAAAATTTAATAGATTTTGGATGATAAATTGACTAGTAGTGTGAAATTGTTTTAGAAAATAGTTTCTATCACCAAAGACTGAGAAGGGAACCAAACAGGTCCTAAGTATTTATAGAACTGTATGTAAATTTTGTGCTTCTTATTACTCTCTTCTTGAAATTTTTTTTTTCTGTTATGGGTGTGGTTAGAGATGAGGATGCACTTGTGAATTCGAAGTGCCCCAAGAATTTGGAGCTCCGATGGCAAACAGAAGTTAGTTCCAGCATCTATGCAAACCCCTTGATTGCTGATATTAACAGGTAAGTTGTTTATGTGCTTTGCCTTTTGAGTGATTTGTGTTTGTGGGATTTTCATTTGTTGAATGTCTGCCTTTTTGTTTTGCAGTGATGGGAAGCTTGAGATTGTAGTTCCGTCTTTTGTTCACTACCTTGAGGTTCTAGAAGGTGCTGATGGGGACAAAATGCCAGGTAAAAGAATGTGGGGTTTTACTATTTTTCTTATTGTGATAGGCTTGGATTGATGATGTTGATGAGGTTGGGATATTTATAGAGGATGAACTATGTGCCCCTTCCCTTGATCAATTTTATTTTACTATGGTTTTATGGTAAATAAATTAAGGTTGGTTGTATTTTATAATATGGAGGTATGCTGTAGGCTATTGATTAAAAGAGGCTTAGCCTCAGCATAAATTTTGCAAGTTATATGAGAAGTAATGAGTGGCTAAGGTGAGTACTTACAGATCTTATGTAACCAGAGAGAGGCAAAAGATTCAAAAGCTTATTCTGATCACTGCAATTGGTCTGTGCCTATTTTGCACCACTTCTGGAAGCTAATGTAATAGCTGTAGCTTATCACCTGACTTGAGCTACATGGTGCATTACGCATGGGTGATGACCTACCATTAGGATGTTGATTTATTCATATCATGAAATTTGGTAAAGTTTTGTTTTGGTTGCCAGTTGTGTAACACAACCCTCAACTTTTGTCTGGGCTTGAGATATGTAACAGTTGGCAATGAATTATGATTAGCCACATAGGCTTAGTTGTTCTTTGTACTGAAAGCAGATTTGACCTTGCATGTCCCCAGCACTTGTAAATTGTTAATAAGGCCTAAAATTCTTCACGGCTCCTTTAGGAACAATAGTAAATTACTATTGCTACGTAAGGTGGTGGTGGGGAGGGAATACTGAAAGGGATCAATGTTAATGTGCTGTTCAGAGTTCAGACTTGTATAAACTGATTGTTAATGCTTAGGATCAAGGCTTGTCCTTATTGTGATTGATTGATTGATTAACTTGGGTTTGATTTTGAGTTTTATAAAAAATAATCTTCTGAATGGTTCTTAGGCTGGCCAGCATTCCACCAATCAACTGTGCATTCTAGTCCTCTTCTATATGACATTGACAAAGATGGAGTGAGAGAAATAGCTTTGGCAACCTACAACGGTGAAGTGCTTTTTTTCAGGTGACTTTCTTTCCTTTTCCATATTTTCAAAATTTTGCTTCCATTAACAATTACCCATGACTTGTGGTGCTTTTATCAAGGTTGTAATAAGTTACCAATTTTAGGGTTTCGGGCTATATGATGTCAGATAAGCTTGAAGTCCCACGTAGGAGGGTGCTAAAAAAATGGTTTGTGGGCTTGGATCCTGACCCAGTGGACCGTTCTCATCCAGATGTTCATGATGACCAACTGGTCCAAGATGCTACTATCAAGAATTCTATGTCTCGTAAGTTTCTGCTATGCTTACTACTCAGATCAATGTTGTGTAAGTGTATGGTTTAGAGATTCTCTTATTTTCATTATCAACCTAATAAAATAGCTTTAATCACAGGGTTCAACAATTGCGTACAATTTTCGGCTCATGTACTGTAAAATTTACATTTAATTAATTAATTAATTAATTATATCTTTGTGTAATGATTCTCCTTGTAGAAATGAATGGAAGTAGACATGAAGCCAAATCTTCAGCTGCCACATCAACAGAAAACCACCTTGACACAAAAAAATTGTCTAATCCTGAGTCAGAAAAGAAAATAAATGGTAGTCAAGCAGATGAAAGTATTAAGGTGCCAAATCCTGAGCCAGAAAAGAAAATAAATGGAAGTCAAGTAGATGAGAGTTTTAAGGTCCCAAATCCTGAGCCAGAAAAGAAAATAAATGGAAGTCAAGTAGATGAGAGTATTAAGGTGCCAAATCCTGAGCCAGAAAAGAAAATAAATGGAAGTCAAGTAGATGAGAGTATTAAGGTGCCAACAATTGTGGATAATTCCTCTGTGAATGCTGGGTCTCTGGAAACTGTTCATGCAGATAATAAAACCAGCACTAGGAGACATCTTCTGGAAGATAACAATTCCAAAGGAGCAGAGCAAGGTGGTTCTGAATCCAAAGATAAAGAGGGTATTCATGCTGCAACTGTGGAAAATGATGAAGGCCTGGAAGCAGATGCTGATTCATCTTTTGAGTTATTCCGTAATAGTGAAGATCTGGCTGATGAGTATAGCTATGATTATGATGATTATGTTGATGAATCAATGTGGGGTGATGAAGAATGGACTGAAGTTAAACATGATAAATTAGAGGACTTTGTGAATGTTGACTCTCACATCTTGTGCACTCCTGTGAGTTCCTGCTTTGCGTTTTTATTATTATAAAATTTATTAAATATTCATTCTGCTTAGTTCTAAGAAGAAATGTATAAAAACATGTTGTCCATTTAGTCATCTTCTTGCCTTTGCCAGGTCATTGCAGATATCGACAATGATGGTGTTTCAGAAATGATTGTTGCCGTTTCTTATTTCTTTGATCATGAGTGAGTCCATCTGTTGCTAGCTGTACAGCTTTTTTGTTGTCATTCAATATGTGCATCCTGGTTAACCTTTTATTATTGAGGAAGGTGAATGATCATCTTAATAGTTCTTTAGTTGTTTAGAGTCCTTTGTCGCTTACTTTGCTTCTTGACACCTATAAGAGCCAAATGAGTATCATCATAAATTAAATAGATGGAAAAAAAGCTCCCAACACACTTCAGTCTTACTTGCAGACAAATAGATTTAGTATGAAGTTCACCAAAAAAAAAATGATTTATCATAAATGACTTCAACTCAATCTGTATGAGTAGACAGTATTGGGAACGGAACCCAATTCTGTGAAGGGTGTTCTGAGCTTCTGGCACCCCTGGTGACTTTTTACATTATTAGATAGCTAAAAATGAAAAATCCATCATTATTGTTCTTGATAGGAAAAAAAAAAATTACGTACCCCATTGCCCGGAGGCTCTACGCTATGATTAATATAATTGTTAAGAATGTCTTTCTGATTTTGTCTATCAAGAATTAGCTACAAGATGAAGTTGTGGGCAACTTGGCAATGGAATGATGTTATAAAACAAAAGAAAGCTACTACGATGAAGATTATCTTGTTTTGCATTCTTAATAAACTTATTACTTCAGATATGAATAAAAGTCACATGTATTTTAGCTCTGAAGATGTAATGTGTTGCCAGATAATGAATTTTCTGGGAAAAAGAACATCCACAAAACTTATTTCTTCTTTTTTACTTATTTTATGGAGAGGTCAAGCCATAGTACTATTTTATTTTACTATTCAATCATCTCTGCTTCATTTATTTGTTTGCCAGACTGGGAATGCTTGTTATTTTTTATTAAACCAGTTTTTGAGAAGTTTTGGAGCATTATTCTTTTTGACTACCAATACTACATGTGGTTCTTACTTATATTGTTATAGTCTGCATCTACAAATGAGTATTTGTTGATTTAGTGATCTGTCAGTAATTATCAACCTTTTAAGCTGTCAGGTATTATGACAACCAGGAGCATCGGAAAGAACTGGGTGATATTGACATTGGGAAATATGTTGCTGGTGGTATTGTTGTTTTTAATCTGGATACAAAACAAGTTAAATGGACTGCAGAACTTGATCTGAGTACAGATACTTCAAATTTCCGAGCCTACATATATTCTTCCCCAACTGTTGTAGATTTGGATGGTGATGGGAATCTTGACATTCTTGTTGGAACTTCATATGGCCTGTTTTATGTGTTGGATCATCATGGTAATGTCTATAGATTGGTTCCTTACTATTTCTCTTGTTTTAAAAATGTTCAGGTTTCTATGTTGCCTTCATTGATTTTCTCTCAGATTTTATTTCGTTAATAATTATTGATGTTATTGTTACCTTATTTTTTGATTTTCCTCTCTAAACATTTCTGGTAGTCATGTCTTTGTTCCTCCCTTGAAAGATGTCTATCATTTTAGCGAACCTTTGTTTTCCCTCCCTTTTCTGCTTTGTTTTATTGCTGTTTCCCTACTGAATGATGCATAGCATTGCAAAGTTGGACTTGGACATGTTTTGCTCTGAAATTGTAAGATTGGGGACTGAAAATGTATTTAATTTTCAGCTTTCAATTTCATTGATTGCAAGGTATTCTTTTAGCAGCGTCATTATTTATTTGTCAAAACTCAAGATTTCGAATCAAGGATTTTTGGTTACATGTATCTATACACTGCTAAATTAAATGCTAGTTGCTTTTCTCAAATAGGTAAGGTTAGACAAAAGTTTCCTCTTGAAATGGCTGAGATTCAAGGAGCTGTTGTTGCGGCTGATGTTAATGATGACGGGAAAATTGAACTAGTTACAGCTGATACACATGGAAATGTTGCTGTATGGACTCCAAAAGGAGATTTAATATGGGAAAAACATCTAAAGAGTCTTATTCCGCAGGTAACTTGCTTTCACAATCTTCCTTAGCATTTGACTGAATGTCGCATGATTTTATGCATTGTATGTGGTCAATATTTATTCTTGTTTACAGAGCAATCAATATCTATGATATAGGATTTTTTTAGAATGGTTTGGATTGATGGAATAAATAATTACAGAATGAACGTAGACTGTAGTTATACATGTCAAAATGATGAATATTGAACCTTAAAGATGAAAGGTAGAGAAAAACAAATAAATAAGGGGAAGTGGATGTATGACTCCAGTTCTATGTTTGGTTCACTTCCTTTTGAGAAAATTGTAATTCGTTATAAGCTTACTTATAATTTCCAAATGCGACGGGGGAGTTGGTCAGGATAGAAGACTAGAAGTATGGAACTTTTGTTTTTAAAAACTTTCTCTCTCTCTCTCTCTCTCAGTCATGTTGACGAATGATGGAGAAGAATCATAGTTTTTCGGTTTGAGGAAGAGTAAATCTGTGAATGCTTCTCTCTATTTCTTTCTTTCCTTCTATTTATTATTAGTATTTTTAAACAGCCTTGTTGACGAATGATGAAGAACTGTAGTTTTTCAGTTTGAGGAAGAGTAAATCTGTGAATGTGTTCAGAGTGGATAGCTTCTCTTAGAATGTGGGTTATGGGTTTAACTCAACCCTACAAAATCGGCTTGTAAGGTGAGGGTTGCCCCCCACTTAAATATTTTCATTTGGTCATATCTCTAGTTTATGTGGGACTATACCACTAAACCACCACCCCTCAAGTTTGCACTTCATGCAACTCCCAAAGAGGCCGCAACTAAGGCAGGCTAAGGGGTGTCCGCAAATAAGGCGGCTTTTTCAACTGCTTTGTTGGAGGCCGGAATCATTGTGGCACATTGCTGCATGGACTCTTCTATTATTGCACACTCTTCATCTTCCAACTTATCCACTAGAATGGCTAAAGTGAAAGGGGACTCTTGGCATGTAGTATCTGCAAATTCAGGATCAGAAGGTAATCGAAGAGTTGTTGAACCTGAGAAACGATACTATGTGATATTTGATCAAGGCTTTATGGGAAGCATTTGCGAGAGCACTGTGGGTTGGATATGGAACTTTGTAGAAATTCTTGATCATTTTCAAATCAGCTTTTACAGCTTATGACTGTTGAGGTTTCAAATATGGTTGATGCTGTAATAATACCTTGATATGAGAAATAATTTGAGCAGTGTTGAAAACAGTCATATGGTCTATATATATCTCTGGATTTGGGGTTCATTGCCAATTCTTCTGTTCCCACATGAAAAAAGTATAAACCTATTCTTTCTTCTAGATTGGCCATGTTAATTAGTGCATATGGAGGAACAATACCACAATGAACAGTGGTGTGGATGAATAGTACCACACTAAACAATTCATGCGGATGAGCAATTGCAATGAACAACACTGCAAATAGTGTATGAATAGCAAACTGTTCATGGTGCTGTTTTTTTTTTTTTTTTTTTGATCAGCAAAAATATATATATATTGATATAAATAGGGGCAGTACAAGTAGTACTGATAGGATTAACCTATCCAAAAAAACAAAAGCAGAACACAAGGTGGCTTAATGCCTAGACAGACATGGAAAAGACACCTAAGTTCTGACTCTATATATGATTCTATATGGTAAGCCCTCCCCTAATTACAAAAGCCTCCCTCAGGTTACTAGACCAGAATTGGAAAGAGGTGTCAAAACCTTTCTCCAAATTCTTGAGCCATGACCAGCAAGTAAAGAGCGTGTCATCCATCAATTTATGGTTATTGAACCTTTCATTGTGGAAGATGATACAGTTTCTATGCCGCCAAATAGTCCATGTCAACGCTATCCACCATACGAGCCATCTATTCGAGCTAACCCCAATGTAGTAGAAGAAAGAATATTGATTGAAATGTTCTTTCGGGGTTTCGGAAAAGGCACCCATAACATTTAGCCACGATAGATATTCACACCATAGCGGCATAATTCTATCACAACTAAAAAAGAGATGTGCTGCCTCCTCATTCGCGATGCTGCAAAAAGGACAAAGGGTATCGCTGAGGTCAATACTTCTCCTATGAAGGTTCATCTTTGTTCATGGTGCTGTTAATAGCAAACTAATCATCTGCATGCTTTGTTTACTGTTGTATTGTTCATCCACGTGCACTGTTCAACATGGAAAAATAGAAGAAAGAAGAGGTTTCTACTGTTTTGATGTGGGAACGGAAGAACAAGTGATGATGCCCAAACCCAGAGTTACTGCTCTACACTGTTCAAAGTATTTCTTACGTCAAGGTATTATTAGAGCATCAACCTTATTGGCAACCTCAATACTCAGGCTAAGAAAGCTTCTTTGGAAATATCAAGATTTTCTATGAAGTTTCTTATACAACCCATGGTGCTCTTGCTACTTCTTCCCATAAAGCCTTGAACAAATATCACATAGTATTGTTTCACAGGTTCAACCACTCTTGGAATTACATTCTGTTTCTGAATCTGCGGATTCAGAATGCCAAGACTTCTGGCCTCCAACAAAACCATCCACTCTCAGAAAACATTGACAAATTTACTCTTCCTCAAACCTGAAAACTACCGTTCTTCAGCAATACCTTTTAAAATAATACTAATAATACAGGCACCAGCTGACATAAACAAATGATGAAGTCCCAACTAAAAAGAAAGAAAGTATAAAACAAGTTTTTAAAAACAAAAGTTCAAGACTTCTAGTCTTCTATCCCAACAAGTTGTAAGCTTTATAAGCTCAAGCTTGAGGGGGAATGTGATGGAAACTTTTTATATTCCTAAGAAATAATGTCTTTGATAAAGTGAGAGAAAGTAAGAGAGAAAATTTAGAGAGAGAACTGATATTATTTCAGTCTGCAAAAGTTAGTTAGAGTTAGTTACAAAAGAGGTATATATAGACCTCTGAACCTCTGAACTAACAATAACAGAAACTAACTGCCTAACACCAGTGAGGTGCTGTTAGCAGAAGCTAACAGCCCACATATTACCAGCTGTCTAACACTAGAGGGGTGCTGTTAGCAAAAGCTAAACACATACTCTAATACCCCCCCTCAAACTCAAGGGGAAGAGTTTTCAGAAGAAACACTCTTCACATTGAGTTTGCCCTTGAGAACTTCAAATCTTGCTGAAGAAAGAGGTTTGGTCAGCGCATCGGCCCACTGATCTAGAGCTGGGATATGGCACAATTGAAACCTGCTTGGCCAGAATTTTTTCTCTAACAAAGAAGACATCAATTTCCATGTTTCGTACGACTGTGGAACACAGGGTTGTGAGCAATGGATACAACACTCTGGTTGTCACAAAAAAGAACAGGAGTAGTGAAGGGAACTTGCAATTATGTTAGAATAGCATGAATCCATGTTAGCTCAGTAGAAGTTTGAGCTAAACTACAGCACTCAGCTTCAGTGCTGGATCTGGCTGTGACCTTTTGTTTGCAAGACCACCAAGATATTAAGTTTGGGCCAAGAAAGATGGCAGCCCCTAAGGTGGAATGCCTGCCATCCACATTGGATGCCCAGTCAGCATCACAGAATGCACGAAGAACCAAGGGCTTTGTAATAAGAGCTGGCTGAAGAAGTAGCCCATGAAACATAGTACCCTTGAGATACCGTAAGATTCTTTTAACCACTTCCAATGAGAGTCTAGAGGAGCAGCCATAAATTGACAAACTTTATTGACAGCAAAGCTGATTTCAGGTCTAGTAAGAGTAGCATATTGTAAGGCACTAACCACTGATCTGTAGAGTTAGATCATGAAAGATATCAGCACCATGCCTAGATAGCTTGCAATTAGATACCATGGGGGAAGAAATAGAATGAGCTTCAGCCATGTGAGTTTTGTGGAGTCAATCACAAATATATTTGCTCTGAGTCAATGGTATAGAGTTATTATTAGGTACGTGATCTCTAGGCCCAAAAAACAATCCAAATGACCAAGTTGCTTGAGAGAGAAGGTAGTGTGCAGTTTGGTTGTGAGCTGCTGAATAAGAGAAGTAGAGCTACCCATGATGATGGTATCATCCACATAGACTAAAAGATAGACACATAGACTAAAAGATAGACAATATGTACCTGATGCTTGTAGATGAAAAGAGAAGATCACATTTGCTCCCCACAAAAGCAAACTGAAGTAGAGTAGATTTCAGCCTATCAAACCGTTGCCTTGGGGCTTGTTTCAAGCCATAGAGGGCTTTGTTGAGCTTGCAGACTAGGGACCTATCTGCAACTTCAAAACCAGGAGGCTGTGTCATAAATATAGATTCTTCAAGAAGCCCATTTAGAAAAGCATTATTCACATCAAGCTGAAATAACTCCTACCCATGGGACAGGGCAAGGGTGAGAAAAATACGAATGGTGGCAGGCTTGACCACAGGAGAAAATGTCTCATGAAAGTCAAAGCCATGAACTTGATGAAAACCCTTGGCTACCAACCTTGCTTTGAACTTGTTGATGGAACCATCAACATTTTCTTTCACCCTGAAAACCCACTTACACCCAATAGCATGTCTATTAGAAGGTAAGGGAACTAAGTCCTAAGTTTTGTTTGTCAGCAAAGCATCATGCTCTTGTTGCATGGCAGCAAGCCAATCTGCATTTTACAGGGCCTGTTTCACAGTTTTTGGTTCAGAATGAGCAAGAAACAAAGAAGGATGTAGTCTAGGATTGTGAATTCCAGACTTGGACCTTGTTTGCATAGGATGAGTTTTAACAGGGATAGAATTAGGTGCTGGAACAGACTCAGAAGAAGGTTCACTAAGGGTTGTGGATGCTGAAGTTTGAGGATGAACAGAGGCAGACTCAGAAGAAGTGGATGGATGAGATATAGGGAAAGAGACTGTAGGAGAATGGACTGGAATAGGGGAAAAACCAGGGGCAACAAGAGGTGCAGAAGGGGAATGAGGAGTAGACAGTTGAGAAGAGTAAGGTATAGGAACCACAGATGGTGGAGACAGGTTAGGATTAAGACTGAAATAGGAATCAAGACTCTTGATTGGGTTAGAAGAGGAAGGAAATAAGTCAGTAAGGGAACCACAATTCATTACACAACATCTTTGGAAATATAAATTCTGCCAGTTGAAGACAAACATTTCTCGTCTTTGTGAGAGGAGGAATACCCCAAAAACAAACACTTTTGAGATTGAAAGTTAAGTTTTTGTGTATGGTAAGGCCTCAGCAAAGGAAAACAGGCACAACCAAAGGTTTTAAGAAATTGAAAATCAGGATCCTTGTTGAAAAGGGTAACAAAGGGAATGGCAAAATTGAGGGAAGCAGTGGGAAGTCTATTAATTAGATAGACAGCAGTAGTAAAGGCATAGTCCCAAAATTGTAAGGGTAAAGATGCATGGTGTAACAATGTTAAGACCCAAGTCAACTATATGTCTGTGTTTTTGTTAGACACCCAAGATTTACCAATGTTTACACTAGGAGAAGAAGAGAGGGAATTGGGCCAGCAATAGGCCCAAAGGAGAGTGGAGAGTTCGATAGTGGGGAAAAGATGAGTTATTTATAATGAGTAGGAGAGAGAACGAGTGGAGAGAGGGAAACTTGTGTAGGGGAATTCGGTTATAGCTAAAGGAAGGAGAGAGGAGAGAGATGGCTGGGAATTAAGCAGTGACAGTTCTTAGAGTTTCTGTGTAGTGCTCATTGTTTTGTTTATTTTCTTTACAGAGTTGAATTCCCCACTGGAATCAGCTTTGTTTTGGATTAATATACAATTTTGCCCTTCT
>CM023941.1:24724590-24749959 GCA_013407115.1 Glycine latifolia
TGCTGGAATCGATTTCACAGCAAATGGCGGAGTTGCTGCAAGCGCAGTCTAGAAGGAGAACGTGCACAGGGACGAGACAGGAAGAGAAGTCGCGATCGTGAGGAACGGAGTCGTGCTCAAGGTCGTGACCCACATCGAGCGACTATGCGTAACCTGCAGGAGTGAACGCAAGAGGAGTGGGGGGGTGCTGACCGTGTCGGGCGGCGGACTGAGATGGCACGGAAGATTGAATTACCTCTGTTCTCAGGGGAGGACGCCAATGGGTGGTTAGCTAGAGTGGAGAGGTTCTTTCGAATATATGAGGTGGAAGACTATGAGAAGATGGAAATGGTCCTTGTAGCTATGGAGGGTGAAGCACTGGTCTGGTTCCAGTGGTGGGAGGACCAAGTCCCGTTTCCGACTTGGAAGGAGTTTAAGGAGGACCTCATTAGAAGGTTTCAACCTGGGGTGGCTCGCAATCCTATGGGGCTGCTGTACGTTATGAAAAGAGTAAAGACCATTAGCACCAACAACTCCTTGAAGAAGGACTTTATTGGTCTCCTGAGATTTCACAAGACACAAGTGAGGGTGAAATTCAAAGAAAACAAAGTTATGTTTAGCAAACTGACTCACTTAAAATTTTTTGATATTGAAGGAACATGTAATAACTTGTGAAGTTTAAATGTTAGGTGAGAATCATTGGGGGACACAAAAGAAGAGGAACCAACACGAGAGATACTCAAACCTTTGCCATTTCCTATGAAAATTTAATCAGGTCCATCAAAGTGAGTGAACTGCTTGATGTTCTGTGATTCACCAGTCACATGGAAGCTAGCACTAAGTCTAGAATCCAGGTGGAGCTAGCATGACCATTTCCATGAGAGGAGGAATTGGTAAGCATACCGCTGGGTTGATTGGATGCTGGAACAACAGGCTTGGAATTGGGATTAATCCAGGTATTGAAATTCCTGGCAGAACCAGAGGATTAGGGAATTGGTTGAAGTGTGGTAGGATCAAAGAAAGTGATTCAGGAGGCTGAAAACTCATGTCAGATCAAAAGTGACAGACATTGGCAGTGTGGCCGTATGTAAGGAAAATTTGACACTAAAAGTTGGCAAATCGGCCACCACCGCGACCTCTACCAGAGCCACCACCACTACGTCTGGCACCGCATCAAGAAAATTGCCACAAGTACCACTGTTGCGGCCATATGATCCCCTAAAACCACCAGAGTCATCGTTTTTGTAGGAATTAGAGTGCGAATAACCGAGTGTAATTCAAGGACGGAGATCATTGGCGCATAATCGGATAGGAGTCCTTCAAGAAGCGTGTCAACGTATTCCTCATGACAGATCGGAACTCCAACACCAGCAAGCTCATTGACATAACATTCGATTTTTCGCAGATATTCATCAATGGATTTACCTTCATGCGAAATCGTGCACATCGCAGTTCGTAGCTGGCGAGCACGAGATTTCGTGTGGAGACTGAAATACTCATGAACCTTTTCCCAAACCTGATAGGAAGATTCGAGCCAAGGACATCAACATCAACATCAACAACACCTTTAACCCAAGTTAATTGGGATCGGTGGTAGATGAATCCAATGATAGATACGAAGAAGTTGAAAAAAAAAAAACAAAAAGCTAAGAAATAGGAGAAATAAGACAAAAGAAAAGAAAATAAGATAAAAGAAAAAAAGGGTGAAAGGAGGAAAAAAATGAAGAGGAAATGAACTAAAAAGGGACCATCTAGAACATAGAGATAAATAACGGGTTTAACCCTCCACCAAGCTGATAGCTTTCCTCCATTCCGTCATAAGACACATCTTTTGTCAATCTATATCCCAATCCATTAAGTCTTGTTTAATTACCTTTTCCCAGGTAAGTTTTGGTCTATCTCTACCTCTCTTTGTGACAAACTCTTGTTCTTACATTAGCATCCATGGGCCATCTCATTACATGCTCAAACCACCTTAATCTATGCTCCCTCATTTTTTCACTCACTAGTACTACTGCTACCTTTTATCGAATATTTTTATTTCTTATCTTATCCATTTTCATTTAACCACATATCCATCTTAACATCCTCATTTCTGCTACCCCTATTTTATGTTCATGTTGCCTATGTGCTGGCCAACACTCAACTCCATATAACATTGCAGGTCTTACGAGTGTTCTATAGATTCGAGCCAAGGACACGTGACAAAAATGATTTTAAGAGAGTGGATTGGAGCCAAACAAGAAGCGTTTGGTCCTGAACTTCTCAAGCTTCATACTAAGGATGCACACGGTCAACAATGCGATCATCTTCCATGAGATAGTGAGGCGGAGCAACGGGATTGACGACAAAATGCTACAGTTTATGCGATTTGAGAATCGGTTCTACATGTCACTTGTAGAGATAGTTCGAATCATTGAGCTTCTCGGCAATGGAATTTGGGAAGGATTGAGAGACGAAATTCGAAGGAGCAGAAGCCATGGATGAACGGATCTGTAACTTGCAAAGACACGATCACTACGAAAAATTTGCTCTAAATACCATCTTTGATAAAGTGAGAGAAAGTAAGAGAGAAAATTTAGAGAGAGAACTGATATTATTTCAGTTTGAAAAAGTTAGGTAGAGTTAGTTACAAAAGAGGTATATAGACCTCTGAACTAACAATAACAGAAACTAACTGCCTACCACCAGTGAGGTGCTGTTAGCAGAAGCTAACAGCCCTTATGAACATATTACCAGCTGTCTAACACTAGAGGGGTGTTGTTGGCAAAAGCTAACAGCCCTTACAATCATATTACAAAACTGTTTTCAGTTATACAAACACATACTCTAATAGTCTAGGATAGTGGAATAGCCAGATTCATACATAGTGGCTATTAGTATTATGGGGAGTTACATTTCTAGTTATTGTTGTTTCTCTTTGATGTAAATCAATCTGAAATGATTATAAATAAGAGGTGCTGCTGACTGCTAATTTCATCATATATTCTTCTCTTCAACACTAGACTTGATCTTGAAGGGATCTTTGGACTTCCAAAGGGTCAATAGCCAAAGTCCTTTTATTTTATCAGAAGACAAGTGAACAAAATCAATGAAACATCTGTAGTGTAGGTCTTCAACAGTATTCCTCAAGAGCTATAGGTTTTACTTTTTGAATTTTGTTCCTTTGGTTCCAAGTTGTTAAGACACATAATTTTGTGTTGCTGATGATAGATTATAGAATACTCGTGAATATCACTTTATGTATGTAATTGCACATTAGATTTAATTTAGACAACGTGTTCATATGAACCAATTAATGTTTTTTAGGTTTGCTTAATTTGATCATATTTATCTCACTCCTTCCACACATTTGTATTGCAGTAGAAACTATTTAGGCTCTTCATTTGTCTAATATTTGATTGAGAATGTCTCATTTTCCTTAGGGTCCTACTGTTGGTGATGTTGATGGGGATGGCCATACTGAGCTTGTTGTGCCAACAATATCTGGGAAGATTCATGTTCTTGATGGCAGGGATGGGTCATCTATTGGGCGGTATCCATATCCAACTCATGGAAGAATAATGAATCAAGTTCTTCTAGTTGATTTAAGTAAACACAAGGAGAAAAAGAAGGGATTAACTATTGTTACCACATCATTTGATGGTTATTTGTACCTCATTGATGGACCTACTGGATGTGCTGATGTTGTTGACATTGGTGAAACTTCGTAAGAGATTCTTTAACCTTTGTCCCTTGGATATGCTTTCTGTCCTACTTGAAGTTATGTGCCATTTTTTCTACAGTTATAGCATGGTCTTGGCGGACAATGTTGATGGTGGGGATGATCTTGATCTAATTGTCACAACTATGAATGGCAATGTCTTCTGCTTCTCAACCCCGTCTCCTCATCATCCCCTAAAGGCAGGATATGTTTGTAATTTGATCGTTGAAACAACTTTGGTTGTTACTGAATGGCTTTATACGTTGTTTCAGGCATGGAGATTGCCCAGTCAAGGAAGAAACAATGTTGCAAATCGTTACAATCGTGAAGGTATCTATGTTACTCAACCTTCTAGGGCATTCCGCGATGAGGAAGGCAAAAGCTTTTGGGTGGAAATTGAGATTGTAGATAATTACAGATACCCATCTGGGTATCAAGGACCATACAAAGTCACTGTAAGTTCCTTAGCAAATTAATTTCTTTAGATTTATTTGGGAAGCACTCAATTTATGTGCATTCTTCTTTCATGCCATGTAAATTCACCAGACTTCCTTGCTAGTACCTGGTAATTACCAAGGAGAGAGAACGATAAAGTTGAACAATACCTATGATCAACCTGGTAAATATCGGATTAAGCTGCCAACTGTGTCAGTAAGGACCACAGGAACAGTTTTGGTTGAGATGGTTGACAGAAATGGACTGTATTTCTCTGATGATTTCTCCCTCACATTCCATATGCACTACTATAAACTGTTGAAGTGGCTTCTTGTTCTTCCAATGCTTGGGATGTTTGGTGTGCTTGTAATCCTTCGCCCACAAGGCTCAATGCCATTGCCATCTTATTCAAGGAACATTGATTAATGATGATTACTTTGTTTCATACATTAGGCATCATTCAGTTCAGAAAATGTGAATATGTCGATGCCAAATTGAGTAGAATCTGTTATGGTGTATGCCTTGGGTGCTGCGGTGAACTTTGATCATGGAGTTGAAGCGATCTTTTACAAGCTGAAGAATTAGTTCAGATATAGTTGAGATTACTTTAGAGATAGTCGAAGATTGGAACAGAGTGAATGATACCTTAATGTCGGGATTTTTCCCTTAAATGTTGTAGTGTAATCTGATACTGTAATGTTTTACCGAGTTACATATACTTTTTTCCATAATTGAAACAAAATAGATATTTATAATTGATACACAGTTCTCTCCGAGTTTGCCTTTTTCCAGTTTTTGTATAATGTGTATGCCGAATTGTTAAAGGCTCAGTTCTGATATGGAAATGATCGAATAAAATGTTAAATACTTGTTTTTTTTATTAACTTGGTAATTGCAGTTTGAGTGAACTCAAATGTACAATTTACTATAAAAGCATTTTTCTCATTTAATATTTATTAAAGTAGATTTTTTATGCTACTATTAAAGTTGAACTATTTGAAAACAAATATGAAAAATAAACCCTCGAGATGTCATGCGATTATGCACAACTTATTTTGGGACAATAAGCCTATACTTAATTATGTTGACGTGGTATCTTGGCTGTTTTTGGTTATTTTCTTTAAAGCCAGGGTTAGGTTCGTTCAGGGTGATTGTGAGTTTTTTTATTTTTGGTTTTTAAATATAATTTTTAAAACAAAATGCCTTAGGCAAAAATGGAGTTTAATTGATTTTTAATTCAATCTCAAAACAGTTTTACATTCATTATGTAAATTAAGAAAAAATGTTTTGTGAATTCGATTTAGTTTTAAAAAAACATTCTAATTATCGTCACCATACCACCATCGTCGCCGCCCTAGTCACTATTGCCTCCACTGTTACCATTGCACCACAACCACTATCATTGCAACCATCATTACACTCCGCTTTGTCGCCTCACCACCATATCTTCACCACTACCATTATCGCCTTGATCATTCTATCACCATTGTCAGTGTCATCGTCTTTGTCGCTTCCACCGCCACAACATTATCGCCACCACCACCACCATAATTGTTGCCACCTTCATCGTTGTTGACGCTGTTGTTACCACTATGTCACTCCACTATCATTGCCATCATCATCACCACCATTCCACCATGCTATCGCTACTATCACCGCCAATGCTACCACCACTACCGTTCCCCCATTACTATCGCCACCATTTAGTTGCTTCCATCGTCATTGTCACCATATTGTCACTATTCCACCCACCACCACCGATAATTTTAAAAATTGAATGGTGATTGACCCGTCAAGGTATTGAGTCACTTGGTCAATGGTTGAACCAAAGGGTTAATAATAAACCCGCATGACTCTACCTTTATTAAAAAAAAAATTAAAATTTTATACCAACCTTATTTGACTCACATCACCCAACACGTTTCCTCCCTTGGACGTGACTCGACTCGGGTCAGTGCGTCACCAATTTAACTACAAATCTGACCAGGTCGTATTGGGTTGCACCAAGTTCAATGCATAGTCGATCTGATAGGCAACTTAACCCAAACATACCTTTGGGTCGCAGTCGAATTAGTTCGACCAACCAGGTTAGTCTGGATTTTAAACACTATCATCACTATTCCATCACTACCACCTTCACAATTACCATTCCACCACTACTACCGTCACAATCACCATTACATCACCACCACTGCCGCCACCACTATTCCAACCCCACCACTGTTGTCATCGTCACCACTATTCCATTGGCGCCACCATCGGTCGCAATCGTCACTCTCACCCGTTACCTCTGCCATCACCATGATTTTATAGTAGAGTGATATAAGATAAAACAGTTGACTTATTTTATTTATCTTCAATTCATAACATATTTTTAAAAACTAAAAACAAATAATAAACTGAAACTCAACTAAAAAAAACTAATTTTGATTTTTAATTTTAAAAAACACGTTCTAACCACCATTGTCGTCGCCATTGCCATCGCCACCATCCTACTCCCGCCATAGCCGTTGCCGCCATCATTCCACCACAACCACTGCACCCAGTCGTTGTTGCCTCCACCACTGCCACTATTTCACCTGCCCACCACTACCACCACCACCACCACCATTCCATCGACACCATGCTGCCACCACCTTACCTCTGCCATAGCCGTCGCTGCCACCATTCCACCACAACCACCGCTGTAACACCCTGAAAATTTTAGTTGCTAAGATAAACATGTTATGTTGCTTAATTGTTTGATTTAATCTTGCAATCTGTTGATAAGTGTTTTGTATTGGTATTTGTGCTTGAGAAAGTCAATTTTGTGGGCTAGGATAAGCTGTCCGTATACAGTGTCAACTATGGTGGCTATGGCAACTTTTCAGTCACGCAAGTTGGCAACCATGGTGGCTATGACAGTTTTTCAGTCACGCAAGTTGGCAACTTACTTTAGTAGCACTGCCTATAAATAGCAATGCAAGAAACAGAATCATGTTCATTATCACTTATGTGCGTGCTTCTCTTCTTTCTCTCTAAACTCATTGGCACTCAAAAACTTTTCTTTCTCAACCCTCTGTATTACTTTTAAACTCTCGAGAACCACCGTAGCTACAGTAGAAATCCCCTAAGATAAGAGGAAAATCGTGATCGGAGTTTAACTCGTTGCTGTAAAGAATTTGTGTTCGGACAAAGCTTACGATTAGGTTTTACGAAAAGAACTCTTGTTTAGGTAAGGGGAGTTTTATTGTGTTAATAATGATTTTAGATATCATGGTTGAGATGCAGTACGTATATGCATTCTGATGTTTTGCGTGAAATAAATTGATGAAGTTTTTATGTGATGTGTTTATGAAGAAGACGACTACCGGATTGGGTAAGTCGGGCTGGGCAAGTGGCATATATGCGTCAAACCTTTGTTGTGATGCCGGCTACTGGGAAGGGTTGGCCGAGTTGCATATATGTGTCAAACCTTTGTTGTGATGTCGGCTACTGGGAATGATGTTTTTATATGAATGAGTATTTCGATGTATTTTATAATCTTGTATATTTGCATTTTGATATTTGTTAGGATTACGCGAAAGATTTTTTTTTTTATAATCAACTTAAATGGATTTTCTATTAAAACCATGATTAAGAATGTGAATAAGGATATGATACAGTAATGACGAGGTGGGTCGTTACAACCGCAACCTGCCATTGTTGCCTTACCCCCACCACCATCACCACCACCACCACCATTCCATCAACAACACCATCACTATCCCTACCACCGTCACCGTCCCCACCGCCACCTGCTACCTCAGCCACCACCATTATTTCACAGTAGAGTGAGCTAAGATAAAACAATTGACTCATTTTATCCATCTTCAATTTGTAACATCTTTTTAAAAACTAAAAATAAAGAATAAATCAAAACTCAAAACTCAAAACTAAAATTGATTTTTTTTTTAAATTTCAAAACTAAAAACAAGAAACCACCCCGAACGAGGCCTAAGTTAAAATGAAAACCCAACGTAAGGTTAATTTAGACTAAAGGTGGTTCGGTAGAGTGTTTGATCAAACCGTTGAACCTTAGAAAATGTGTTTCATTTAACCGTTCATCCTTTGAAAATGAATCTGAGTGGAGTTTAATTTTCAGATGTTGGTTGGGGTTACCTAATTAGCTACTTCACCTTAGATGAAACCTTTAGTTTATTATTAACATGAAGACTATAGTCATTTGTATTCATTTGAACCTAAGAAATCAAATAACATGAAATATTACATCGGTTCATTCAAATTGTGATAGGTAAAACATCTAGAATAAATATTTACCGATAACCTATTCTGTCAATAACAACTAGTAGCAAGTAACTGAACCCTTCAACTAGAGTATCCACTGAGAAATAATTTCTTCAAAGCAATATATGCAAATTATCATCATAAATATTTTTATCAAAAGGTAAAATGCAAACTAAGTTTTAAGAATAAATCAACACATGCTTGCACCTCTATTGTTTCCTCTAAGCCTACACAAGAATATCTCCAGTAACAAATCAAAGGTTATTCATCCATAATAAACTATGAAGCTGGAAAGGTAGAAGGGAAACAAGAAAAGAAGCAAACAACAGTAGAACTTGTATCACAGGCTACGGTCAAACCCCTTACATTGCCTATTTTGGGAACATTTACTCCAAATAACCAAACCCAATTCTTTGTGACATTCAAATTAGCATCATTATTGTTCTGTTTGTTAACAATAGATCTCTAGCAATGGTGCTGAATGATTGATATAGGATCTAAACTCTCTCTCTAGGGGCACTTATAATGGTGAAGTACTCCCAGATAGATGATCACAATGCACCCAATAAGAACGAGAATCAGACGTGGGGTGTGTGCACTGTGAGTAAGGAAAAAAGAGTCTGTGAAAACGTACCTTTCTGCTGGAGTCCTCTACCTATAAATACTGACCTGTATAGAAGATGGGCAACTCCTTGATATTCGTCATGATTTTGGAACATATGTACTCCATATTTATTGTGTAATCATTATCCTTTATTTCTCTTAATTCTGTAGTGCAATTGGTAGTTACTCATGGAATGTGCCTGAAAACTAAACCCGACCAGTCCTTGTTGGGCCCCTTGGGATTTGGTCTATTCCGAATACCCATAACAGTTGCCCCTCAGTCTAGTTATCCAGTATTCTGGGTGACCCGGATGATGTTATGCCGATATAATGATATATGTTGGGCCGTGACCGGGTTAACCAGCTCGACTTTGCCAGCCGATATCAGCCTCCGATATGCTTGCCAACTCTCGGTCTGGTGGCGTTATCTCGGCCCTACTTTTGCTTCACAGGTGTATTCGCTTGAACGAAGCCAGTCTATTTTCCCACTTTCTGACTTTTTTTGGGGAAATGAAGCGTTTTTACTGCCATTCAGATGTGAAGTGACGCGCCTCCCCTTCATTTAATGCTCCGTCTTTTCTCTGCACGTTTCAATCATGAATGATCTAATAGGATCTCCATTTTGCCCCTGCCTTTTGGTGATCCGGACGGTTTTTCCCCTCTGGTGAGTTAATTTCCTCTGTTGGTTACTTGCTTCAAACGCTTCGTGTTTTGATAGTTGCTTTTGTTATCCTTCCAGTTTTTACCCTACTTTCTCCTTACTTGTTTTTCAAAGTTTGTATTGCCATTTCCTCCTTCCTGTTCATTCTCTCGTTTGGCTTTTCATCTTTGGTACTACAGTCTTCCCCGTCTTTGGTGCTACGATCTTCTCCAGATTTCTTCTTTTCCAGGTATTCTGCCCTTCCTTCTTGTTTATTCCCTGGGATTTTCGCATTCAGGTATCCTTTCATCTTGAGCCATGCATCCTTTTGGGTTTAGTCCTGAGGAAGAGGTGCACATTCGTAAGACGGTCCCCCCTCGCTCTGCATTTTGGTTATTTGGTCTCCCTCTTCCAGAAGAAGAGAAAACAAATGTTTGTTACGTACTCCTTCGGGGTGGCTCCAAACCCTCCAAACTTCCTTTGCCCAAAAAATCCTGCCCCTCAAAGGTCATAGTAAATCCTGGCGTTAGGTCTTGTGTTGAACCCAGGGGGTCTTCTGCGATCCCTTCTGGTATTCCTTTACTTCCACAACCCGTTGTAACTGACCCTAAGACTCGATTCGAGCCCTGTTCGAGATGCCTGGATGAATTCCTATACTTGGCTAGTTCGGGCTTTGACAGGCAAGCCGATGACACCCTGGACGCATGTCGTCACAATCCGGTGGCCATCACTCCGCCCCTGGCTGCGGGAACGGGGGTGTCTGTGGCGTTCTCGGGGCCAAGGTCTGGGGCCAAGATGGTGTCGTTGGCCATCGCCGCCCTTTCGATGATTCAAAGCTCTTCGACTGTCGTTGTTTCTTCAGGTACTCTTACTGACCACTGCCTTTCCATTTTGTCATAGGTCATTATGGGCGTCCCATCACTGGAAATGGTTGAAGAGTACCGATCGACTGAATCCCAGACCGACAGCCCCTCTCCTCTTTTAATCTCCAAGTTCCCCTGGGTAACTTATGAGGTTCTGAACACCTCGTCCGTCATGAGTCGGGAGAGTGTCGCAGCTCTCCCTATCGGATATCAGGAAGGGTTTTTCGTTCAGCAGCCCGGCCCCAACGAGCCGATATGCTCGTCTGTCGAGCAAGGCGAGCCAAATTTTTTCTTTTTCGGTAAAGATGTGGTCACCCGCTTGGGCATCCGATTTCCTCTCACCAAGTTCAAGATGTCGGTCTTAAAACATCTTTCTTTGGCCCCCTCCCAACTTCATCCCAATGGCTGGTCTTTTATAAAGTCTTTTGAGGATCTGTGCATGAACTTGGAGATTTCTTGTACGGTCCCTATCTTCCTGTATTATTTTTTTGTCCATACCGGTCGAACCGGCCGAGAACCTCCTGAAAGGAAAGGGTGGACTTCCCTGAAGAGTCGTCCCAAATGTAAACTTTTCCCTTTATTCACTGAATCTTTTAAAAAGTTTAAAAGAAACTATTTCAAAGTGTGCGCTCGACCCGGCCAACAACCTTTCTTTCTCCAAGGGCCGGAGTCTCTCGGGGTAAAGTGGAAATTCCCCCTCTACTGGACCCGCGCCCATCATGAATTCCCCCCTCTTTCTACCAACGTGAGGAGACGGGACTGTCGGATGCGGATGCTTACTTGGTGGTCCGGATTAATGCTTTCCGCGAGGCCCAGGGTGTTTGTGATATTATTCCCTTTCCTTCTCAATGTTAGTTGGACGGCTTTGGACATGGTATATGCGATTCTTTTCGTTTATCATTCACTGATTGTTTCCTTTACTTTGTAGCTGCTGAAATGGAGAAATAGACTGGTGATGCAGGGCTTCGGACCCATAGGGCTTCCGAACGCTCGGAGCCGAACTCCGATGCTACTGGTGTTCCTCCTTTCTTTTCTAAGCTGAAGAAGAGAAAGATTGTGAAGTCTACCCCGGATGCTGGGGTTGCTGGTGTTGTCGGGAAATCGGTCCAGGCTGACCCTGTCCAGGTCCATCCTGGTACTGCTGGTGCCACATCTTCTCTGGACGCCCCAGTTACTGATCCCCCGGTCGTGGAGACTCCTTCGACCGCGCTCCCTAAAGCTTTGAAGCTGGTGCCCGGGCATCTTTGGGAAAGGGGTACCGAGGACCTTTTTCCATTTGTCCGGGCTCCGAAGCACTTATCGGATTCTTCTCTTTTTTCTGAAGAATTGATGAGGGAGGTCAGTCAAATGCAACTCCATGCATATCGGACCGCTTCTCTCGTCGACATTCTTGTCACGTTAAAGACAAGATATATCAGGACTCAGGAAGAGCTGGCGGCTGCCCGGGCTGATTCGCAAAAGGTGGGTGAGGAGTTGCGCCTTACTCGAGAGGAATTCGAGCGCCGCCTCCGAGATGCCCATGTGGAGCATCAGCAGGCCTTGGCTAAAGCCGCCCTCATGACTCAAAACCTGAATGAAATCAAGACATTGTTTGAGGGGGCACAAGCCGAGGCCGTGGAAGCAAAGTCCAAGCTCTTGAGTGAAGAAAATCGAGTTGTGGGAAATGATGGCGTCAGTGGCCGAGGAATCCTTCAACAACGCCCTGGCGCAGGTCCGATGTGTAAATGCCGGGGTCAGTTTAAATACTGACGGGGTGCACTTCCGATCTTACGTTCGTGACGGGATGATTACTCCTTATGACGAACAAGAGGATTCCGTTATTGAAGCGGAGGGCGTCCCCGAAATCGGTGTTGAGGCGGTCTCGGCTTCAGGAGGCGTTGGCAGGAATTGAAGGGCCGGGATGCTGGTTTGGATTTGTATTTTTTGTTCTTTTATTAGTGTTCGTACAATAGTACAATTTGCCTTTTATAATTGTGTTCTTTTTTAGAACTATATTTATGCGCATCGTTTATTCGTTTGGCTCCAACGACCAAGTATAATATTACCCGAATCGTATGTCCATTTTCGATTTTCGGATACGTCCCAAGTTACCGAGGGTGTAATATGGCCCATCAGGACCATGCCAACCTGATCAGGGTTTGGTGACACCTTGGAGTTGCTTGGGACGCTATGTATTGTATTCGAAAAATATCAAAGGACTATAATTATTTGAAAGCTATTCGAATTTTATTCATAAATATCGATAATTATTCATACCCGTGATCCCGATGAAAGAGATTACATGAAATGGGGGTGTCGAAAGACTCAGCCCACTCTTCTCAATTAACGGGAAACACACGGGCGACTGTTAATATAACATCTATTATCATTTGATGTGAGAGTCGTTCGTGTACATTTTCAGCTGTAATATGTCTTCAGCTTGTCCGTGTAACACCCCGGACGTGTTATCATTAACAATATCATAAACGCGCTATCAACGTTAAATAAACGCAGTGCGGAAGCAAAAGAATCGTTATTCTTGATGTCATTATGTATGGAATATAAAAACCACATACAAAACCTCAAACACAAGCCCCTACTGATCCAGATAACAAAACTATAAAACATAGGCAGAAAACATAAAACTAAAACAGAGATAATCAGAAGGGATACACCATAATATAACATCAGAAACTGTACATATACATACTCAAAACAAGACCACCTCGGGTCATACATCAACATATGTACAGATCTATGGGTGTACACTCACACCCTATACAAGACAGGATACAAAGCAGAGATCAAATAAAGACTCTTCTAATCTTTATCTGCAGCCTGCAGCCCATGACACTCCAGCATACTCTGATACGGTCTCCTCTCGAGCACCTGAAACCACAACCCACAACAGGGGTGAGATATACATCTCAGTAAGCTCAGGGTTCCGGGAGATCCTCCCTTACCCTGGTTCACCCCCAAGCATAAAACACATAAAGAGAAAATACTAAAGCCCAGGACACCGCACTGGCTATCACACCTTCCCCAGCTCCCTGGGTACTAACTGGATGCTATCAGCATCAGAGGCATTCCACCTCATACTGGCTCTCTAGCCATCTGGCTCTCTAGCCATCGCAGACTCGTCTCACAGAGGTACATCGCATAATATCGTGTCCATCCTAGGACATTTCCTATAACAAAGAGGCACCGCCGCATAACTGAACAAGCATTGCCTGAGTCATCTACTCAGGACTTCACATAAGTACAATGCCTGAGGAATCCCTCAACTCAGGACTTCCAGAAACCAGATATGGCTCATCTAAGAGGCCTTAGGCTCTCATCCCCTCGGGAAGCCCTCTCTTAGAGATACAACATATCTGTCCACTGCCTGGCCTCTCCAGGACTTACATAGCACATGCCTGGGCAAGAACATCCATATAGGGCAATCACCTCCAGGACTTCCAAACCAATGCCTGAGGAGTCAATCCACACAGGGAGCACCATCCATCAGGACTTCCATCTCAACTGCCTGGGGAGTCATCCACAACGGGAGCACCGTCCACCAGGACTTTCCAACCACATGCCTAAGGAGGAACATCCAGACGGGCAATCCACCCTTAGGACTTTACTCGGAGAGCAGTGGCACCTCCCAAGGAATCTCAGCTATTCCAGGGAGTCCTCAAACTCTTCCTCTGGCTAGGGAACCTCAACTAGCCCGATACTATCGCAGTATCCTCTAGGTTCCATCACCTGCAACCTCAGGTGCATTTCCATTCTCACACTATCTCAGTGTCTATCCTAGGGTTCATATCATAAATCCAAAGTCTAGAACGGACTGAGTTTCACTTCAAGTACCGTTCACCAAGCCTATCATGCTCATCATAATCAGATATATATATATATCGCCCACTTGGGTGGCAAACCACCATTAAGGGAAAAACCCCAGAACAGTGAGCTTACCTGGCATGCCGTGCCTCACAGCTTTAGCCTCAATTGATGGTCTGCTTCTCTGACATCTCCGTGTCAAGCCCTAACCAGGCATACAAGCACATATCACAGACCATACAAACATATATTCATGCATAAGCTCATCCAGCAGTCATCCACTGCCTCTGGGAAGAAACCACAGTTCTTTCCCTCAACCCGAGATATCTAACTTAAGGTTCATCAGGCTTATCCACACAAGCCTTCCATAGACCCTCAGTGGTCTATCTCAGGTTCATCCATGGCCTCAGAGTCATTCCAGACTCAAACTAAGCCATTCACCTAGAGCATTTCAGCTCTCTCAGTCAAAACCTCAGGGTTTCTCAGGGCTTGAACGGTCTGAACCACAAGATACCATTCTCAAGGCCTCTCAGGCACATCAAGCCCCTCATCCTGGCCCTTGCATGTCTCAAATCAAGTGACTCAGTCCAAGTCACCCATGCATAACCTAGAGCCAAAACCAACAGTCACCAAATCACAAACTGAAAGCTAATCCTTCCTCCACACATCCACCTGAACACATCTCCCAACTGGACCCAAAGCTAATTCTAGCTCTATCAAAAGTGGGTCACTATTCATCAAAATCCTTAAATCAGAAATTAACCGGAGAAACTCGAGTTTCTTACCTCAGAACTGCCGAGGAAGGCCTCTGGGCTACTCTCCCTAGCCTTGGTGCACTGAACCACCGCCGTTCCTCGCCCAATCTCGAGCTCTCTGTAGCTTTTCTCAGAGAAGGGGTTTTCAATGAATAGGGAGGAAGGATTTTGGCTCAAACTTGGTTTCTAGGAGGTTTACTAGGCTTAGGAAGGTGTTTGGGGTCACAAGGCATGGCCATGGGAGCTTGGGAAACTCTCCCATGGCTGCTGGAGTCCAGAGGAAGAAGAAAACCATTTTCTTCCCCTCCAAAACGCGACCCCCCCTTTTAAACCAGTCTGCACCGACCTTCCCGCGCGATCCGCGCGGGACACCGCGCCGTCCGCGCCAGCTGCAGAAGCTCTGGCGCTATCAGCGCCACCTCCACGCTATCAGCGTGAACCTACAGAGCTTGTGGCGCGATCCGCGCCACGACCCGCGCGATACGCGCCAACCTCCAAACCTAGCTGGCGCTGCCAGCGCCAACCCTGGCGCTGGTAGCGTGGAAAACCAGGGGAAATGGGTATTCCAGGCCACTTCCCGCGCCACTCGCGCCACATTGGCACCCCTCGCGCCATGTTCCAGAAAGCCTGGCGCTAACCGCGCCAAAACTGGCGCCAACCGCGCCACATCCCACACAGGGTTTTCTCAGCAGGACCTCTGGCGCTAATCGCGTGGACCCTCACGCCATCCGCGCCAGGACTCAGGGTTATAACAGTCCGCATTCCATGTTCGCTTGACTGATCGTTTATCTAAAGTTTCCAACACATATGCTCCGTGGCCGAGATTCTGAATCACCTGGTAGGGCCCTTCCCAGTTGGCTGCCAATTTGCCATCTCGAGCATTCTTGTTTCTGATGTCGGCTCTGCGTAAGACCAGGTCACCCTCCTCGAAGGATCTCGGCCTAACCTTCTTATTGAATCTTTTGGCCAAGAACTGTTTTGTGGCCATGTCCCAGAGATGTGCTTTAGCTCGGATTTCTTTATTAATTCAAGTTCGTTGACCAACGCCTCATTGTTTATGTCCTCGCCTTCCTTGAGTATAACCCTTCTTCTCCATGAGGGATGTCCGATTTCCACTGGTATCATAGCCTCACATCTGTAAGTCATTCTGAACGGGGTTTCTTGAGTAGATGACTGAGCCGTGGTTCTGTGTGCCCATAAAACGTAATACAATTGTTCTACCCAATTGTTCTCGGCCTCGTGCATTCGCTTTCTGAGTCCCTCTAGGATGACTTTGTTTGCAGCTTCAGCTTGGCTGTTGGACTGTGGGTGCTCCACCGATGAGAAATGGTGCTTGATATGGAGGCTGGCCATCATTTCCTCGAACTTTTTATCAGTAAATTGAGTTCCGTTATCCGTGACAATCTTTGCCGGGATCCCGAATCTAGAAATGATGTTTCTTTCGAAGAATTTTTGCACTCGGGCGGAGGTAATGGTGAAAAGCGGCTCTGCTTCTATCCACTTGGTGAAATAATCGACAGCTACTATCAGCCATCTCAGCTGTCCCTCTGTTGCCTTAAACGGCCCTAAGAGATCCATTCCCCATTTGTAAAAGGGCCAAGGAGATGTGATTGCCGTCATTTAGGATGGGCAAGACTATATGATCCGGGCATGTTTTTGGCAACTTTCACATTTCTTTATGTGATCCTAGGCGTCTGATTTCATGGTCAGCCAAAAATAGCCCACCCGAATAGCTTTGGTTGCCAACGCTTTGGCTCCCATGTGATGGCCGTTGATGCCTTCATGTATCTCGGCAAGTATGTACCCTGTCCGGTTGGGCCCCACACAAAGTAACATGGAAGTGTGTGGACCTTTGCGATACAATTCTCCATCTTGTGTGGTATACATGGCGGCCTCTCAGATTAGCCTCCTTGCCTTGGTGGCGTCATCTGGGGTTACTCCTTGCTCTAGATATTTAATTATGGGCTGCCTCCAATCTGTGTTGGCCGAGATCATCATGATGCATGCTGAATAGGACAGCTCTTGTTGGACGACCGCTCGATGATTTCCTGCACCCTTGGTACTTGCTAACTTAGATAATATATCGGCTCTCATATTCTCCTCCCTGGGAATGTGGGAGATGACGACCTCATCGAACTCGGCAATTAGCTCTTTTACTTTGGTCAAATATTTGATTAACAAGGATCCTTTGGCCTGGTATCTCCCTTCGATTTGGGCTGCCACGAGTTGAGAATCTGTGAAAACTTTTAGTTTCTGGGCCCCTTGTTCCATGGCTGAGGCCAATCCGGCCATCAAGGCTTCGTATTCGGCCTGGTTGTTTGACGTCTGGAAATTGAGTTGTAAAGATTGTTCAACGGATATTCCCTGAGGGTTCTCTATTATGATCCCAACTCCACTTCCTTTAGCGTTGGACGACCCATCCACGTATAGTGTCCAGGCTTCTTCGTATGCCGATGTTATGGGGGTAAGCTCGGCTAGGAAATCAGCCAAAGCCTGGGATTTGATCGCGTGCCGGGCTTTATATTTTACGTCAAACTCGGAGAGCTGGATTGCCCAACTAATCATTCTGCCAGCCAGGTCCGATTTATGCAAGATCTGCCGAATTGGTTGGTTGGTGCGAACTATGATGGTGTGGCCCTGAAAGTACGGACGCAGTCGTTTGGCGGCCACTAGGAGTGCGAATGCCACTTTCTCTAATTTTTGGTATCTCAACTCTGAGTTCTTTAGTGCCCGGCTTACAAAATATACCGGCAGTTGGGACTTGCCGCTTTCTCTGACTAGCACGACGCTTACTGCCTCCTCGGCCACGGATAGGAACAGGATCAAAGCCTCACCGAGCTCTGGTTTGGATAACACTAGGGGGGAGGCAAGGCATTTCTTGATTTCCTAGAAGGCGGCTTAACATTCGGGGTTCCAGCCGATGATGACTTCTTTCTTTAGCATCCTGAAGAAAGGTAGTGCTTTTTCCGCCGACTTTGGGAGGAAACGTGTCAACGCGGCCAATCTTCCAGTCAATTGCTGGACCTCTTTTTTACTGGTCAGGAATTGCATATTTAAAATCGCCATGCATTTGTCCGGGTTGGCCTCAATTCCCCTATGGGTCAACATGAACCCCAAGAACTTTCCTGCAGTCACTCCAAATGCGCACTTGAGTGGGTTCAGTCGGATGTTATTTTCTCGTAGCCTGCTGAACGTTTCCTCCAGGTCTCGGATATGGTTCCCGCTTGCGTCGGTTTTTGCGATCATGTCGTCTATGTATACTTCTATGTTTCGGCCGAGTTGTTGGGCAAAAACCCTGTTCATCATGCGCTGGTAGGTAGCACCCGCGTTTTTCAGGCCGAAAGGCATCACGTTGTAACAATAATTTGCCTCGCCTCCTCTGAATGCCATTTTTCCTTGGTCTTCTGGGTGCATGGGAATCTGGTTGTATCCGGAATAAGCGTCCATGAACGATAATACGTTGAATCCCGAAGAATTGTCTACTAACTGATCTATGCTCGACATTGGATAGGAATCTTTAGGGCATACCATGTTGACATCGGTGTAATCGACGCAGACTCGCCATTTGCCGTTGGGTTTTTTAACCATCACCACATTGGACAACCATGTGGTGTATTGGATCTCGCGTATGAAGCCGACCTCCAATAACTCCTGAATATGTTTTTCCAATGCATGTCTTCTTTCGGATCCGAGATTCCTCTTCTTTTGTGCGACCGGCTTCGAGCCGGGATACATAGACAACTTATGACAACAGAATTCTGACCTTATTCCCGGGATCTTGGAGGCTGTCCATGAAAAAATATCTCGGTTGTCTCTCAGACATTTTGTCAATTCTGCTTTTGTGATTGGGTCGACTATCCTTCCAATCCTGGTTATTTGGGTGGCTTGAGATCCTATCTGAACTTCTACGAGCTCGTCTGCTGGTTCGGGCCTCCATTCCTCCACGTCTTCTCAAACATCGAGCTCCACCAAGTTTATGGGCTCTACCTGCTGCCTTTTGTCTGTTCTTCGTTCCTCCTCTTTACGCGGTTGGGGTAGTGGAGATGGGCCGACTTCGATTCCTTTGACGACGTTGTAATAGCATTGGCGGGATTCTTGCTGATCCCCACTAATGGTTATTACCTTTCTGTTGCTCCCTATCATCTTCATTTTCTGATGTTTGGTGGACATCAAAATATCCCACTTGTGGAGCATTGGTCTCCCAAGAATAACATTGTATGGTGACGGGAATTCTACGACCACGAATTTCACTCTCTCTGATTTGAAAGCTTCCTTTGTTCGTAGCGTCAGCCGCAACTCAGTGGAACCTTTGATGGCCGTGTTTTCGCCATTGAAGCCTGACAACACCGTTTTACATGGTTTCAGGTCTATCTCATCTAGATTCATCTTTTTGAAGGCGGTCCAGGATATGATGTCTGCTGAACTACCGTTATCCATGAACATTCTTTTTACTCGGCAGTTGGCTATGGTCCCGGTAATCACTAGACCATCCTCATGTCCGGGTATCACGTCGTTCATGTCCTCCTTAGTGAAATAAAGCAGAGGGGGTTCAGGCTTGTTGTGGCCTTTAAACCTGGGTTGTTCCCTTACTGCAAGAACTTCCCTGAGGTATCTCCGGCGTTGATTGGCCGTATCTCCACCTCCTCCCATAGCCCCAGTGATCACATTGCATTCAAACTCTGGTTCTGGAAAGTCTTCGTCATCTCACTTTTTCTGTTTTTCATCTCGGCCCTTCTGATCATCATTCTGGTTGCCTTTACGCTTGACCTGCTGCCCTTGGGTTTTGATCACGTATCGCCGCAACTTGCCTTCTCGGATGAACTTCTCTATAGCATCTCGTAAGTCCCAGCACTGGTCGGTAGTATGTCCCGACCCATTGTGAAACTCACAGAAATGAGTACAATCAAGGCCAGCCTTTTTAAACACCGGCCGAGGTCTGTCCACTTTCTTCATCTCTGTCAGAGCTACCTCTCTCCACACTTGCGCTCGGGAAGTGTTCAGTGGAGTATATTTGTCATACTTGGTGTCATATCGTCCTGCTCTGGGACCGAGATCGTGGTTTCTGTTAGGCTAAGCATTCCCGAGGTTCTGGCGGTGTCTCGGAGGCGAACCCTTTCTTTTAGGAACAGTATTCGCGATCTCCATCTGCTCCAGTTCCAAGTATTTTTTTGACCAGACCCTAAACTCTAGCAATGTTTTAACCGGGTCCTTGTATATAGATTTTGCAAGCCGTGTCGATCCATTGAGTCCTGCAGATAGTAAGTGGACGTGTACTTTTTCCTCCAAGCCTTGTACCTGTAGGGCAGCCTCCTTAAACCGATCCAGATAGCTCTACAGTGTTTCCCCTGGGTGCTGACGGATTTTCCCCAAGGCGAATTCGGACTTGGGCTGCTTCTTACTCATCGTGAAGTTGAGTAGGAACTTTTGGCCGAAATCCTCAAAATTATGGATTGATCGGGCGGCAGTGTGTGGAACCACATCTGTGTGGCCCCGGTCAAGGTAGTAACGAAAATCCGAGAGATTATTGGTTCGTCAATCCCTCGGACACACATCTGCATATCGAACTCGTCAATATGCACCTGCGTATCTTGACTTCCATCATATTTTGATAGGAAGGACCCATCAAAATCCTCAATAAACTGGGCGTTGACAATCTCATCGATGAATGGGCTGTTGTTGTGTTGTCCGCGTCGGTATTTTCTTCTATACACCTCGGTCCCTGTCCCGACAAGCTGGTACGGAATGTTGGGCCGTTTACTATGATGCGCCGGGTTAATCTCTCATTCCTGGTGGTGTGAGGCTGCTCCCGGTTCAACATGTATATGTCCCTCGATCTCGTGTGACGGCTGTGGTCAACAGTCTGTCTGACGGTATGTTTCGCCCGGGCTAAGGCGAAATGCTTGTTCCTAGGTCGGGTTCTCCATGTATCCAACGTGCTGCTCCGTGTGCTGTTGCCGATGCTCTTCCTCCTGCCTCCATTTCGCATAGCGCTCATCTAGCTGGGCGATAATGTTGTTCATATCTTCCTGGCGTTGGAGGTCATGTCGCCTTTCAAGCCGCTCAATTCGGGCTAGAATGGATTGCAACGCGTTATTGGTGAAGCGCTGGATTGATTCTTGCCCTACTTCGGCCGGAGTGGGTAACGGGTCATCTGGCATGACCGACGGGAGCAATGGATTGTTTTGAGCCCGAGAGGATGCAGTGTCTGAAAGCGCATCTTCCACCCGGACTGAGTGCAGTGCCCCCGCCACGGGTGGTCTTTCATCCTGATGTCTTCTCGTGTTTACCATGGTGGGAATCAAATTTTATCGTTCCCCACAGACGACGTCAATGTTCTGTTTGTTAACAACATATCTCCAGCAATGGTGCTGGATGATTGATATGGGATCTAAACTCTCTCTAGGGGCACTTATAATGGTGAAGTACTCCCAGATAGATGATCACAATGCACCCAATAAGAACGAGAATCAGACGTGGGGTGTGTGCACTGTGAGTAAGGAAAAGAGAGTCTGTGAAAGCGTACCTTTCTGCTGGAGTCCTCTACCTATAAATACTGACCTGTATAGAAGATGGGCAACTCCTTGATATTCGTCATGATTTTGGAACGTATGTACTCCATATTTATTGTGCAATCATTATCCTTTATTTCTCTTAATTCTGTCGCGCAATTGGCAGTTACTCATGGAATGTGCCTGAAAACTAAACCCGACCAGTCCTTATTGGGCCCCTTGGGATTTGGTCTATTCCGGATACCCATAACAATTATACATTTTATATTCTCTCACTAAAAGTATTTCAAATTTTTAAGACTTAGATCAACAATTTTTTTTCTCCTAAAAAATTGCAGTATACTAGTTGTAGAAATGGGGGAAAAACAGTTAATTAAATTTTAGTTAAGAGTCATAATGGAATAAAGGCCACGATTTTCAACAACGAAAATTCAATCAAGCATTGAGAAAAAAAAAAGTAATTAAAAGCTGAATATAGTGACAAGTAAAAATGATGAGCTTCCATCAAAATCCCAAATAAAAGTCAATTTTGGTAACCTCAACCCCTTCCCCCTCAAAGAGACTTTTACCTTACAAGAGGCAGATAAAGTTTCCCTAGCAAAATCGACCTAGGAGGGGTGTCATGTGAAAAGAGAGTTTACAAATTTATCCATAAATTTTTTGATGAGATTGTGGATGGATAGGTGAATGCCTGAATCACGTTAAACAAAGTTGTGAATGTAGGCATTAAGGGTTGAATCACATTAACAAAATAATATGTGTAAATGTCGACTTGAGGGACTGAACCACATTAAATTAATGTGTGATATTTTCTTTTTCTTATGGTGTTTTCCTTGTATGTATTCTTTCTCATCCTTGTGCATAATGAAGAGGTGTGTATTTTTTCCCAACACTCTAGTCATGATTTTATTTATAAAATAGTAAAAAACAAATTTCAAATGATTTTAGATGTAACATTTTGATGTTCATGAATGCTTTTAAAAATCCTATCCTTGTCCAGTAAATTTGTCGCTAGCAGTGCTAATAGTTCATCTATTTATAGCTTATTGGAAGTGTCGTATTTATATTAGGGCTATCCCACGGATCCTTGATGCATTGTATTTAGTCCTTATTTAGGAAGCATTTTAGTTTGGATTATTTGCATATTTGTTGTTTAGGTCTTTGTTTCTATTCAATCCATTGTATTTTATACTTTTTGCCAAACTTGTTACGTTGTGGGTGTTTTCATGTGTATAGGGGCCATGTGAATTTGACCTTTGGTGCTAAATGGAGCTTTTCTAGCATGGGCGTGCCAAGTCCCTTATTTCTTAATCAAGTCGTTGACGCATCTGGCACATGCATACCATTTAGCTGGTGACTTTATTTTCTATTTCACTACTTGAAAAAATACTTTTTACATCTCCAAATCCACGTCGGCTTAGGAGAAAATGATGTTACAAAATGTGTTGTGGTATTTACAAAAATTAATATTGTGGGTGCTCAAATTAACATTAGTTCCTAAAAAATGGATCTTGAAATCGAAGCTTAGCCCTTTGCATAGACTTGCACCGTCAACACTTCCTTTTCTTATTTTCTTTAAGGGAAATGTGTGACAAAACCTAGATCGACTCAAACGATAGGAGAAGAAGGGGTGACAGCCTCGATCTAGATCTCGTCGGTGGCAGTATCGATCCAAATTCAGCGAAAACTGTCCAGGCCAAGATCTATTATGTAGATCTTGCAAAATGCTGCGTATGCGAGACTACAACCACTTTCAGATTCCATGCCGCGAATGCGATAATGGGGAAGAGAAGGGTTTCGATTAGGGAGAACTCGAGCATGGAGGAGCGAAGGGGGGAGCGACAACTGTTACTGCCAGATGTTGACAGTGACAGGATGTGAATCTTTGAGCCGGTGAGGACGTTGAGAATCATTTTTGTGATTGGTAATGAGAGTGGTTTTGGTTTTATATTTTTTTGACTCTCGAGTTGTCGACATTTTTGTTTGATTCTATTTTTTTAACTGAAAATCATTTTGGAAACAAGGTTGTCGCTGTCCCCACCAGAAAATTAAACATGCTTCACCATCGCATTCGGTGTCGCATAATGAAGAAGAAGAAGCTTTTGTTTGGTTTGGTTATAACTGCAGAGATGTGTCTCTATAGCATCTAATTACTTTGCTCTGCACGTGAAAATGAGTGAAGGGTGAGTCACTGTGCTACATGCAAAAGGATTGATTAATCGAGGAGGGAGATTGAAACATCGAATATTCCAGAGAGATTAATTTTAATTATTAGATTAGGAAAAGGGAAAACAAAAGAGGGCGGAGAGGATGTTATGGAATATCCTGGGAGCCCCGAGCTTTTCTCTATCATAACTTTTTGTTCAGTTTTTATTTCTTTCATTTCTATATATGCCTCCCTATCTGGCTTCAATTATAATCCAATTTCAATAGTATAATGTGCTTTGTATCTCGATAAAATCGATACAAAAGATTAGAAGAAAACATATTAATACTACATTGAAGGTTAAGTAGATATAGTTAGTTATTGTTGTTTTTTCTCTTATTAATATATAGAGCTTTTGATTGGTTGTTCCTATAAGTATTTTGCTCACACAAGAATTTTTCATTGTTAATGATCTTGTGCTTGTCAATGGATTTGTACATGTTAGACTTGTTAAGCAGGGATGTGGGTCTAGTTTGTTTGAGTCGCTAGAAAATTGTGAGTTGGGAAGTGTGAATGGGAGTAAAAATGGAGTGACATGGCAAATGGAAAGGAAGGTTTTGGTTTTTACTCATTGATGCTTAATAGGTGAGTTTGAAATATTTTTCAACTCATTTTTACATTATTAGAGGAGTGATAAAAATTATGAAGTGGAGTACAACTTCTATTTTAGAAAAAAAAAGAAAAAAATTAAGATGCTTGCATAGAAATGTTTGGAGTGTAAAGAATAACATATAAGAATACGTTCTGTTTTGTCGGCATCCATAAGTTTGGAACTTATTCAGCTCCCACAGTATGAAAAATTGAAATAGGGGGAAGGTGGACCCTGAAATTTTCATTTTTTCTTTGGCACAAAAAATACAATTAGTCCAATCCTCTAGAATCCTGAGCAAGCTAGCTAGCAGGACCTAATTAAAAGTGAAAGCAAGAATTGTACTTGCTTCTATACTTACATTTGGTTAAATATGCAGCATATATATAGAGGACCACTTACCTTGCCCTTGATTTGTACCTTGGTTAATGAAGCATATTCTTGTGCTAGCTTTTTTATTTTTCTGTATGGTTTTAGTTCTTATCCGTGTACAACTTTCACTTGTTCACTTCGTGGAGATATATAGAATAATGTATTTAGACCTAAATGATGTAATGTCATAATGATGTGGCAGAAAATGATTGATTGTTGTTGGCTAGTGAAGGGGTTAGGAGGTGTTAGAATAACTATGCAGTTTATGTTTATCATGTGACCATGTTAATGTACTTAGCCTTCATATTGGACTCAACATTATATAATTTTCAAAGTTGATTATATTAGAAGATTTTGATTTAGTTAATAAATTTAAAGTGAAGTATTTTATATTTTAAAAGTTCTATTTAAATGAATTGAAGTTTATAGTTAAACTCAATATATAGTATTCTTTCTCACTATAACAAAAAGTTAGATTTTTCCCACTTTTATTCATGTACTTGTAAGAGTAAAAGCTGATATCAGTGATTTGATAAACTGATATCTTACAGGCCCTCTCTCACACACTCACTGGTGCACTCACACAAACACAAACACACACAAATTTACTAGGGGCGGAATAACTTTCTTTCTATTGATAATAGTCTG
>CM023941.1:24754959-24775353 GCA_013407115.1 Glycine latifolia
TGCTTCTCCTTCAATAGAAGAACTCAGTCTGTCATTATAACCGAGTAACCTTTCTCCATCAGTTGTCCCACGCTCAGAATATTACTTTTGAGTTCAGGCACGTAATACACATCTTGAATACGTCCAACTCGTCCATCTTTCTACAAGAAACTAATCGTACCTCGGCCTTTCACACTGACCTTTGAAGCGTCTCCAAACGATACATGTCCGGTTTCTATTTCTCTCAAACTACTGAACAAATGCTTGTACCCACACATATGATTGCTTGCACCAGTGTCTATAAACCACTCCATCTCGGATGTCTGGTTGACTACACCTCCAGCCATCATCAAAAGTCCTTCATCTTTTACTTCTTCTGCAGCATAATTTGCAGTTTCATTCGTTCTTTTTTCTCCTCGGCAATCCTTCACAAAATGACCAACTCGGCCACAATTGTAACATCTATCTGAGTTGTTGCAATCTCTCGAATAGTGTCCGTACTTTCCACATTTAAAACATTCTACATTTGAATGTCGGCCTCTTCCACGTCCTCGGCCTCCTCGCCAATTCTGCTGACTCGATTCAGCCTGCTCCTTGTTCCATCTTTCTTGACCTCGGCCTCTACCACCTCGATCATAACCACGTCCACCTCGGCCACGTCCTCTACCTCGGAAATTTTGAGAATAGAGCGCCTTCTCGTCCTTGACTGAAACCTTTGTCTGGAGTGCTTGCTACAGTGACTCCTCTTTCTTCTTCTTCTTCCTCTGTTCATGCGCCTCCAATGAACCCGCAAGTTCGTCAACGGTGAACGTTGCAAGGTCCTTTGACTCCTCAATCGCACATACAACATTCTCGAAGTCATCAGTGAGAGACCTCAGAATTTTCTCCACCACTCTGGTATCGGACAGCATCTCTCCGCTTCTCTTTAATTGATTCACCATGGTCTGAATCCGAGTAACAAAATCGGATACGCTTTCTCCTTCCTTCATCTTCATTGCCTCCAACTCTCCTCGGAGAGTTTGAAGTCTGACTTGCCTGACTCGATCAGCTCCCTTGTAGACATTCACAAGAATGTCCCACGCCTCTTTTGACGTTGTTGCACCAGCAATCTTCTCAAATCCGGAATCATCAACAGCTCGAAGCATCATATACAACGCACCTTTGTCTTTTAATCGCATCTCCTTCAACGTTTTGTTCTGCGCCGCCGTGTATCCTGTCGTGGATTGTGGTTCTTCGAAACCATCATGGACAACTTCCCAACTATCATTGGCTCCCAACAGAGCCTTCATCTGGATACTCCAGTTCTCATAATTAGCCTTCGTAAGGCGGGGTAATGGCAGACTACTACTCGGACCACTCTCCATTCTCTCTCAGCTCTGATACCAATTTGATATCAGTGATTTGATAAACTGATATCTCACAGGCCCTTTCTCACACACTCACTGGTGCACTCACACAAACACAAACACACACAAATTTACTAGGGGCGGAATAACTTTCTTTCTATTGATAATAGTCTGTCAAAGCCACACAGAACTCTTTACATAATGTGCTATTTATAAGCAACAAAACCCTAAACCTAAAACAATTCAAATTCAAATCTAAACAATATTTTTCCTAATATCTTTCTATAATATCTCTTTTCATATCTTATCTTTCCTCATATCTTATCTATGCATATTACTCCTTTTAAAATTCAAACTACATAAAACAATATTTATTTAAATGTTTATCCTAACAAAAGCAATTTACTTTTAATAGGGGAGTTTGAAATATTTTTCAACTTACTTTTACATTATTGGAGGAGTGATAAAAATTATAAAGTGGAGTACAAATTGATAGTGTTTCACTTTGAGCATTCCCACATTTTTCTTATACCAAGCAAGCATCAAGAATTGTCATTCCAAATGTTCTCTTTATCCTTTTTTCCACATGCTAGCCCGTGATCACCTAAAAAAACTATTTGTGAGATATTTAAAATAAAATATTTGTGTATCATTATTCCTAAAAAAAATAAATTACAATAGACCCCAATTAAGATCCAAGCCAAACACCAACAATACACGTACTGGTTATATAATAGTATTTGACACCAAAAGTCTTGGAAATATTAAATAATAACCAATCATATATACCCGTCAACATATTGATTAAATAATCAACCAAATATTATTATATGATATAACAATTAATTAAAATTATACTAATATAATTAAAGCAGCTCTCTAGGGAGGACTAAATGTGTTGCTGGTATGAATGTTTGTATGCTTAGATTCATCTATACAAGGTTATATGCAATTATGTATGTATGTACTGCTATTGTTAAGATTTTCTGTTATTTATTTTTTTTGTCATTTCATTTACATTTAATCTCCCTCCTTCAAGACTTCCGCAAAATTTTAGATGATGACTCTGGGATCCTGATTAGATTAAGTGAGTTAATTATTGATTGGGTTCAAGAAGGACTTTAAGACTTTTGTAGACAACTTGAGGATCAGTTCCTTCTGTTTTCGGGAAGCAATAATTCATCTATTCAAGTACACAGTTTGGTAGAGGGAGCTTAAGGTTATAAAGCTTTTGCTGGCCTTGTCCTAGTGCTGGCACAATTGTCTGCTTTCATTGAACAAACTGTCATCCCAAAAGTCACCAAGGCAAGGGTTCGTTTGATAGAGTTTGACTCCTGAAATTTCAATTTCTGGAGAAACATGTCAAAAATTTTGGTCAGCTGGTGAAAACTTCTTGCACCTGGTCTATTTTTAAGTTCATATTTTCTTTTCAATGTAACTGCAAATCATATGACACTGTATATTATTGTTCTTGTCTGTATGTCATTCCCTCATTCTTATTCATCTATTCCTTAGTTAATGCCTAAAGCCTGTTTCGTGTTTTAGCTTGATTTTAATATTCTCCCAGAGAATATTTGTGTTTCTAAGGAAAAGAGGGGTTTCAATTTGATTGGCCATTTTGATCTTTAAACAATGTCTGTTTGCGAGTGAAGTACAATCCCATTTAAAACGTGTATGCATTGATTCTTTTCAGTACATAAATATGAGAACTCAGAGGGTATCACTTCTCCTGAAGAAGAGGTTTACCACCCCTAATTGGGTTATGGTCAATCTGTTATATACCCTTTTTTTCAAACCTATAAGACTCGTGATTGGTTATCTTTGAAAGAGCTCGAATCCGAAGTTTTTCCTTTGCTTTACACAGCATAAGGAGCCAAGAGATGTTCATATGTTTGTTGATCTATTTCTTCAAGAGGTTGGTATATTCAATCATTCTTTTCTGTGTGAAGTTTTTTACTTAATATATTAGTACGTACCACTTGCTAGCCCGTGATCACCTAAAGTATCTCATCAAGAAATGCTAAATAGGTGAAGGCTTTTACTTAATTATAGTCATGGTTTAGGAAATATTATAAGAATGGATTACCTAGGCTCACTTCTCTTAGTTATTGAAATGCAGTGTACGTTATTCTAAATTTTGAATACCAATTAGCATGATATGGTTATATTGTGTTCACTACAAGAAAAAGCGCTATTGTTGTCCGAAATGTTACTATTACCAACGGATTTTTTCGGCAGAACATAGTCTTTGGAAGTTTATTGAGTTCAGAAAGTATTTCGTGAAAATTTTTTAAGTTTGTGACGGATTGTTCCGACGGAATTGAATCCATCGAAAATGTTTAATATTAATATGAAGACAGAGATTGATAGCTTGGTAATAAAAATAAATTTAAGTTATATTTATCTGTTTTTCAGAAAAGTTTAATATGCAGAAATTGCTTAAATATATATTTAGATAATTTTAAATATAACATTTTTATTCCACTAACTTTTTATTATAAAATTTTGAATTTGAAGTACCATAGAAGTTGAAATTTGTTTCTTTAAGAAGAATTTTTTTTAACATTTTTTTATATTAGGTAGGTCAATCTGTTTAATTAGTAATTCTTAGTGGGTCAATGAATTCAATTTTATTTTAATATTAAAAACTTTCTAATTCATTTTTATTATCATAATTGAATTTTGAATTAATTGTATTTAGTACAAATTAATGGAAAATTTGAATTTCAATAAATTGTTATATATTTATGAAAATAAATATTTTTAAAATTTGAGTGTATGGTATTAATAATAGTATTTTTAATAGGATTTATTTTGACTAAATGTTTTATCCTTATTTGTATCATATAATTAAAATTGTATCATTTAATCATTTAATTGATATTCAATATTTTCATAAGTGCTAACTTATCTAATATTTGCAAACTTTAATTTAAGAAATACATTAATTTAGAATGTGAAATGTTTACATTAATGCTTTTTTTATTAAGATAAATGATATTGTGAAAATTAAATTTTTAAAAATTAAATAATTATAAAACATTTAACTAATTTGTAATATTCTATTGAAAGATTTTTAATAGAAAATCATGTATAGTAAACAAATAATCTTTATAATAATAAGTTTATGTATAAAAAGAGTAAATTCTAATATTTGTTTTGTACATTTTAGAGTGAAAACTTTATGATTATGCAATATGAATTTAATTAAGTTAAACATTAAAAATTGAACACTAAATCTATTTAAATATTTCTTTAGATTTTAGAATGGTACATTCATTTAGTAAAAAAGAAGAATGATAAATTTAATACAAATGAATCATATTTATTTTGAATTAGATAATTGTACAATTAAAATTATTTATAAAAATAATTTATATAAACTTTAAAATTTTAATATCATAATAAAAATTAATTGTTAAAAAAAATGTGTAAAAGTGATTTCAAAATTTTATTGATTATTGTTTTTTTTCTTAGTTTCGTGTCAACTTATAAACAAAAAATGTAACATAATTTTAATATTTCTCATTTTTTATGTGAAAATTTAATATACAACGTTTGAATACTGATTTGTATTAATTGTCATAATTTTAGATTATTTGATACCAAAATAAAGTATTTTCATTGTACTAGTTTTTATTATATTTCCATTGTTTAAGGTTAATGCTTAATCGTGGTATATTAATTACTGATAGAAGTGCATTAAAATTTTTGTTTAAGTTTTTAATGTGTCTTTTATAAGTATAGGGAAGGAAATAAAAAGCATAGACCATTTTTTAAAAAAAAATGATATTTTACATCGGTTATGTAATAAACGATGTAGAAACTTATTATACAACATCAACTACAAGAAAAATCGATGCGGAAAATATACTTTCTAATTCAGTTTTATAAAAACCGATGTTGTGCTTCATAACAACATTGGTTTTTATAAAATCCGATGTTAATTTTACATATTTTACATTTTTTTCATTAATTTCTTATTAGGCGACATTGATTTTCTTAAAAATCGATGTTGTGTAGTTATGTTAATATCGATTTTTAAAAACCGATGATAACATTGATACTTTCAATGTCAATAGTTTCAACATCGGTGTCCAGAAAAACTGATGTGGAAAGCGATTTTTCTAGTTGTGATTTTTGTGTGTTTCTAGTGTATTTGGGCTTCAACAAATTTTAGCCATGTCTTTAATAGCTTATGAAAACTTTGTAGAAGGGTTTTGATTTTGACATTTGCGCCTTAGGAGAGCTTTTGATTCTTCTTGGCTTTTATCTTCTGGATCGACACTCTTTCTTTCTCTTTTATGTTTTCTTTGGGATTGCTCATGACTATGTGTGAGTAGTCCTTGTTGTTTTGGGATTAGGGCATAGCCCTTGAAAAATGTTTAATGTCAATTTATTTTCTTTGAAGTTTTCTATAATTTTGTCTTTAATTCTCCTCTTATTTTAATTTATACATGTTCGACATCTGATCACCATTTTGCATGATTTTAGATGCTTAGGCATGAATTGAAAGGTGAACCAATGTGTTAGAACCACATGAGTGAAACTTAGATTTTAATTCACGATAGTAGAATTAATCCTAGGTGGATAGAATGAATTAGTAAAGAACATAAATAGTTTAATTGAACATAATATCATGACCGTTGAAGTTAATTCAAATGGATACATCTCCATTTCTTGAAAGAGAACGAAGATCACATTAGATTAATTCTCCATTAGAAGAGAATTAGAAATAATCTTGAATTGGTATATTAACTAAACAATAGTCTTGGTGTGAAATCCCAATCCTAGAAATTTTCAAATCTGAATTTTATTTAAATCAAATATTCTCTTATTTTTACTTTTATCTTTATCTTATACTTTTACCTTTTTAATTAAATCTCTAAATCCTTTCTAAATCAATTCTATATCTCTTCTCAATTATTTGATTTCCAAATAATTGTGCTAATTGCTAAGTCTAAAAATGTGGTCTCTGTAGAGATTCGATATTATTACTTGATGAGACTTCTGTGCACTTGTGGTTTTCTCACATCAAGCCCAAGTGGAGGAACTTTGTTGATGAAGAATTTTGTGAAGAATCCCAATATTTTTCTTTTATTAGTAGATATAAATTTGTAACTTGTTTGGAATTTGTTAATCAATTACTATTAATAGAAGAAATGAAACCTGAATTTGAGTTTGAATTTGTGAGATTCAGAGTGTTAGCTTTTCATTGTGAAAGAGACTAAGTAATAATAGGGTAAGACATGTTTTTATTCTCTCCAAAATTTTTGAAGTTTAATTCTAATCTATCTAAAATGTTTTGATTTGTTTTTTTTTCTTCTAATTTTGTAATGTATCATTTTTTATCCCCTCAAATATTATTTAAACCATTTTTCATCTCTCTATAAAGTACTATCTAAGCCACATCAAAGATAAAAAGTGGTGCATTTCAACATTAGAAGAATAAAAAATGGACAATTTTTTAGAGGGACTAAAACTGAACATTAAAAATTTGAGAGGCTGAAAATATATTTTACTTATAATAAAGAAATCACAAAGTGGCAAGGGTCAAATAAAAAATATGAAAACTTTTATTTCAGGTTAATTTGACCTGTTGAAATTACCTTCTATATCAAATCAATTTTAATACTTTGTCATTCACGACTCAAGGTGATTCACCTTAGCCTGAACCATACATCTAATAACATTTATTTTGAAATATAAAAAAAATTGTTATATCTAATATTCATATTGTTTAAAATATTAATACTCATATTGATACACTTAAAGTTTAAAAAGGCACATGTTAAATAAACATCTTAGTTTAAAAATTAATTTACACTATTTTTATCTAAAGTTTTGTGAAATTACACAAATTTCCTCTACTTTTATCTATTCCTACGCTAACTCCCTAATTTTTTGAAATATATATTGATACACCTTAGACGTTACACTAACTCCCTTAATTGCTTGAAGAACATTACACCATCCTCCCCTGTAAGGGAGGTTATTGTAAGTATTAAAATATTAGGAAAATTTTATGTAATTTCACAAAATCTTATGGATTGTTGGTGTATTTTATTATAGTTTAAAATTATAGTTAGATATTTATGGAGTGTATGCTAATTTGTCTTAATGAAATGTTTGTGTACAAACAAAAGTGTTTTCTTAATTTTAAACTTTGGAGGTCATTTTCAAAGTGTATTCATATGAAAAAGATAGATTATTTTTATATAAAGATAATAATGATATATAATAAAATATATTAAATTAATTATTTCATATTCAAATAAAAATTATTTGTTTGATCATTTTCTTATTGTGGACGTGTAAGAGAGAACCAGAGTAAGAAAATTTTCAATTTGTAAAACCGTGTTTGAGACATGCTTGTGCATATAGTATCAACTATAGACCTTGCCTCATATCACGTTCATTGTTGATAGAATGTAACTCAAGGGTATAACTTGATGGGTTAGCATAATATTTTTAAGAAACAAGCCACAAAGGCTACCTATAAACACAATGCGGCCGTTACGTGTTCTCTCTCTTATTTTAGAAAATATAACTTTTGACGTTTTAACAAAACAAAAAATGCATTTGAATGATTCAATTGTATTAGGTGTTAAATACCATTTTTGTGTGTGTATATAAAAAACTATTTACTTTCAAGGGTATAAGTTGATGGGTTAGCATAAAATTTGTTAGAAATAAGTCATAAAGGGTAACTATATACACAATGTGCACTACTACAAATATAGTTTTCGACGACACACAAAAGACGACGGTTCTGTCGAACCCATCTTCATATATGGAGCAGTGGCATACTCGTAAATATGAGGTTATTTTCTACGACGGGTATTATGTAAACCATCTTCGTATATGGAGCGGTGGCATACTCGTAAATATGAGGTTATGGAAAACTGTCTTTGTATTGACGCTAACAAAGACGGTTTTCCTTCAACCGTCTTTGATCTTTCAATATAAAATGTTGACTAATTGCATTCCTCCTCAAATAGAACCCCAACAATCTCGTGCCCCTAGCCTCATTCTCGTTCTGTTCTGTGAATAGAAGAACTACCCAGGCATCTGTGAGTTTCTTTCCCTCTTCAACAACCCATTCCCACACTCACTAGCCATGGCTGTTGTCACGCTCAACACCACTCCCTCCTTCTTTTCAATCTCACGGAACACAACAAACCCCTTCTGCATTTCATTGAACTACTCAGTGTGCGTTCGTTCGGACACTCTCCTCATTCTTTGTCGCGCATTTGTGGATTATTTATTTATTTATTATTGCTTAGAGTGTGGTGTTTTTTTTCTTCTGGCTGAGAACTTCACATGGATACCGCATACACGTTCCTATTTTTTATTTATTGTCTTTTCGTGTGGCTTATTTGTTGTTTTCTGTGTTGTGTTGTGTTTGAGTGTTTTAATCTTGGTGGCGAAGTTGTTGATTTTCCAGACGATGGCTACTGGTCGTGCTTTCCCTTTGGGAAAACTCATGGTTTCACTGCAAGACTATCAAAGGAAAAGGTCATTCATATTTTCCCTTTGTACACTCATCTTTTTATTGGAATTATATTACAGTTCTGTTATATAGAATCTTATTTACCGTTTGTCAAATAATTGGGTGAAGGAAAAATTGATACCTAAAATGATTTATGGGAGAAAATTCTGTCCATGAGGTGTGCTCTGGTTCTTCAGTAATGTTGTGTCTTGAATTATATACAATAGATGTGAAATATAACATGGATTGAAAATTTTGTCCATGAGTGTGCTCTGATTTTTAAAATGAAGTTGGCTAGGATTTGCTTTCAATTCTCTAGATCACATCTAGATGAAAAGCAAGTACAGAGCATTGTTCATGAGATTAAACAAGTCCTTACAGCCAGTTCATCAAGAAAACATGAAAGAGCAGAGGTCCAAAGAAGAGGACTTTGATGCTAAAGAAGAGAAGTACTCAAAGAAGAATGAGCACGAAAAGGAACTTTTTGATCAAGTATGCTCAGTAATCTATTTTTGTGATCTGAGTCACTTCATTAAATACTTTTTTTATGTGCTTTTCTATCTCTTATTTTGAATCATTGTGTTCTAGGTTGGTGATTGCTTGGGAACTTTGATAAGAAACATTCAGGGCATTATGCCTTTCTTTGATGAGCTGTCCTTAAAAGGAATTAAGTATATTGATTGCTATGGAGTTGACAATGCACTAGTAATTTATTTTCTTGCTTCCTATTTATCTCTCAATCAACACAATATTCCCATAAGTAGTGATAATGTAACTTTATTTTGTTCTGCATGCCTGCCATATTATTTAGCCGTGGATTAGCATTGATGGAATTTGGATTTAGTCATGAATAGATTTAACATTCTGAATGTGTGCAGTGTATCTGTGTGTTCACTATAGGAAATCAAAACTGAATTAACATTTTGAAAGAAACAAAGACAATAGGATAACAGTGCTGATTTAACTTAAATAGAGACATAATGAACTAAGTTTTGTAGAAACCAGAAACTTGTTTTCCCTTCATTAATAACACAACTTGCTCACTTGTTTCCTTAGGTTCAACTTGTCCCCTCATTCCTTGCTCACATTTGCCTCTAATTTCCACACATGCTCCCTTAACACCAATTCCTGCTCTTACAAAAAAAAAATTCATTGAACATGTGGTTGGCCTTCATTATTGGCTAGCTGTTGTATTTTGATTTTCTACATTTGGTCCCTACTTGACACGGTTGTAAGCCATTTCTCATTTTGATAGCCCCCACTATGGACAACACTGATGTCTTTTTCTGTGGCATACAACTTAGTCTTTGTATCTATTTTTTACAAAAAAAAAAATTAAAAAAAAATTAAGATACAAAGACGGTTCTAAGGTAAAACCGTCTTTGTATCCCTTCAAAAAAAAAATCAACGAAGACGATTTTTTGAACCGTCGTCGAAAGTGCTGCTTTTCAATGACACGCGCAACAAAGACGGTTCTACAACGGTCGTTGTATGGGCTTTAGAACCATCGTCGTAAGCCTCACCTGTAGTAGTGGTGGTCTATACATGTTCTCTCTCTCCCTTTCTTAGTTTAGAAAAGATTATTTTTGGCATTTTAACAAAACACAAATTGCATTTGAATGATTCAATTGTATTAGGTGTTAAATACCATTTTTTCGTGTATATAAATAACTATTTACTTTCAAGGGTATAAGTTGATGGATTAGCATAAAATTTGGTAGAAATAAGTCATAAAGGCTAACTATATTCACAATGTGGCCTTTATGTGATCCCTCTCTCTCTCTCCCCCATTCTTTTTTTTTTTAGAAAAGATGATTTTTGGCGTTTTAACAAAACACAAATTGCATTTGAACGATTCAACTGTATTAGGTATTAAATACCATTTTTCGTGTATATAAATAAATATTTACGTTGCATCCCCAAACTACAGAAACACATTCTTCGAAGGAATTTGACATCGCCTCAACAATCCCGTTTCCCTTCACTTCTCTACGCGAAGCCCCTTGTTTTGCATAGTACGTGCATAAATTAACATTCAAGTTAATTTGAGGAATACAATATATTTATATTTTATGTAAATGCAACTTTATTATTATTAGATTTCGATCTTTAAATTTTTTTTGTTTATTTTTTATTTTCAACAATATACTCCAATTAACTTGAATTAAAAATATTGTTGATGTTGTTTTGATCTTTGGCAAATTTTTTTAAATAGTGCCTATAGTTACTTGATGACAACATTATATTAATTTAATTATACCCTATTACATGTCACATCAAAATGGTTGATGATGTGATATGATTAGATGCATGACATATTATAATTGGGGACTATATAAAAGTCTTTTTTTTTAAAAATAAAATAAAATTTGTAGAGATGAAAAAAAAGAATCAAAATCAAATAAGTCCATATTTAGAGTTAAAAGCATGTTCATTCTTAATTAGTGCCTATAGTTACTTGTCATATTAACTAATTTTACATTAATATTCATTTATGACAGGAGCTACTTAAAATGTCGGAGGGAAATGCGGAGAGAGGAAAGAGAATTGCCATGATTGGTGTCTCAACCTTATTGTTGGTGGCGATGGTTGTGGCTGTCACAGTTGGTGTCAATCTCAGTGAGAATGGTTCCAACAATGATATAGAGGACAACAAGAAAAATCATGTTGCTTCTTCTGTAAAAGCTGTCCAAACCCTTTGCCATCCCACAAATTATAAGAAAGAATGTGAGGAAAGCCTCATAGCTGGGGCTGGAAATACCACTGATCCAAAAGAACTTATCAAAATTATATTCAACATCACCATTGCAAAAATTGGTGATAAACTCAAAAAAACTAATCTTTGGCATGAGATTGAGGAGGATCCCAGAGCCAAGATGGCACTTGACACATGCAAGCAACTCATGGATCTTTCTATTGGGGAGTTAACAAGGTCACTTGATCGAATAGGTGAGTTTGACGTGATAAATGTCGACAAAATCCTCATGAATTTAAAAGTTTGGCTTAGTGGTGCAGTTACATACCAAGATACTTGCTTGGATGGGTTTGAGAACACCACTAGTGACGCTGGTAAAAAGATGAAGGATTTGTTGATGACAGGCATGCATATGAGCAGCAATGTCCTTGCCATTGTAACGAATTTGGCTGATACTATTGATGATTGGAATGTCACAAAATTATCTGGGCGTCGCCTCCTTCAAGATTCTGAGCTTCCCTCATGGATCGATCAACGTAGAATCCTTAATGAAAATGCAAGTCCATTCAAACACAAGCCTAATGTTACTGTAGCCATAGATGGTAGTGGGGATTTCAAAAGCATCAATGAGGCATTGAAGCAAGTGCCTGAGAATAACCGAAAGCCATTTGTTTTCTACATCAAGGAAGGCATTTACCAAGAGTACGTTGAAGTTACAAAGAAAATGACCCATGTGGTGTTTATTGGTGAAGGTGGAAAAAAGACACGAATAACTGGTAACAGAAACTTCATAGATGGAACAAACACTTACAGAACTGCCACTGTTGGTATGTCTCTTTTCATGATTATCGACTTAATTAACTTATTACTCCTGTGCATTTGAGTAAAAAAAACTTAACTACGAAATAAATTTGTTAAATGGAACCTTATTCATAAGCCAGATTGTGAAGCTTACCTAAATGAGATTAAAAAATGCTACATTTATAGTACCTATTAATTTGGGTCAAAAAATACTTAATTAAAAACTTATTCAATATTATTCATAAGCCAAACAGTGAATCTTGCTAAAATGAGATTAAAAAACTAAATTTGATAAGCCATAAAACTCTTAAGTTTATAGGAATATCATATGTCATGTTTATAAAATGATCGAAATAAACTCTTTGAAATGTCTTTTTCCTAGGTGACATTTTAAGGTCCATAGTTCTTATTTGAAAACACCTTGCCCCAAAATGATTAAATTAATAAAAGAGACATTTATAAAATTTAATTAAACAAAACGTTTTAAAATAAAAATGTAAACCATTAGTAATTCAAGGAAATTTTTTATTTGAACAAATAAATTAATTATTTTAAGCATGCAGCTATTCAAGGAGATCACTTTGTGGCCATCAATATGGGTTTTGAGAATTCCGCTGGACCACAAAAGCATCAAGCAGTGGCATTAAGAGTCCAAGCAGATAAGTCCGTCTTCTACAAGTGCTCAATGGATGGGTATCAAGACACTCTTTATGTACACGCCATGCGTCAATTCTATAGAGATTGCACCATTTCAGGTACCATTGATTTTGTGTTCGGTAATGCACTTTCTGTTTTCCAAAATTGCACTTTCGTGGTCCGAAAGCCATTGGAGAACCAACAATGCATTGTGACTGCACAAGGTAGAAAAGAGAGAGAACAACCATCTGGAATAGTAATCCAAGGGGGATCCATTGTGTCTGACCCTGAGTTCTACTCAGTGAGATTTGAGAACAAGGCTTACCTAGCTCGTCCATGGAAGAACTACTCTAGGACCATCATCATGGACACTTACATTGATGATTTGATTAATTTTGATGGGTATTTGCCATGGCAAGGAGAAGAGGGTCCTTCTGGTATGGATACAAGCTTCTATGCCGAGTACCACAACATTGGCCCCGGTTCAGACAAATCCAAGCGTGTGAAATGGGCTGGGATTTGGAACCTCAATTCAAAAGCTGCACATTGGTTCTCAGCATCTAAGTTTTTTCACGGAACTGACTGGATTGAGGTTACTGGGATTCCTTGCTTTCGTGACGTGCCCACACACCATAGGCACAAAAAGACAATACTTAATTGGTAATAGAAGTGATGAGTTGTGAAAGCAAGAAATATAAATTAATTAATAAGGAATCCTTGACCTTCTTTATTCTTTAATTATTTTGATTTCATTAATTAATTTTAGAATGAGCTACATTTTTGTATCTCAAGGAATTGAAATCAATTTAAGTTAATTCCTCTTTTGATAATTTTTTTGTTTAGTGACTAATAAATGGGGTTTCTAGATATTTTACCCATTTTGTATTTTCTAACAAAGGGTATCAAGGCAAATGGTATGACAGTGTAAGGATCTTTTATGTCAAAAATATTCCTATAAATGAAAATATGCACTGACGGCAATTTTTCATTGTCACAATAACTAACAAAACATGTTCAATCAATTCATCTTCATAAGAAGTATATCCACATGTAAAAGCCCATGCCACCACATGATTTCTAAAAGGACATCAACACTTAGGATACTCTTCCATACGAGATCATTGACACTAACAAAGACACAATACTTTCAAGGATAATGGCCTACTAAAAGTAGACTACTTTGTATACGTCTCATTGACTCATGTTCACACGAAAAAAGTCATAGAAAACACCTTGCATGAATACATGATGTGAAGAAACAGACAACACGAAATAGATATTCACTCTCAGTAGATTGAGACGACCATATATCACATAATGACTCTATCCCTAACTATGGACTACTCCACTACACTCAACCCCTTATCCCGTTTATAGGTGGCAAAATCTTGAGAATTCCTCAAGATAAGTAGTAGTCTAAGGAAATGGTTTTACCTTTTAGCTTATTAATACCTAGCTAATCTCACACTACTATTGGCTTTTCTATACTAACATATCCTTAAGGTGTTGGTATATCTTTTAATGACATTACATCTCAAATCCATACATAGTTAGCTAATACCATATTGCTACCATAGTAACCATTGTAAGAATATACTATTACAAACACTTGTTATCATTCACCATTTAAGGTGTAAACACACCAATAAACACAAACAATTCAAACAGTTCCGTACTCGAAAACTCGAGTATGTACACAATCATTCATCTCATATTCTTTTCTCCACAAAAATGTAAAAGCACATAACACAAACATGGACAAGTCCACACCCCAGTGTTGATAGGACAAACTATTCTAATACCATTAATGTAACACCCTAAAATTTGGGTTTTACCAATACACTTTAAATACCTTTCATTCATCTTTATAAATAAGTGAGTTCTAATTTATTTCATAAACGTTGTAACAAATCATGGAGTGTGTGTGTGTGTACATAAAGGTCTGAAATGAGCCTCCATGGCCACCAAACATAAGAAAATAAGTATCAAACATAAGCAGTAAGTAAATAATATGACTGAACATATATAAAAGTTTTTGAAACCTCGGTATATTCAAATTAATACACAAAAGTGGTTAAACCAAAGTCTTAGAGAAATCATCTATTCAAGCCCTGTAGAATAACCACACTATCGAGAAGGTACATGCTAGACAAAAGTGAACCTACCAATGAGAACCTGGTGAAGAAAATTCAAAGATGCTAACCCACAAGCGAAGATCTATCCTAATGCTTATCATTCGAACATGAAAATGTTGGTGTAAGAAGTCCTCTATTTCCTTAGCAGCCACAAACAAAGAGATAAAATACACCACCTACATAACCACCATCTGTGGTTCACTAAAAACAAATATCTCATGATAACTTAGTCCACATGTGTATCACATTTTTTATTTATCCTAGGCCCAGCTTGCCATTAAGCTTTTTTCTCTCTAATGGTCTTATAAACTATAATTGATGATGACTTGAGTTCACATTTCGCCCGGTAGTGATACAATTCTCTTAACCATGGATAAGGATCCATTCCAGTCAGGAATATTGAGTGAGGCCCGCGAGTCCCTTGCGCTAAATGGATTTAATGCCCTTACTCGAGTTATCACCACTCTCCATTCCCTCATGTTCCTCTAAACCATTCAGACCATCCCCTACTGTACCCACTGTAAGTCATCCATCGTTTCTAATCATTCCCTTATAGTTTCTTATAGTGTAGAGATCCATTGTTCTTGGATTGTCAATTACGTGGTACATGCATATGAGTGTTTGGAGGACTATACCTTTACCGAGTCTAGAGACCTCCTTTTCCTCAAGCACTTCCATCTCTCCAACCCCGTTTCACATTCGTCATTGACTCACATTTGTTTCCTCATTCCTTTCTCCTAACCTTTCATTTTCCCTTGTTGCACTGCTGCCCTCATTGAGTCGCTGACTTCACAAGTCTTCACCACACATACAATGAGAGGAAGAGGCATTCACTCTCACTCCATTTGGGTACCATTACTATGGTCCCTTAAGTGAATAAGTCCACTTCTCACACAAGCAAACCTACGACATCATTACCATAAATACAATGAATTCATGAACATCAACTTTCTACATGCCGAGCATTAGACACCCCCAAAGCAAAACCAAAACGTGGATGATAACACAATATAATATATTAATATATCATGACAACTAATCAATATATAAAACATGAGAGTAAATTCATATCCATATCATGTTCATAACATCACAACATTCTACATTCAAGTCATCATACCTAGTGTTACAATTCATCAAAGTTATCACTTTAAACCAAGTCATAAGGTGTAGAAGCAATTATTTCACTAATTGGTTTTTATTCATTAATACTCCATAATTGATCACTTAATAAATTATCATATCAACTTTTTTTCATAATTAAATTATCATTTAACATCACCCAATAAGAAACATGAATATAGTTCATGAAATTGTATCCAAAATTCCAAGTAAAAATCCACACAATTCATAATAAATCAAAAAATAGCATATATTTTGCTTTATCACAGTGCAGTACCACCATCTTATAAAATCAATATCTTAATCATAACTCAATGAAATTTCATAAACATAATCACCAAAGAAATACTTATGAGTCTAGTTTTGAAAATGATATCACTCATTATTAGAAGATCACAAAACACAGAAAATTAATCAATTTACTAACACACATGTTCCAACCAGATAATAAAAAGAATCCTTTGAACATACTTTTCCATAATTTAGTTATCTTCCTAATCATAATAGTGAATTAAAATGAGTGATCCCAACTTTCAAAGCTTATCATGTATAGTTTCATAGATGTTAATTAAAATCACATATCATTCCAAGTTCACAAACACAAGCATCAAGGGTCGAAATAGAACATCCAACAAAAAAGAGATTTTGTAGAAATTATAGAAATTTTATTTCCCATTTAAATTGAACTTATTTTATATGGATTTGTATGCACCAAATGTCTACTTTAATAATATAATTTCACTTTTAGCATACAAAGCCTTAGTCTGTCCCAACATTCAATTTCGTGAGACATGTCATAACAGGTATTTCTACAAACAGCTTGTGTGCACAATTTTAATCCAAATAGCATAGCAATTTCATAATAAAAACATAATTTAGAAACAACTTTTTCCATTGACATAGAATTCAAATTTTTAGAAAACTGTATATGTTTCTCAAAGTTTTTAAGCATGTTAAAACAATTTTTCAAGTCAAAAAGTCCCAATTTCATTTTTCCCTTGATAATGCAAAAAAAAAGGGTCCAAAACTTGATTTTGACATAACTTCCACTTCCCAAATCCAAATTCAACAAACTTTATAGGTTTTTTAAAGGTTTTTGAAGTCAAAGAACTCAATTTTGGAATTCAAAATAGTAAATACCATTCACATCAGTTCCAATTGTATTAACAAAAGCAAATATGAAAATAACACAATATTGCACAACATAAAAATTAAAGCTCTACCCATTACAACAACACATATACCCCAAGGACTTGGAAAACCCCCCTTACCTTGGTTTTAAAGCACTGGCATCACCATTCCACCAATAATACCGTCACCATTACCATTCCACCACCATCGTTGCCGCTACTATTCCACCCCGACCACCATCACCACTGTCACCACCACCATTCACTACAAGAAAATGACACATGCCTACAGACATGAATTAGTGTAGGTAAAACTTAAAAATACTTCTACCTATAACTGATTAATATAGAAAAACTTAGCGACTTGCACCTACCATTATTTAGTGTTGGTAAATTTGTTAAAACTAAAAAAGACTTCTACCTACAATTACTTTGTGTAGGTAAAACACCATAAAACTTGTGCCTATGATCAATTAGTGTAGGTAAAATCCAAAAGGATTACTACCTACAAAAACCAAGTGTGGGCAGAATTCTAAAAAACTTATACATACAACGTGATGTAGATAAAACTTCATAAATGTTTTACCTATATTAGGTTGGTTGGTGTAGATATAACCTCAAAAGTCTTATACCTACAATTGTTTGGTGTAGGTAAAAATATTTTAGATTGTTCGAATTTGAATACTATTCTCTATTTTTTTAAGTAAACACTCAATTTAATCTAAACAAATAATCATTCAATTTAATTCAGATTTTAGCTAATTATTATTCAAAATTATAAAGATAAATATAGTAATTAGTAGTTTTAAGAATTAATTTTAATTTAGATTAATATTATTTTTAAGGATTAAATTAACATACTCTTCTTTTTAAAATATTAAATATTCATGTATGAAGGATTAATTAATAAAAATTAAAAATATTATTTAATAAAATTTTAAGTATGTATTTACTTTTTTTTTACAGTTCAGGATCATTCTATTGTGCCCCCATTCATTTATTAGCGTTTTTTGAGTTATCGGTAATTTAATTTTCCATGAATTGTTTACTGAATAGACACTAGAAAGTAATAATGTCTTTTTGACAATTTGTTTGTGATAGTCTGAATTAACGGCTAGCATATTATAATTTTTTACAGGAGATTTGATTGTCACGACTAATGAATTTGCCTCAAGTTATGCTCCGTGTCACTTAACTGCAACTGTGTCATTGAATCACTTAACACGCATCATTAGTGTTCTATTCGTGATGAACAGGAATGTCCAACAAGGTATGTTGGGAAGTTAATATAGGATCAATACTCTCTCTAGAGATATTAATGAAGGTATAATATCTCAAGGAAGATCATCACTAGACAACACCAATGGTGTGAGGTGTGTGCACAGTATAAATGAAATAGAGAGTAAAATGTTGCGTACCTTATTTTCTGAAAGCAGCTGTATTTATAACCACTGACCTGGGAGTTATTTGGGGGAGATTCCCCATGACCTTGGCTGAGATCTTCGGTTAGTTGCTTGGGCCGGTTGAAGCCAAGTTCTCCTTACTGGCACTGGCTGAAAGAGTGGATTGACTTAGTCTCAAATGGGCTTCCTTTCTAATTGGGCCTACTTCTAGTATTCGTAACAGATGCCCCTAACCCGGTTGTCAAGCATTCTGGACGGCCAGGATGTATCATTTAATAGGTATTTCCCGCTCCCTACAATTGGTAGTGATTCATCATAATGTCGAACCCGGGCCGGGATTCTGGATAACCGGGATGCGACGAGACGTCTACTCATGATTCAGAATGTCCTTTTGAACCCGGTTTCTTCTTGATGCCGACCTTCTGGTATGGTTGTTGCCGGGTTAGCTTGTGTCTAGCTGTCTCCCGTCATTAGTAAAGTGCAAAACGTTTTCATGATTGTTTAAGTATCAGAGATGACATGTGTCCCGGTCATTTAATGCTTCGGCACTTCTTTGCACGCTTTAGTCATGAGCGTTTTGAATTTCCTCCCATTTTGCCCCCATTTTTTGAGTAATTTGGACGATTTTACCCCTGCGCGTCTTTTCATATTCGTCAGTTACCTACTCCAAGCGTTTTGTGTTTCGACGGTTATCTTTCTTTTTGGTTTTATACGCCCTTTCCTCTTTATTCAATTTTCATGCCTTACTTCATGTAACACCCCGTATGCATCCGGCGTATTATCATTCAATTACGATCACAAAGCGCAGCAATAAAATCAATAACAATTAATCCAGATGCTTAAAAGAGTGACGTCCGCACATGTCAATATTATATACAAATCAGTCTTGTACATTGTGCATAGTACAGTCAGCAAAATGCTTCTAAGGCCAAGCTCATCAACAAGGCCGGGCATATCCACAATACAATGCCGGGCTACAACACAAAACACATAACGGCAGAGCTAGCGTGCCCAAAATAATGGTTCCACACTGAACCCATCCCGGCTCGGCTTCTGGTCCGGAATCCCTCGGACAGCCTTGCTACTCGGGCCTCTTGCCCCGGGATCCGCCTTCCTCTCTGTGCTCAGCACCTGCAACACATAAGAAATCCCCAACCGGGGTGAGATAAACATCTCAGTAAACTCCGGGTTCTGGAAGGCCTCTCCTTCCCCGAGTTCACTCCCTCGGAGCGTGGTGGAACACCGTCGAGGAATGGCTTCCAGGACAGGGAGCTTACCTGCTTGAAGCTCTGCACTGTCTTCTTTGCTTTCACGGTTCCAGGCACCACGATTCTCAGTGTGCTCACCTACATTCACGCATGCAAGAGATTACTCATAGTTCTCTATTCTTGCATGTAAAGAAGTTCAACTTCTTTTCCAGTTACAGAAAACAATCACCCAATCGTGGACCTGCAATCTCACCCTAACCCACAACCCCTAACACTCAGAGGTTTTGGACTCTTACCTGTGCTTTCATTCCAAGCTACAAGTCCTTCAATGGTTTTCTCTTCTCAAGACTCACAACTTTTTTCTCTCGTTTAAAGGAGAAAGTGTAAAGAAAAGAGACTGATGGGTTAGGTGAGAAGTGACCCTTACTTTACTTATATACACCCTCT
>CM023941.1:24775453-24832123 GCA_013407115.1 Glycine latifolia
GGTTAGGTGAGAAGTGACCCTTACTTTACTTATATACACCCTCTGTGCCAGTATACGTCACTGACATCAATCAAATGTCACTAAAATATCTTGGCAGTTTAATGGGTCGCGTGCACAGCACAAGCCTGTGGAAGCACCCACTGCTGAGCTATATAACCAAGGGTTGACCTCGGTTTCACACCTCGGTCTATAACACATTCTGTCCTCGGTCTAAGGAGCTATTCACACCCCTTGTCTCTTCCGAGTTCTAATTACATTCACTGTATGACACCCCGGTCATACGAACTCGGTCTTAGGGATTGCAATCAATGCTCTCCTCTCATCCGAGCTCATCTCGTAACCCTCATTATCATGATTACCGCCCTCACAGATCGGTAATCACTATTATCATAACCTTAAATGCCACATGGCCACCCGAGCCCTTACATTCACCCCACCTTTCAAAGAATTTTGTCCCCAAAATTCGAAAATCCTTACCTGACGAGCAGCTCAGGATACAGCTGTACGAGCTCTTGTTCCCGCTCCCAAGTTGCTTCTTCGGGTGCTCGTCCTTCCCATTGCACTTTAATGATGGGAATGGTTTTACTCCTAATTTTCTTCTCCGTTCTGTCAAGGATTCAGGCTGGTCGTGTAGGACGGGTTAAATTCTCTCTAATCTGTACCGTGTCCAGCTCCACAATATAAGACGGGTTTGGTACATACCTTCTCAGCTGGGACACATGAAAGACATCATGCAACCCTGCCAGTTGAGGAGGTAAGGCCAATCTGTAGGCCATTGGTCCCACCTTCTGTAGAATCTGGTAAGGACCTATGAATCTCGGGCTGAGTTTCCTCACTCCCATCGCCCGTCCAACCCCTGTGACTGGAGATAGTCTGAGGAACACATGATCGCCCTCATCAAATCGGAGTGGGCGGTGCCTGCTATCATAATAGCTCTTTTGTCTACTCTGAGCCCGCAATAACTTGTCTTTTATCATGCAGAATTGCTCTGATGTGTTTTGCACCATCTCGGGTCCAAGGAGCTATTCCTCCCCTATCTCAGTCCAGCACATAGGAGTCTGGCACCTTTGACCATACAAGGCCTCGTAGGGTGCCATGCCCAGACTAGCATGGAAACTATTATTATACGAGAACTCGACCAAAGGGAGGTATTTATCCCAACTACTTCCTTGTTCAAGAGTGCACGCTCTCAACATGTCCTCTAGGGTCTGGATAGTACGTTCGGTCTTGCCATTAGTTTGTGGATGATATGCCGTGCTGAGTCTCAATTGGGTCCCAAAAGCCTCTTGGAGAGCACCCCAGAACCTGGAGGTGAACTTCGGATCTCGGTCACTGACGATGTTTTCAGGGACACCATGCAGCCGTACTATCTCCTTAACGTAAAGTTGGGCTAACCTTTCAGTAGTGTAGTCGGTCCGCACCGGCAAGAAATGAGCCGACTTGGTCAGCCTGTCCACCACCACCCAAATTGCATCACATCCGGGTTGTGTCCTTGGTAACCCGATCACGAAGTCCATAGAGATGCTATCCCATTTCCACTCCGAAACTGGTAAAGGTTGCAGCAGACCTGACGGCCTTTGATGTTCAATCTTTACCTTTTGACATACTAAACACTTGGCTACATGCTCAGCTATATCCCTTTTCATTCCCAGCCACCAAAAGTTTTCTCTAAGATCTCGGTACATCTTGGTGGCACCGGGATGGATACTAAAATGACCCTTGTGTGCTTCGGATAGAATCTTCTCCACTAAATCGCCCTTTGGCACCACAACTCTTCCTTTGAACGTCATCAAACCATGAGTTTCACATCCGTGTCATGATCCTGGGCCTCAAGAATCCTTCGGATCAGCTCATTATTAACCCGGATCGTTCTTAACTCGAGACCCCGATTATCTTCGATCACGACCATATGCATATCTCAGAAATCTTCTATCAGCTTACTTTCCACCATTTTCAAGTGAGCTTGGCTCGTATGCCTCCTGCTCAAGGCATCTGCCACCACGTTGGCTTTTCCTGGGTGGTATTTTAGTTCGAAGTCATAATCTTTGAGGAACTCCATCCATCGCCTTTGCCTCATATTTAGTTCCTTCTGATCAAACAGATATTTGAGGCTCTTGTGATCGCTGAATACCACAAGTTTTGCTCCAAACAGATAGTGCCTCCATATCTTCAAAGCAAAGACCACCGCAGCCAACTCCAAATCATGAGTCGGATAATTTTCCTCATGTGGTTTCAACTGCCTGGACGCGTAGGCAACCACTCTTTTCTCCTGCATCAACACACATCCAAGTCCCTGCTTGGAAGCGTCGCAATACACCTCAAAACATCCTTCAGGGTTAGGAAGAGTCAACACTGGAGCTGTGGTCAACTTTTCCTTCAACAGATGAAAGCGTTTCTCGCACTCACTGGTCCATATAAATGGAGTACCCTTCCGGGTAAGGCGATTCAACGGCAAAACCATCTGGGAGAATCCCTGAATGAACCTTCGATAATACCCGGCCAGTCCAAGGAAACTTCGAATCTCGGCAACATTCTGGGGTCTTTCCCAACAGCCCACGGCTTCTATCTTACTGGGGTCAACTGCTATCCCGGCAGCCGAGATCACATGTCCAAGGAACTTCACCTCGATTAGCCAAAATTCGCATTTTGAAAACTTGGTATACAACTAATCATTCCTCAGCGTCTGCAGGACAATTCGGAGATGCTCAGCGTGTTCTACGTCGCTCTTAGAGTAAATGAGTATGTCATCAATGAACACCACCACGAACAAATCCAAGTAGGGTCTGAAGACCCGATTCATGTAGTCCATGAACACTACAGGAGCATTCGTCAGACCAAAGGGCATGACCTGATACTCATAATGTCCATACCGAGACCGAAACGCCGTCTTAGGTATGTCCTCGGACTTAATCCGAATCTGGTGGTACCCCGACCGTAGATCTATCTTGGAAAACACCCGGGCTCCCCTCAATTGATCCAACAGATCATCAATTCGGGGTAAAGGGTACTTATTCTTTATCGTCACTTTGTTTAGCTGCCTGTAATTAACACACAGCCTCATACTGCCATCCTTCTTCTTCACGAAGATCACCGGTGCTCCCCATGGAGAAACACTCGGTCTAATAAACTGTTTGGACAACAAGTCCTCCAACTGCACCTTCAGCTCTCTCAGCTCCTAAGGAGCCATACGGTAAGGTGCTATTGAGATCGGTCCTACACCGGGAACCAAATCAATAGAGAACTCAATCTCTCTCTCAGGTGGTAGCTGTGTAATCTCCTCTGGAAACACATCTACAAACTCGCTCACCACCGGGATCTGTGACAAGTTCATACTCGGTTTATCTTCTGTCACACACGAGAAGATATAGCCCTGAGCTCCTTCCCGTATCGCCTTGCGGGCTTGCAAAATCGACAGGAAAGAGGTGGAACCCGAACCGACTCCATCAGAAGGTACAACAACCCTCTTATTACAATAGTCCAACATCACGCCATACTTGGTCAACCAATCCATACCCAGAATGACTTCAAGGGTAGGCATAGCTAGGCAGTACATATCAATCTTGTACTCCTTGCCATCATACTGAAACTGCACATCCTTGCAGTACGTGCTCACCTGACATCTCTCATTAGATGCAGTGGTGACCTCCATAGGAGGGAGAACTCTAAACTTCTGCAAGTCCAATCCTAAAGCCACACTATCCTTAATGAAGGAGTGGGTAGCACCCGAGTCAAACAGAACTCTTACATCACAACAATTTATCAAAACCATACCTCAGATTAGATCTGGAGCTCGTGCTACCTCTCTAGCCTCCATAGTATATACTCGGCCTGCTACCGGGTTCGCTGGAGTAGCTGCCGCCCGGCTATCTACCTGCGTACAGTCCCTGGCATAGTGGCCTGGCTCACCACACTTGAAGCATATCAACTGGCCCGTGGAACACCTTCCCCAATGGGTCCTTCCACATGAGGCACATCTTGGTGGCTCGGTCGGTTTCTGCGACGCTCATTTCTGACCGTGTTCTTTCTTGAATCGGTCCGTCGGGAAATTCACCCTCAAGTCCCGTCCCTTGCCCTTTCCGGCTGGACCTCACCTACTGGGCCCCTTCTCCTCCTGCCATGCAGAAGAAAACTGATTTCCACCTCGCCTCTTAATCATATCTTCTACCTGGCGACATTGCCTCACCAGGCTGCCCATATCCCGGGATCCACTGCCAGCAATCTTCTCTTCTATGCTTTCTCTGAGTCCCCTTTGGAACTTAGCCGCCAGGACCTCGGCATCCGGTAGAGCTCTCCTGAAGTGAGCATACTTAGCCAATTCATTAAACTTGACCAAATACTCATCTATCGTCATCTGTCCCTGAACAAGGCCCTCAAACTCGGCCTGCTTCTGCTCTCTAGCATCTCGGGGAAAGTATATGTCCAGGAACTGGGCCTCAAACATCTGCCAGGTGATTTCCCTAGCCTGGCCCCGAAGCAACTGAGCAGTGGTGGTCCACCACTCATGGGCATCCCCCTGCAGCAAATAGGTCCCATACAACAACCTTTGGTGATCTGGACACTCCATCACCATAAAAATCTTCTCCAATGCCTGGAGCCATCTTGCCGCAGCAACAGGGTCATAGAACCCATGAAAAGCCGGAGGGTCATGCTTTTGGAATGCAATAAGCATATTTCCTTTGTTAGCTGTATCCTCCCCGGCCTCTGCTCGGTAAGCTCGTTCCCCTCGAAGGTGACTAGGCCCTTCGGAACGATGACTACTCCCGCCAAAATGGCGACTTCCCTCTGCCTCTGCAGTAATCGGGGGAGAGGAAACTCGGTTCTCTCTCCGTAGAGACCTCAGCTCTACCAGCAAAACCTCATTGGCCTGCATCAAGGCCTCATTCGTTTGCCGGTTTGCACCCATCTCTTGCTGCATTGCTGCCAGGGCAGCAATCACCGGATCTGTGTGTGCGTTGGCATCCACCGTTCCACTATTGTTCTGGGTTCTCACCATGATACTGCACATGTCACAAACATAAGGGTGAGTTGATCAGGCACACACCTAATGATCGCACATGCAATATACACATAAAACACCCCACAACAATAGTCACCCACACACAACTACTATGCACAATGCTTCCCTAGGATTAACTGCTCTGATACCATCAAATGTAACCCCCCGTATGCATCGGCGTATTATCATTCAATTACGATCACAAAGCGCAGTAGTAAAATCAATAACAATTAATCCAGAAGCTTAAAAGGGTGACGTCCACACACGTCAATATTATATACAAATCAGTCTTGTACATTGTGCATAGTACAGTCAGCAAAACGCCCCTAAGGCCGAGCTCATCAACAAGGCCGGGCATATCCACAATACAATGCCGGGCTACAACACAAAACACATAACGGTAGAGCCGGCGTGCCCAAAATAATGGTTCCACACTGAACCCATCCCGGCTCGGCTTCTGGTCCGGAATCCCTCGGACAGCCTTGCTACTCGGGCCTCTTGCCCCGGGATCCGCCTTCCTCTCTGTGCTCAGCACCTGCAACACATAAGAAATCCCCAACCGGGGTGAGATAAACATCTCAGTAAACTCTGGGTTCTGGAAGGCCTCTCCTTCCCCAGGTTAACTTCCGAGATACAAGTATTAAAATCGGCATACATATATCTAGCCATTTCGGCCCTAGCCATCCCGACCATAGCCATTCCGGCTTTCACAAATAACATGTACATAATCACACGGATCATACGAGAGAAGATCATCCAACTTAATGGGCACAACTCCCGCACATCCATTGCCTGAGGAAGATCATCCAACTTAATGGGCACAACACTCAGGACTTCGAGTAGACACCTCGTAGGAAGCTCTCCAACTTAATGGGCATATTCCCTTCGAGTTCTATAGGACGTATATGGCACTTCCAAGAGAGATTCATCCAACGTCTTGGGCATTCCCTCTCAGGGTTTTTCATACACATTCATTGACCACATAGAGTTGTTCCACATCACTTTGGCTCTATGGGAAGTCCATATTTTGTCTATTCTACTGGCCAAAGAATCTCATACAATCACAATAATCAACAGAGTGTAAATCATATACATGTTCTCAAAGCAGTAAACAATTTTAATACATGCATCAAGTCATACAATAACCACCACTCCCTCGGAGCGTGGTGGAACGCCGTCGAGGAACGGCTTCCAGGACAGGGAGCTTACCTGCTTGAAGCTCTGCGCTGTCTTCTTTGCTTTCGCGGTTCCAGGCACCACGATTCTCAGTGTGCTCACCTGCATTCACGCATGCAAGAGATTACTCATAGTTCTGTATTCTTGCATGAAAAGAAGTTCAACTTCTTTTCCAGTTACAGAAAACAATCACCCAACCGGGGACTTGCAACCTCAGAGAACTCACAATCTCACCCTAACCCACAACCCCTAACACTCAGAGGTTTTGGACTCTTACATGTGCTTTCGTTCCAAGCTACAATTCCTTCAATGGCTTTCTCTTCTCAAGACTCACAACTCTTTTTTCTCGTTTAAAGGAGAAAGTGTAAAGAAAAGAGACTGATGGGTTAGGTGAGAAGTGACCCTTAATTTATTTATGTACACCCTCTGTGCCAGTGTACGTCACTGACATCAATCAAATGTCACTAAAATATCTTGGCAGTTTAATGGGTCGCGTGCACAGCACAAGCCTGTGGAAGCACCCACTGCTGAGCTGTATAACCAAGGGTTGACCTCAGTTTCACACCTCGGTCTATAACACATTCTGTCCTCGGTCTAAGGAGCTATTCACACCCCTTGTCTCTTCCGAGTTCTAATTACACTCACTGTATGACACCCTGGTCATACGAACTCGGTCCTAGGGATTGCAATCAACGCTCTCCTCTCATCCGAGCTCATCTCGTAACCCTTATTATCATGATTACCGCCCTCACAGATCGGTAATCACTATTATCATAAGCTTAAATGCCACATGGCCACCCGAGCCCTTACACATCATATCTTCATACTCTTATTTTCTCTTGGTCTTGTTGCACTTTGCTATCGCTCTCCGTCCCTGGTACCCAAATTTCCTCAGGATTTTTCTTATTTTAGGTATCCTACATTTCCTTTTTTGCTTGTAGTTTTGAACTTTTGCGCTTCTGCTTTTTACTATAACTGCTTTGGCTGCGATTTATCTTGGCTCAGATATTTTCTCTTCTATTTCTATTTCCTCTCGAGTTTCTTCTCCCTTCGTCCCTTTCTTGCACACTACATTTCATTTTAGTCTCCTAAGATGGAATTTACCCCTGAAAAGGAAACGCGTATACGCAGAACTGTCCCCCTAGGTCTGCATTCTGGTTCTTTGGCCTCCCTCTTCCAGAAGAGGAACAAGAGAAAACCCTTTTGCGCGCATCTTCTGGTCCTGGTAGTTCTAAAACTGGACTTGTCAAATCTCTCAATCCCCCAACATTAGGGTTAGCAACTCATCTAGAGTCTAGGGCGCTATTAGGGCCATCAGAATCTAGGGTGCCTCTTGGAGGTCCCAAGACTTCTTCTAAAATTGCCCTATTAGGTTCTTTAGAACAGAACAATGCGATGGAGCGCCATTTCGAAACTCGATTCAAGCCATGTTCCAAATGTCTTGAAGAATTTATGTACCTTGCAAGTATTGTTCATGACAAACAAGCTGATGCTTTGCTTGATTTATGTCAGCATAATTCGACTCTTATACCGAGATGCACTCCGTCGAGTGGGACCGGGGTATCATCGGCCCCGGTTGGCACTTCATTGGATTTAGATTCTCGCACCCACCAAGTTTTCCCAGGTATGCTTTACTGATTACTGTTCTTTATTTATTGTCATAGGTAATCATGGACACATCGTCAGTGGAAGTAGTCGGGGAACCTCAATCTGCCGGGTCCCAATCTCATCTTCTTTCTCCTGCCTTAGCCACCGAGTATCCTTGGGTTACCCATGAGTTGTTGCGCATTACTTCGATCCTGGATCCGGGGAGCATTGTCGCGCTCCCTGTTGGGAATCAGGAGGGTTTTAGTATTCGCGTGCCCAACTCGGTTGAGCCCGTCTGCTCTGCCCGGGAAAGGGACAAACCTGACTTCTTTTTATTTTCTAGGTAGGTGGTAACTCTTTTGGGGGTTCGATTTCCCTTTTCTGATTTTCAGATGCAAGTGTTAGATTATCTATGCGTTGCTCCTTCTCAGCTTCACCCCAACAGCTGGGCTTTTATGCAAGCCTTTGAATTCTTCTGTCAAAAGTTAGAAGTCCCTTGTACCCTTTCTTTATTCTTTTATTTCTTTAATGTTCATACTGCTCGGTCGGGTAAGGAGCCTGTCGAAAGGAAGGGGTGGACCTCCATCTCAGGTCGTAATGATCGTAGGCTCTTTGCCGTATATGCCAAATCCTTTAAGAGTTTTAAGGATAAATTCTTCAAGGTTGTCGCCGAACCCGGCTGAAAACCCTTTTTTCTTTGTTCCCCTGACTCACAAACAGTGTCATGGAAATTTCCATTATACTGGACCCATGCCCATTATGACTCCCCCTTTCTTCCTATCGAGTTGATGAGACCGAGTTATCATACTCCGATGCTTCCTCCGTGACTCGGATAGCTATGTATAAGGAGTCGCACGGTCAACAAGACATAGCTTACTATATTCGCTATGGTTAGTCCGGGTTCCTTTATGTCGCCATAGGAATGCCTTGATAATCAAATTTGATTTATATTATTTAATATCTGAAATGCTGTTGTACTTTATTTTGAAGCTATTGAGATGGGTCAATCTGACTCCGAGGCACGACCAGACACCGCCCGAGCCCCGGGGTCTTCTGAGCCTGTTGCTAAACCGCCATCTCGACCTCCTTCTTCTAAAGTTCCCCAGCCCCCAACTCCTGGTCATCTGAATGCTATGCGGAGGTCGAAGCAGCAAAGGAAGGTTACCAGTTCTGCCCCGGCCCCTACTCCTTCAGATCCTGTGATCAAGGCTCTGTCTTCTGAACTTGGGTCAACAGCACCAGCTACCTCTGCCCCGGCCCCCATAGTCTATGGATCCTTGGCTCCCATGGTTTCCTAGCCTCCAGCGCCAAGTATTCAGTTGGCACCCAGATCTCTCTAGGAGAGTGGTGTCACCCAAGAAATCTTTGAAGTTTCTTGGGCGCCGAGAAGATTTGCTGAGGTCGTGCCGTTCTCGAAGGCCAAAATAAACGAGCTTAGTCAAATTGAACTTGGGGCGCTAAAGTGTGCCACTTTGGTTGCGAGTCTAGCGACTCTAAATTCTAAAGCTTGCAAGATGGCGGCCGAGCTTGAAGCTTCTCAGGAAGAGAAGAAACAGCTGCACGAGGAGCTTCTTCTGACTCGAAATAATGCGGCTAAGGAATTGGAAGCCTCCCATGCCGAGCTCGAGGCATCCCAGGATGAAACAGAGAAGGCCCAAGAGGCGGCGGCTAGCATGGCATCTGATGTCTCTACTCTCCGGGCCAAATATCGCCAGGCTTTTGACCGTTGCAACGACATGATTAAGTTGCACGACAAGAAGGTAAAAGATTTGGCTAAGACCGAGGCCGAACTTCATTATGTAAGGTCTCAGCTTGCTGGGTCCGTGGAGGCTTCTTTTAATAATGCCTTGGCTTCTGAATCTCGGGGTTGAACTAAATACTTCAGGTATGCATTTCAAATCATATATTGGTGATGGTAAGCTGGTGGCGCTTTCTTCCAGTGAAGATTCAATGGAGACACCCGAAGATCCGGTGGAAGATGAGCCGACCTCTGCGAACCCCCTGAAGCACAAGTTCGACCGCTGGGGGATGCATAAAGGGTCAGGATGCCGGTTTTATATTTGTAGCTATTTATATTTTGTACTTATTTTTTCCGTGCTTTTTTCGAGTTTATTCTTGGCTTTATTCGTGTATTTGTACAATATTTTCATCCAATATTTGCTTTTCATATATTATCGCGTTCTAGCCAGAATCAATATGTTTGCATGCTTACTGTATATTCATTTGGCTGCCAAGGCCAACTATAATATTGTCAGAGGTAGATCTCGGTATTTCGATCCCGGTACAATTTTTCCCAGGTTATATCCAATTAACGTAACATGCCACAATCGCAAAGTGATCGTGTTAACCTGATCAGGGTTGGATTACACGTTTAGCATTGTAGGATAGTAGATATCACGTGTTGTGTACGCCACTTGTAATTTTCTTGAAACAAGAATATTTATTAATAAACTTTGGGAATAACTACAAGGATTCATGATCTCGATGAAAGAGACTTATACGAGTTACAGGTGTCGGAACGATCGACCCTGGCTCGTATTCTCAATTAAGGAGAAACACATGAATTGTAAATTATTTTAAATTCAACAGAAAAATACTAAGGGCTCGTGTCGCCATGAGGCTTTTTGTTCCTTATTCAAGAGTAATAGCCGCGAACTCAGCTGTAATATTTCTTCAATTTGTTCGCGTTCCAGGTGCGCTTTATTGCTTTGTTATCAAGAGACTCCAAAATATATACCCCCTGTCCGAGGCTCTGTGTGATTCGATATGGTCCTTCCCAGTTGGCTGCTAGCTTTCCATCTCGGGTGTTTCTGTTCCCGACGTCGGCTTTGCGCAAAACTAGGTCGCCTTTCTCAAAATACCTTGGTCTTACCTTTTTGTTAAACTTTCTGGCCATTACCTGCTTCATAGTTAGATCCCGGTGGTGTGCTGCAACCCGGACCTTCTCTATTAGGTCGAGCTCGGCGGCCAATGTCTCATTATTGTTATCCTCCCCTTCGCTGAGAGCATGTTTTCTTCTCTAGGATGGTTGACCGACTTCTGCGGGTATCATTGCTTCGTAGCCATATGTCATTCTAAACGGGGTCTCTTGGGTAGATGTCTAGGTTGTCGTTCTATGTCCCCACAAGACATAATATAACTGTTCCACCCAATTTGAGCTGGCCTCGTGCATTCATTTCTTTAGCCCGTCCAGAATGACTTTATTCGCTGCTTCAGCTTGTCTATTGGATTGCGGATGCTCCACAGAAGAGAAATGGTGTTTTATGTGGAAACTGGCCGTCATTTTCTGAAACTGCTTATCAGTGAACTGGGTTCCATTGTCCATGACGACTTCAACTGGGATTCCAAACCTTGATATGATACTTCTTTCGAAGAATTTTTGAACTGGGCCGAGGTGATGGTGGCTAAGGGCTCGGCTTCGGTCCACTTCGTAAAATAGTCAACGGCCACTATTAGCCATTTCATCTATCCCTCTGTTGCTTTAAACGGACCAAGGAGGTCCATTCCCCATTTGTAGAAAGGCCAAGGTGCGGTGATCGATGTCAACTCCGAAGGAGGTGACCATACGAGTTTAGCATGCTTTTGACAATTCTCACATCTTTTTACGTGATCTGAGGCGTCTGCCTTCAACGTCGGCCAGTAGTACCCGGCTTTGAGAGCTTTCATTGCTAAGGCTTTTGCTCCTATGTGTTGACCGTTGATGCCTTCGTGTATCTCAGCCATTACGTAGTTAGTCTGGTCCGGGCCCAGGCATAGTAACATTGGGGTGTGGAGACCTATGTGATATAGTTCGTTATCTACTATGGCGTACCTGGCTGCATCCCAGATTAATTTCTTGGCTTCGATTCCTTCGTCTGGGACTGTCCCTCGTTCCAAGTAATTGATTATCGGTTTCCTCCAGTCCTCGGCTGCTGAGATCACCATTACGCACGTGGGTTGGGAAATCTCTTGTTGGATAACCGTTCGATGATTGCCTGAGCCTTTGGTGCTGGCCAGCTTTGATAGTATGTCGGCTCGAGAATTTTCTTCTCTAGAGATATGGGCAATGACGACCTCGTCGAACTTGGCTATTATTTCCTTAACTTTACTTAAATATTTGACCAACAAAGGTCCTTTCGCTTGATATTGCCCTTCAATTTGTGCTGTGACGAGCTGAGCGTCGGTGAATACATTTAGCTTTTGGGCTCCTTGTTCCTTCGCCTGTATCAACCTGGCTATCAGTGCTTCGTATTCAGCCTGATTGTTTGATGTTGGGAAGTTGAGCTGCAGGGATTGCTCAATGGATACTCCTTCTAGACTTTCAATTATGATGCCAGCTCCACTTTCTTTCGCGTTGGATGAGCCATCAACATATAATTTCCAGATTTTCCCGCTGCCTCCGTTTGCCGGGGTTAGTTCTACCACGAAGTCGGCCAGAGCTTGGGATTTGATAGCATGCTAGGCTTCATATTTTATGTCGAATTTCAATAAGTGGATAGCCCAGCTCATCATTCTGTCGGCCAAATCCGGCTTGTGTAGGATTTGCCGGATTGGTTGACTGATTCGGATCACTATAGTGTGGCCTTGGAAATATGGGCGAAGCCTTTTGGCGGTTATGAGGAGTGCGAAGGCGACTTTCTCCAGCTTTTGATATCGCAATTCCAAGTTTCTAAGAGCTCGGCTTATAAAGTAGACCGGCGATTGGGATTTGTTAATTTCTCTGACTAACGCGGCGCTTACAACCTCTTCGCCTACTGATAGATAGAGGATCAGTTTTTCGTCGGGCTCTGGTTTTGATAGCACTGGAGGGGAGGCCAAACATTTTTTAATTTCCTGGAAGGCCGCCTCACATTCCGGGTTCCATCCAACAATTGCTTCCTTTTTCAAAAGTTTAAAGAAAGGAAGTGTTTTTTCCGCTGATTTTGGAAGAAAGCGTGTTAGCGCGGCTATCCTTCCCGTTAATTGTTGAACTTCTTTCCTATTGGCCGGGAACTGCATGTTTAACACAACTTTGCATTTGTCCGGATTGGCTTCTATGTCAACATGAACCCTAGGAATTTGCCGACTGTTACACCGAACGCACATTTGAGTGGGTTCAAGCAGATGTTGTGCTCCCATAGTCTGCAGAATGTTTCTTCGAGGTCGTGAATATGATTCCCGATTGTGTCCGTCTTTGCTATCATGTCATCTATGTAGACTTCTATGTTGCGACCGAGTTGTTGGGCGAAAACTTTGTTCATCATACGCTGATATGTGGCCCCGACATTCTTCAGACCAAATGGCATTACATTATAGCAATAATTAGCCTCGCCTCCTTTGAATGCTGTTTTTTCTTGATCTGTCGGGTACATGGCAATATGATTGTACCCAGAATAAGCATCCATGAATGATAACAACTTGAATCTAGATGAATTATCTACTAGCTGATCGATATTCGGCATTGGATATGAATCTTTGGGGCATACCTTGTTCAAGTCGGTGTAATCAACGCATACTCGCCATTTTCCATTGGATTTCTTAACCATCACCACGTTGGACAACCAGGTAGTGTACTGGATCTCTCGTATGAACCCGGCCTCCAGCAATTCTGTGATGTGTTTCTCAAGTGCCTGCTTTCGTTCCAGGCCAAGGTTTCTATTTTTCTGGGCTATCGGCTTGGAACCGGGATACATTGACAATTTGTGGCAACAAAAAGTTGACTTGATTCCCAGAATTTCAGAAGCTTTCCATGCAAATACATCTTGATTATTTCAGAGACACTTTGTTAATTCGGCCTTGATAACTGGATTGGCTATCTTGCCTATCTTACTGATTTGGGTCGGCTGACTCCCTATCTGAACATCCTCGAGTTCGTCAGCTGGTTCTGGCCTCCATTCTTCTACCTCTTCTCTCATGTCGAGCTCCACCAGATTTATTGGCTTCTTAGGCTGACGGTCCTCAACTTCTCGCCTAGCCCGGTCTCCTTGGCGTATCCGGGGTGGTGAAGATGAGCCGCCTTCACTTTCTCTTACGGCATTGTAATAACATTGGCAGGATTTCTTTTGATCTCCGCAAATGGTGATTACTTTGCCGTTGCTTCCTATCATTTTCAGCTTCTGGTGTTTGGTGGACACCAGCATGTCCCACTTGTGGATGGTGGGTCTTCCAAGAATAATGTTGTATGGTGAGGAGAAATGCCCTACGACGAATGTAACTCTTTTTGTTTTGAAGGCCTCTTTTGTTCCTAGTGTTAAACAGAGATCGATGGAGCCTTTGAGGCCGGTATTCTCACCATTGAAGCCTATTAACATATTTTTGCATGGCTTCAAATCTTCCTCGTCCAAATTCATTTTCTTGAAGGCGCTCCAAGAAATAATGTCGGCTGAACTACCATTGTCGACAAATATTCTCTTAACCCGCCGGCAATTAACTAATGTCCCGGTGATTACTAGACCATCTTCATGCCCGGGAACCACATCCTTCATGTCTTATTCTGTAAAATAGAGTAGCGGGAGATCGATTTTGCTGTGACTCCCTTTGAATCTGAGTTGCTCCTTTACTGAAAGGACTTCTTTAAGATATTTCCTGTGTTGATTGGCCGTATCTCCTCCTCCTCCCATGGCTCCAGAGATTACATTGCATTCAAACTCTGGTTCTGGGAACTCATCATTATCGCATTTATTTCTTTTCTCATCCTGGCTTCTTTGTGATTGGGCCTCGCTCTGAATGGTTTTTCGCTTGTTGCGCTGACCTTGGGTTTTGATTACGTATTGTTTCATCTTGCCTTCGCGAATAAATTTTTCTATAGCATCGTGTAAGTCCCAACATTGATCAGTAGTGTGGCCCGGCCTATTGTGGAATTCGCAGAAGCGAGAATAATCAAGTCCTGCCTTCTTGAAAATTGGACGGGGTCGGTCCACTATTTTCATGTCAGTCAGGGCAACTTCTCTCCATACTTGAGCCCGTGATGTGTTCAATGGGGTATATTTATCATATTTGGTTTCCTATCTTCCTGACCTAAAATCGGGATCAGGATTCTGGCTGGGATGAGGGTTCCCCTGGTGATGTCTATTTCTTGGTGGGGAAAGCTGTCTTCGGGGTTCTCTGGGAGCCGTGTTGGCAATCTCCATTTTCTCCAATTCCAAGTATTTCTTGGATAGCGTTCTGAACTCCAACAGAGACTTCACCGAGTCTTTGTATATCGACTTAGCTAGCCGAGATGATCCATTGAGTCCGGCTGATAGGAGATGCACGTGCACCTTCTCTTCCAAGCCTTGTACTTGCAGAGCAGCCTCTTTAAAGCGATCTAAATAGCTTTGCAATGTTTCTCCGGGTTGCTGACGTATCTTTCCCAGTGCGAACTCGGATTTTGGCTGTTTCTTGCTGGTTGCAAAATTTAGCAAGAATTTTTGTCCGAAGTCTTCAAAGTTTTGGATTGACCGGGGTGGTAACATGTGGAACCACATCTGAGCAGCGCCGGACAGGGTAGTGATGAAAATCCGTGAGATTATTGGCTCATCAATGCCTCGGACGCACATTTACATGTCAAACTCGTTGATATGCACTTGGGGATCTAGGCTTCCATCATATTTTGACAGGAAAGAGCCATCAAAATCCTCTATGAATTGTGCATTGACAATTTCATCAACCAAAGGACTATTGTTTTGTTGTCCTCGTCGATACTTCCTTCGATTCACCCTCGCGTTGGTGGCTTGTTGTGGGGGCGACATGGATGATCCTCCAAGTTCGAAATGATTAACTGGTCCCGGCGTTTCTACCTCGACATGAGTGTGGTTTCTGTTGAACACCGGGATTGGATTGGCTTGGTGTCGTGCTTCGGTCCTGGTTGGGTGAGGGGGTTGTTCCTGATCCCTTCCTTGGACCGGCCTCTCCATGTTTCTGATGCGTTGTTCCATGTACTGTATGCGCTATTCCTCGTCATGTCTCCATTTCGCGCTGCGTTCATCTAACTGTATCAAGATATTAGTGATGTCCTCCTGTCGTTGGAGGGCGTGTCATTTTTCCAGACTGTCGATCCGGGATAAGATTGAGTTGAGTGCGTTATGAATAAAATGCTCAGCAGACTCTGGCTCCATCCCTGCTAATATGTGTGGTGGATTGATTGGCATACCCAATCTTGGCTGGGCAGGGGACAAAGCGGTGTCTGAAACTGTGTCAGTTACGTGCACAGCCTCTTGTGGAACCACATTAGTAGGTAGTTCCTGTCGTCCTTCCAACTAGTTGCTTCTTGTGTTTACCATTGTGAATCGTGGGAGTTGAAGTTTAACGTTCCCCACAGACGACGCCAATGTTCTGTTCGTGATGAACAGAAATGTCCAACAAGGTATGTTGGAAAGTTAATATAGGATCAATACTCTCTTTGGAGATATTAATGAAGGTATAATATCTCAGGGAAGATCACCACTAGACAACACCAATGGTGTGAGGTGTGTGCACAGTGTAAATGAAATAGAGAATAAAATGTTGCGTACCTTATTTTCTGAAAGTAGTTGTATTTATAACCACTGACCTGAGAGTTATTTGGGGGAGATTCCCCCATAACCTAGGCCAAGATCTTCGGTTAGTTGCTTGGGACGGTTGAAGCCACATTCTTCTTAGTGGCACTGGCTGAATTAACTTAGTCTCAAATGGACTTCCTCTCTAATTGGGCCTACTTCTACTATTCGTAACAATAAGTATAATTTTAATTTAAAATTTAAAATTGTAACTCAACAAACGTTTGGGAAGTGTCGCTAGGGTCTCACATTGAACCTAAAACTCTCAAAATGTTGAGGTACATTCGTTTTTTCATTTTCGCATTTAGGGTTCCTTCTGGGAAGTTCAAAATGATCACATTCTCGTTCTCGCAAATCTGAAATTGTTCACGCAACACTGTTTTTCTCGTGAATTCGGAAATGTTCACAAAATTCTCTCTTTCTTGCGGATTCGGAATTGTTCACGCCTTACTCTCACATTCTCACATCTCAGTAATTAGCTTTGTTCTCACATTCAATCAAGTTTTATTTCTCGCTAATTAATTCCATGAATCATTTTCCCTAAATCAACTCTTCGCTGAATTTGCACTTCTAATCGATATTCTTCACTCTCAAGTGTTTGTTGTTGGTTTCTGTATGTATTTCCATTGTCGAGGCACACATATTCGTGGGGGGAAAAATTGTTCTCTTCTATCAGGTACTAGCTCCAAATCACAATTATTGAGTTCGCTGATTCCATTTTTAATCCTCTGTTCAGTTTAGTTTAATTTGTAGTTTCATTTATTGTTGTAGACATGTAGTTGTACCTTTAATTAGGGGGAGAAAAAGAAAAGGCTATAAATTCAAATTGAATGATATTTCAACTTTTTGCTTGTGACTTGTTGACTATGCTTAGGAGTCTTGGGAATAAAAGGAAGATGAAGCTGAGAATGGAGGTTTGGAAAGAAATTGAAGTATAGAAATATATGCATATGCAGTAAAAACTCCAAATATCCATAATTCTGTAGTTAAGCACTGCTATATTGGCAAGGGTAGAAGGGGGAATTATGTAGGCTATGACAAACTTACATAGGTGGAAATAAGTGTTAAAAGCATTGTGGTAAAGTTAGAGGCTGCGTGTAGTTTTGCTATAGGCAATCATTTGGGTAGTTTTGGGGTAGGCAATCATTGGGTAGTTTTGGAGTGGCTATTTCCACATGGCAGAGAAGTTTTCCTTCTGATTTGTTTATATTCATTCTCAATTTCTATACTTTCAGTATAGTGCATATTAAGATTAGTTTTTAAGTATCCAATAGTAGAGTTTTCCTTAGATTATTTATTTTGAAAAAGATTATCATTTTTAAGTTATAACACTATGCAGCTTCTGGTTTGCCTCCGAATGTTAATCAGGAGGTGTGTTTATGAGAAAACTAGTAAGAAGGATATTTCAAAGTTGTTCCCCGGTGAGGTTCTGCCTGAATTTCAAAAACTGTGGACACTTTTGTTGCACAAGTTTCAGCGAGAGTGGTAGGATATGTGATGAAAGATCAGGTCAAATATTTTACTGCATATTTTGTTTGTGTATGTAAGCTCAATTGGGTACTTAAATACTAATCAACACTAAACATGCAGTGAGATATCAAAGACATAACTGTTTTCTAGCAGTAATTGGAAGCTGTAATGTTAATTCCGCAACATGTCAATCTAGAGCACCTAGAATATATGCTCCTTCCACTCTCCTCATCAAACTTAGCAACCACTTACTCTTGCTCATACAAATTGGGTACTTAAAAACTAATCCACGAGGTTGCTGATACAAAGGCTGATGTCAGTTCCTTACTTTGTAATCTATATTATTTGAAATTTTCTTTATTGAGTTTGTTTACTGAACTAGATGTCACATGGTTATATTGAATAGAATTGTTGGCTGTAATTTGATGTTTAAATTTGTAGTGCTTGGAAAATTCCATTCAAAAATAATTCTTCCTCAGAAAATTTTATTTGTTGTCTTCAGTTATGGGAGAATTTGTGGTATTTCTGGTTTCTGTGGTCTGAGTTTTGGTGTATTCATCTTGAGCAGGATCTTAGTATTCATTTTCTTTGGCCTAGTTATCTTACCTGCATGATTCATGCAGCATTAATGCTGTAGAGGAGGAGTTCATATTTTTATACTGGAGTTGGTGTAGAGCCAAGGTTACAGACTTTCATTTCTCATTATACACATGAAGGCTAGACCCAATTGGATGCTTGATGATGCTGTCATAACCTGGTGATGTATGCTTAAGCTACTTGGCTGTGGATCTCAATTGCCATTGTATGGCAATGCAGAAAGCACCATCACGTGTTAATGAGGAATGGAAATTTAGTAAATGTTGAAGGACTTCAATAAAGTTTGGGTTTAACATGTAAAGCTTATGTTGTGGGGGTTTGTGTTTTTCTTCCAATATGACCATGATATACTTTCTAGTTTGTAACGTTTATTTTGTGCATTGTGGGTGGCATTCCTTATGACATCTACTGTGTGCTTTTTAATATAATATTATTTGGATTTAAAAAAAAAAAATAGTTTAGGGTAAAAGTCACCTTGTGTGCAAGATATGCTTCTTGGTCCTTTATCATACATGATAGCATGTTTATCTTTTGCCTTAAACATGATCTCTTTCTCTCTATGAATTCCTGATAAATTATTTTTATTTTTTATTTTTATATATGAGGCTATGGTCATTGAGTGGGTCGTACTGCAAGAGCTGGAAGAGTCGCTAACAATGGCTGATAACTTTTTAAAAGCCATTGTGAGTAATCATTTGAAGAGTCGTTGCATTTTTCAGCTTAATTCATATTTCCTTGCACAGTTTTCCTTATAAGATTAAAAAAGTTGTGCATGTTGATCTGGAAGTTGGGTCGCATTTACATAGATTCTGTCTACAAATGTTAAATTTTCCCAATTAGTTATTCATGCTTGACATTTCATGAAAGTTTGCACATCAAACATTCACCTAGCATCCTCTACAGAGAAATATCCCATTCATTATTATCTACTAATTTTAGTTTTAGTTTGGTCTGATTATACAGACCTTTCCTATTAATCACCTTTTAAAAATATATACCCGAAGGAAATATAGATACCTTTATTGTTTTTACATGTAGCTGTATGTTTAATTCTACTAGTAATTTGGATTTTCCTAGTTGAAAAGCTTATTGATTCTCTGTTCAGGTAGAGAACATGCAAACTGAAAAAAGAAAAAGAAAGTTGATGTTTTAAACGAGCCATTATATAATCTCTTCTCATACATGTCAATTTCAATTAATAAGGCAAAGAGAGCAGCAGGTCCAAAGCTGAAAAGCCGCATTATTAACGAGCAATCTATGCATAAGGGTCTCATATAATTGATCGAATGGAAGACCAGATTTCTGAAGTACTTCAAGAAGAGAGATTTTGATTTTATTTATTTGTTAAGGCTTCATTCTTTTTCATTTTTCACTTTTTTTTTAATATTGTATTTATTTATATTATCAATTTATTTCAGAATCAACTCTTAAGAGTGAATCAATGTATGATATTTCCTGATTTTGATGGTTACAATCATACTGCAAAAAAGGCTAGGAGAGGGAAACATAACAACATAGAAGATGTGTGGCCTTGACAAGAGTACGTTTGATCATGACTGTTATAGGAGAGGACTTATTTCCCCTCATTTATTGAATTCTCTTAGCCCGAATTTGTGCTGACCTATTGGATTTCCCTATCTATTGTAATTTTCCTTAATATTGTTAGATACTCAACCATTAAGGCCAAGTTCTGATACCAACCAAAATAACATTAGTCACACTAAAAGGGGGTTAAATGGTGTGTTAATCAAATATATAATAAACTTATATAAACTTTTAACGCATATATATATATATATATATATATATATATATATATACACATATTTGGGAATGTAGAAGAGGGATAGATTGTCCATTGAGGAGAAAAATAGATTTTAATGAATACAAGTTTAATTGTCCAAAGACTTAGTAACAAAGAGTCCTTTTAAAACCAATTTTCAAAAAAACACTTGGTACTAAACAAGTGATTGCGAGTGTTGATAGAATGCTCAATAAACCATAAAGGAGAAAAGTAGAAACACTTAATTTATACTAGTACACTCAATCTAAGTTACGTCTAGTTCTCCTTAACTAAACAATAAATGGTTCTACTATTCAAAACTTTTTTACAAACAAGTATTTTGATTGGTCACTCATGGTTTTACAAGTATTCTTAATACCATTTCTGGAAATTTTTTAGACATCCACTGAATATAAGAAACCCAAGTATTTTTTAACTTTAATCCACTCATGGTTTTCACAAACAGTAATTTGAATGAATACAAGTATTCAACAACACTCGAAGAGTGAATAAAAAATAATTTTCAATTACAAAATGTCAAAGTGAGCTATGAGTGGATAGATTGTATATATTCACTCACACATTTGGAAATGCAGAAGAGGGATAGATTGTCCACTGAGGAGAAAAATAGATTTTAATAAATACAAGTTTAATCGTCCCAAGACTTAGTAACAAATAGTCCTTTTAAAGCTGATTTTCAAATAAAAACTTTGTATTAAACAAGTGGCAGAGAGTGTTGATAGAAGAATGCTCAATAAAGCATAAAGGAGAGAAATAGAAACACTTAATTTAAACTGGTTCACTCAACCTCAGTTACGTCTAGTTCTCCTTAACTTAATAGTAAATGATTCTACTAATCAGAACTTGATTACAAACAAGTATTCTAACCTACCACTCCTGGCTTTACAAGTATTCTCAATACCACTTCTAGCACTTTCTTAGACTTCCTCTAAATCTTAGAAATCCAAGTATTTTTTAATACTAAGTCATTATTGGATTTCACAAATAGTAGTTTGAATGAATACAAATATTCAAAAACACTCAAAGAGTGAACAAAAAATAAAGCTCAATTACAAAATGACTTTACTTAGCAAAGAATAAATAGATGAAAACTTTGTATTAGTCGTCCAGTATTTTCAGCAGAGTTTCGCTTCACTTAATTTCTTGTTTTTCGGTAAGTATTTCTTTACTCTGGTTTTTGGGTAGTGATTACCTTTTATAGACTTCTGTGAGTGATCCATTACAGGATCAACATTGATTCCTTGTAAAGACCATTGTCTCACAGTGAAGGAAAAGACTATGTGACATGCTCTAATTTGCGAGGATATGTATGATAGTACCGACAGCCACATGTGCTCCTTGTCTTTTAGCAAAAGCGGCCTTCAAAGAATATTCTTATCAACATCTTCTATTAAGTCCTTTCCTTAAATTCAAATATTAGCATTTCAAAATAAAGAGAGGCAAAATGAATTTGTATATGATGGAATACATGTACTTCCTTTTTACGATTACCATAGACTTTTTGTTAGTGCTGATCATTTGAAAAGATGTATGAGTTACTTATTGGCTAGATGTGTGGTATAAACAATAACATAGTTTAAAAGACTAATTGCCATAAAGAGTGGATGCCATTTAGTTTTAGAGCGTTGGGTGTTGAATAAATATTTAACATAGCAATCCTTCTTGGATGATACAACGTATTGTTAAGTCCTTTAAGAAATAGAACTTGTCCACTTGTCAAAAACTCATTAGCATATTATTGATTTATACTTTTGTAATTCATCAAAATCCAAGGTAGATGAGACGAGTGGTCATCTAGACCTAACAATTTTGGGTTTATTATGATGCAAAAAATAGTTTTTTTTTTTTTTTTGTGGACACCTATTGAAGATCCAGGAGAATTTTCACTCAATGATTTCTCATATACTACCTATTACCAAGGGAAATTGATAATTAAACCATCACCAAGAAATATTGAGAATGGGTTTATTTCATTTTTAGAATGAATACAATATGATATTTGTAAACCAATACACTCACCATGTGGACTATTTACATATTTCATGGTTTTAATTGATGCATCAACTAGATGGTCACACGTTTCCTTGTTGTCAACTCTCAACTACACATTTATGATATTGTTGGCTCAATCAATCTGAATAAGAGTTCATTTTCAAAATTATATAATTAAGAGAACATGTCTTGATAATGGTGGTTAATTTGTTCTCATCCTTTTAATGAGTATTGAAATTTATGTTGAACATCCTGCAAAACATGTTCATATGCTAAAGAGATCAAAACTTTTAATGTCTTCTTGGGGACATACAATCTTGCATGTTGCAATATTGATTCCCATCATGTCAACAAATTATAATTAGTTCTCCCCTTTTGAAATTGATTTTCAATTAGCAACCTTATATTTCCAATTTAATATTTTTTTCAAATGTGTTGTATATGTTCTAAATATGATTCCAATTGTTCAATCACAGCACACTAAAATAATTCTTCAAATGAGGTTAGAAATATATGTTGGATATGAATCTCCATATGTAACAAAATATGTTGAACCATCAATAATACATTTATTTACAGCTACATGTGTCGATTGTTTTTTATTTTGAAATAGTTTTTCCAACATGAGAGAAGATAGTAAGTAGTTGGAAAAAGATTAGTTGGAATGAATTTTCATTATCTTGATCCTCATACAATTTGAATTGGAAGTTCAAAAGAAAATTTAGTTACAAAGTTTAGTCAAATGGAGTTGCTAAATCATGTCTATCAATTGCTAATGCTCCAATAAAATTTGATGTCTTTGTTGAACAATATTGCATAATGAGTCTTAGATATGCATGAAGCATGCTAAACATGTTAGTTCCAAAGATAAAAATACTCAATTAATAAAAGAATCTAAAAAGTAGGATGACCAAATTGAAGTAATGAGAATGCCAAAAAATTCCTCTAACATAATTATATATTTTAGTTCCAAAAGAACTCAGGTATGTAAAATTAGTGAAAATAAAGTGATATCAAATTATGTCATGCATGAAATATGATGGAACCGAAATAAAGTCAACATTGACAATATATTTGCATATAATATATTTCTAAACATAATAAATGATATTGAGGATCAAGAATCAACTTTCATTAGTGTTTGTTGACAAAGAAATGATTGACCAAAATGGAAAAATGTTATTGAAGCAGAATTTGACTCACTTGTTAAGCGAAAGGATTTTGGACTTGTAGTTCATACACCTGAATGTGTAAAACTAGTTAGATACAAGTGAATTTTTGTGCAAAAGCAAAATGAAAATGGTTAAATTGTGAGATTCAAAGTATGACTAGATGCTTATGGATTTTCTGATTTTAAAGAGACATTCACATGTAGTTGATACAAATATTTGTCAATATTTAATTAGTATGGCTGCTTATGAATGACTTAATTTACATCTAATGGATGTTGTTACAACTTATTTGTATGGCTCTATGAAAAATGACATTCATATGAAACTTCCAGAAGGATTTAATTTGTCCAATAGTGCAAGTTCTGGAGAACATCAATCAAATTAAATAAGTTTCTCTATGGATTAAAACAATTAGGATGCATGTGGTATAACAATCTTAGTGAGTATTTTTTAAAAGAATAGTTTAGAAATTGTCTATTTTGCCCTTGAAAAGATTTTACTTTCCGTAATTATTGTTTACGTAAATGACATAAATATTATTGGAACTCTTGAAGAGCCTCCAAAAACTATAGATTGCTTAAAAAAAATATCTGAGATGAAATATATAGGAAGGACAAAATTTTGCTTTGGATCACAAATTGAATATTTAAAATATTTTTTTTGCATCAAGAGGCTTATATAACAAAGATGCTGAAAAGGTTTTTCTATATGGATAAATCACATCCATTGTGCACTCCAATGGTTGTAAGGTCTTTAGATATGGACAAATATAATTTTAGACCTCAATAAAAGTATGAAGAGTTATTGGTCCTGAAGTACCATACATTAAGGCTATAAGAGCACTATTGTATCTTTATTGTCAATTTACTAGCAAGATATAGTTCTTCACCTACACAAATATATTGAAATTGAGTGTAGCATATGTTTTGTTCTCTCAAAAGAACCATGGATATTGAGTTATTTTATTCAAAATTTTCCTAGTAAGATGCAAATGTTGGTTATTTGTAAAGATAAATATATGCAGGTTATTCCAACATGTACGAGAAACTTGTGGTTTGTCTTCAAGAAAAATGACATCAGCAATTATATGTATGTGAAGATAATGTTGCATGTATTGCTCAATTGAAAGAAGGATACATCAAAGAATATAGAACAAAAGATGTTGGTTATTTGTAAAGATAATTATATGTAGGTTATTTCAACATGTATGAGAAACTTGTGGTTTGTCTTCAGGAAAAATGGCATCAACAATTATATGTATATGAAAATAATGTTGCATGTATTTCTTAATTAAAAGAAGGATACATCAAAGAAGATAGAACAAAGCATATTCTACCAAAGTTCTTTTTCATCCATGATCTCCAAAAGAATGGTGATATAAATGTTCAACAAGTTCGTTTGCATGAAAATCTCGAAGATTTCTTTACTAAGTTATTACCAAGGAAGACTTTTGAGCAACTGACTCACAAGATTAGATTTCTTGATCTTAAAGATGATTGTCTGCATGAGGGGGATAAATAAATGCGTTTTGCACTCTTTTTTTCTTCACCATGGTTTTGTCCCATTGGGTTTTCTTATTAAGATTTTTAATGAGACAAGTGAAAATATACTGAAGAATGATACTCTCTTTCCTTCATTAGCTTTTTATCCCATAAGATTTTTCCTAGTAAGGTTTTAACGAGACACATTCTTAAATAATGTACATTTAAGGAGGAGTGTTATGAATAATCTATTTGTGGTTGCCTATATATTTTGTTACCTTTTATGATCTTTCCTTATTTCTATTGATCTTTTGTAACTTCTCTTGAAAAGAATACACAATTATTATTCTCTCTAAACACTCTTTTCTTTTCTTCTTCTCTACTACTCTCTTTACTAAGTTATGAATAATCTAAACACTTTTATTAGGGACTCAATTTTAGAATAAATTAATGTTTTAGACTCTTTCTAGTCTAGCTTTGTCTTGTATGGAGAGAATTTTGGAAACCTTAGTTTGACTATTCACATACATAGCCATTAAAAATTTAAGCAATAAATATATCAACAATCAGAGAGATTAAAATAATTAAAATTAATAAAAGAATTTTTATAAATTAATTTTTTTTGTGAATGTATGAAAACCTAACAGCAAGACATTTTATATACAATTAATAAAAAAATTTGAAAAAATAAAAGTACATCTCAGTAATGTTAGGGATAATTTTGAAAAATATATAAATTAAGGACTAATTAATGTTATTTATAAAATTAATAGGATTCACATAGTTTTGTAAAGTCTCAATGTGTTCACATAAACGGGAACAATCTATTTAGCAGGAGAACTCATGTTTAATTCCCACTATGTGCACAATTTCTTTAAGTGAGCAACAACCACACACCGTGATCAAGATTAGCCTCTGACCCGGTTGCGAGACACTCGTGATCTTTAACCCAAGACAAAAAAATATAAGGCTTACATATATTTTTTTATCCATAATAAGTATCTGATTTTTGCGTCCGCTCTCTAATAAATTTTTGTTTTGCATTGAGTTCCTAATAAATCAACAAATTTGTTTTTGGTCATTGATACTTTTTTAATCCCTAATAAATTAGCGAATTTTGTGTTTAATCCCTAATAAAAAAAATCATTTGATATTAGTTGGGACTAAAATAAAATTTTCTAATTTATCCGAGAACAAACACAAATTTTGTTAATTTATCAAGAACTAAAGCAAAATATCAATAACTAAAAATAAAATTATTATTTATTATGAACTCAACGCAAAACAAAAATTTATTAGAGAGAAAATGTAAAAAATCATATATTTATTAGAGATAAAAACATATTTAAGCCAAAAATATATATTAACTAATTTTTTTAATCTTGGTGACTTATTGAAAGAAGTAATTTTTATACTACCTCGGTTCCTTTTTGACTGTTTGAACTTTTGGAATTTTTTTTTGTTCTATTTAGTTCACTAATAACATCGATAAGCAAAATTTGCTATGAAAATCAGATGAGAATATAAAGATTTTATTGAATCACAGGCAACAATTGCTAGCAGGTAACAACTAATGTTTCAACAGGTACCACATATGTCTAGTTAAATGCGGCATTTGATAAGTTCACTTGACAGCTATCTTGTACACTTCCTACTATGATTTTTGAACATCGAAGTGCCTTCTTTTCAGAAATTGGTAGCTAATCACAAAATGCCATCTTCCCTGTTGAAGACTTTGAATGAATGTATCTTCATGTTTGTATCCTTTACCAATCTAAGGAATTTTAAATTTCAAAGTTCTAAGTTGATGAAGCTGCACACATATTGCCTATATAAGAACAAATATAGAGTAAGTCACTCTTCTTCAACTTCCTATAAGTATCATAAAAGACCATACATAACCTTATGGACATATAACCATACTGAATTGTATCCAGTAGAAGCTCAGAAGTTTAGGTAGAAAACTTATATATTGCACTAGAGCCAGCAAATTCATCTAGAGACACTGCCTACACATAGACTAGGAATTTTGAAACAGAAGAAAAGAGCAACGAAATGAAAGCATAAAGAAATGAAATATTTGCTGCCGCATGAAAGGCAACATTAAATTCGAGTAAATATTTAGAATGCTTAGCCAAGGTAGATCTCAAACTCGCGCAATGGTGAAACTGAACAATTAGTAGCACTCAATAGTTCCAAAAGATTCATTTAAAGTGTGTTTGGATAAAGCATTTAAATTGGGAAAAGTAATTTAAACAAGAATTTAAAATTTTTTAAGATAAAATTTCATGTTTGGATATTTTATTTGAAAAATTTTAAAATTTAAGAAATGTTACTCAGGAATTCAGTTAACTAAAATTAAGGGATTTTAATTTCTCAACTAAAAAGAGAGAATTTGAAAATTCTCTTATACTCTCCGCTCGCTAACTCTCTCTCTCACGCTCTCTGCTCTCAGACTCTCGCTCTCCCTCCCTCGCTCAGATTCTCATTCATTTCTCTCGCTCGACCCTCCCTCATTATCACTTTTGCAGATTCGTTGCTCTCTCTGGTTTGTTAATTTCTCATCTCTGTTTTTTTTTTCTTCTCTAATCTAGGGTTTCTTGATTCAAAGTTTGTCATTGATTTGTGTTTTTTTATTTTGTTTCTTAATCTTGATTTCAAAGTGGGGGATAACATAAACTTGTTTCATTTACAAACTGTGTGTTTCCGTTAATGCCTTGGGTGAAATTATTCACTATTTATTACTCTAAAAAAAGAGTAATATGATAAGCTGCAGTATGAACAGAGCCATGCAAACAAAAATTTGATTAACCGACATGTTTGATTGATGGGTTTCGCCTTTGTCAGTTGAGGGATTGGTATTGAAAACTAATATGATTTGCTGAGTTCTTCATTGCAACTTTCTTTGTGTGTATACTATTACTTTGTGTATCTAGGGGAAGGGTAATGAGATACAGGGCCATTCTTATCTATTCAGTTTGATCAATAATGTTCGCCCCCTGATGTCATGTGAATTAAGAGGAACGTATTGGTAGTTATTAATAATGTTTGTCCCTGATATCATGTGAATTAAGATGAAGTAGAGTTATGCAATTCTGGTGTACTTGTTGTGTAATGTTGGTTTCACACCTAAATTGGTACATCTTGTTCCAATTTTGGTGTTTAATAATATTATCTTATGCTTGTCCCAAAAAAAAGTTATTATGATAGACTCTTTTTATATGATAGGACGGTGCAACTTAGCATTCTATAACTATCTCTATTAGAGGGAGGGAGTTTTTTGGTTTTAATTTTTTGGGTTTTGAATCAAAAGAGTATCCATGGCTTCAAAGGCACCTATAAATAATATGTCATGACAGTTAGAAAAAATGATATTTTGATTGGATTCTTAACAACCAAACTAACACAATGCAATGACCAATTAGATTCCAAATAATAAATTTATATAAGAACATGTTTGCTGACTTGGTTTGCATAATAGTAGTAGTTTATAAAAGATGTTATTTTTTAATTATGAAATAGATGATAATATTTAACTAAAAATGTCATTTTTTAAAAGCATTAATTTTGTTTTAAGTAAATATTATTTTGCTTGTTTTAATACTCTTATGGGAGTGCAAACAACTTAAGTCATGAAAATGGAAATTTTACCATAAAGGGTATAAAAATGATTAAATGAATGACTATATGAATACTATATCTTATGGTGTTTGGAAAATAAAAAATAAACTACAATATCATAATGAACTCTACTGCAAGATGTTTGGAAAATTCATGCATTACCAGTGTCCAACTAATCAAATTTAGTGGATCCTCACCTTCAATTATAATGATTTATCCATTTAGGTATTGATGATAATTGTAAGTTGAATGAAATTGTTTATCAAATAACCACAAATTCATTTAACAAATGAAGGAAAGAAAAAAGAAAAGTAAAGCATTGAGTGAAAACAACTAAAAGGTTAGAACTATTGACCTATGGCAAACAGCTTTTGGTAATTTTCTTATCAAATTTCCTCATTCTTTCTGTGTAGCTCTTGTAGAATTTTGTAACATCATTTATGGCACTACCATGCTTGAATTTTGTAAGATATCAAATTATATATAGATTACACATGAGGTTAAGGGTGGATCTCTAGACCCATGAATAAAGGCTCAAATTGCAAAATTGTAATTATTTTTACATATTCTCATCATTAGTATTTAGTATTCTCACTTTTTGTCATTTTATTCTAACCTTGTCGTGAGAGAAGAGTGACAAATCATGTTTTATCATATTCATGTATAATCATGCTATATGGGTAAATAAGCTAGTAAATAAGGAAATGATATATAGAGATGATTGAACAATGTAGCAGTGCCCACTTTCAACTTTATGATATTCACGTGCATATTTTGGGTCATTTGGAAAACAATGGTTTGATTATTATAGGATAAATAAGTTTATATATCCTCTCATATATCTTGAATATAAGTCCCTATATTTTTTTTCTTATGGTTAATTATGTGTCTAGGTTTGAAAACTGTATACCAACATTACTAATATTATGATTTTTTTGTTGATATGCAGGGACATATCGTGAGAATGTCTTTTGCCTTGTGTAGGGACTACTTTTTTTTTAATTAAGTTTTTCAAACTATTTTGATGTTTTAGGTTGTATGTTTTATATTTTAATAATGACGATTAAATGTAGATGAAATATTTTATTATATGCTTTCTTTTGTTTTAATTTTCTTGTTGGAATATTTTTTTATGCTTTAGTTCTAAATTTATATTTTAAAAATATAATTGGACAAGAATATATATATATATATATATATATATATATATATATATATATATATAGATTTTTAAAGCAATTATTATAAAAATAATAATTTTTATTTATATGACCATTTATATTTTTAAAATATAATTGGATCAAAAAAATTAAATATAATAAATTGAAATTATTTAATTCAAACAAAGAATTCAAAATATAAGAAATTTAAATTGTTTTATCCAAACAAGAAATTTCAAATTAAAGGAATTTAAATTGGTTTATTTAAACAAGGAATTTTAAAAATCCAAAAATTTTAATTGATGCATTTCAATTTCTCTGAAATTTTAAAATGCTCCATCCAAATACACTATTAGGGAACATTGACATTGAAGAATATCAAATCAATGGTCCTGTTTCAGCAGAAGATCCAACTATTTGTATTTTACAGATTCTTCTAATAGAAAAAAAAAAGTTAGTTTGAAAAGAGAGACTACATAGAATAAATGCAGGATAAGATCCTCATGAAGAAATAAAATTGAAAACAAATAGAGTATCTCTCATCCCTCTACTTATCTGTCAGGAAAATTCAGCTTGAAGAACCACAAAATGAGGCCGTAAAACCATGCCAACCTATAAAATATTTAAAGGCAACAAATCTTCTTTATAGATGGTCTGGAAATTTTGCAGCTATAATGGTTGCTTAATTCAACTAGACATTATCATGTTTGAATTCAGCTCAAAACCTCCAAGTCTCCAACCAAACAATGGTTTGGACAAAAGCTTCAAGAGACCAGATTTTGCCCAAACTACATTCCAAACACATTATAATAAAATAAGTATTTTGTCTTCTGCTTGATGATTTAAATTGAGTGATTTATCAAGTCTTTCAAGGACAGGTCGAATAATGAAATCATACCAGGAAGAGATTTGGTATAAGAAAGGTATACATTAAAATCAAGGAAATGCACCCAGACATGTGCAAAATCATCCAAATAAAGTTCAAGGTGCAAGCTTCAATCCTTTCTGAATCTCTAGGGTCAAACAAGCAAATAAAGTTCTAGATGAAATTAAAAGGCTTATCAAGGAACCTTTACAGGATAATAATAATAATAATATTATTATATTAGAGTTGACAAATCTTAGGAGACAAGAATCAGAATGGGAAAGAAAAGAGATTTTGTTGAATATGGCACAGTGGTAAAGTTGTGTCTTGGTGACCCCCTTACCTGCGCATAGCGTGGAGCCTCCGGACAATGGGGTTACGTGGTTGTTTTTTTTTTTTAGTAAGAAAAATACAAAACATAGGAGAGAAAACTTTCCTCCAAGGATTTCCCCTTCACAAAGGATTTATCCTTTCACAAAGAGTTAATGTTCAATTGCAATTGATCCAAATCCAAATCTCCTCTATCCTTCTTCCTCTATTTATATCTAATAAATCCCTCTAACTAACTAGCTAACTTATTAATAGTCTAACTATGTTAACTAACTTTCCCTTCCACTTATATCCTAACAACACACAAATTAGTTCACTGAATATACAAAGGACATCAAGTTGATCCTCCACAAATTTTGGACATCAATTTTGTCCAAAACTGCTATAATATCCCTTCACATAATTTTGAGAAATATTTTCAAGGCTGTTATGATCACTGCTATGAAATGGAACTAGCTAGCTCAAATTCTTTAATCAAAGAATGTAACATTGCAGGGCTATAGATTTTTCCCCTCATAAATTTCGATTTGAAAAACTTTTAGAAACAGTCTACAACTGCAATTGCGGCCACAACGTCAAGAGGTTAAAGTCTCCGCGACCATATCACTACTGCAATTGCAGCCACATCAGCCAAATTTATTGTAATTTGCTGCAATATCAAGGATCACAATAGAAACCACAACTGGGACTGCAATTTAAAACCTTATGCAACAATTCAACTATGATACTTTTACCCATTTGACCTTTCCTACATTCTTCTCAATAATTTTCACTGTTTTTGCTCTTTAGAGATTGTTGGCACTAGCAACACATCTTCAACATCTATGTGCAGCAGCACACAAGTTAAACCACATTCACACAATTCCCTTTAGCTTCACTGGCCTATTCAGCTATAATGTCTCACCAAAATCACTCACACCACACACTCCATCAAGTTGCAGCATCACACACAAATGTGGTTCATTCAGCCACAACATACAGCAAAATCATCCACACATACCCAAATAACTTATTAAAACAATTATAAAACTTTATTCTAAAAAATACATTAAAAATCCACTTTCGATGTTTATTCAAAATAATAATAATGAAAAGCTTACACAAAAATCAAAACACTTGCAGCACAGGTCTCTTCCCGAGCCTTTTGATTTCCCTATCCATGTTGCCAGTGAGCATGAACCCGAACATCTTGAAGTCACACAAGAGGGACCAAAAGGGGTGTCTCAAAGTCTCAGGGAAATTCCTCTCTACAAACAAGTGGCTATAAAAGGCACATCCATACCCAGAGAAAGGGACAAGGAGCAAGAACCACCAACTGAACAAGAGAGAGCAGAAGAAGAAGAGAATGCTGAAGAGTGTTCCCGCGAAGTGCCAGCGCCTTGTGGAAGCCTTGGAGTGTTGGTTCATGTAAAAGGCCCAGAAATCTTCCAGGCTCCTGAAATTCATGGCTTGGAAGGAAATGAAATGAAAATCAAAAATTTTGAGGTGGGTGGGTGTGAATTTCGAGAGATTGAGGTGAAAACGTTTTTGGGTGTTGTTGGAATTGTGGATTGGGAATCAAAGTTGGAATCTTGTTGGTTGAGGATACTGTATGGTGTTTCAATGACAACTGTCGACCGATGCTTCAAACTATGAAAGGTGAAGTGTTGAGTTCTGGTTGGTGTCTGTCTTGATTTCTGTTTTTTTTATTTTTTATTTTTAGTTAGTGTCTCATGACAGTAATTAATGAATTAATAAATATTCTTTCTGAATTGGAATATATGAAGAAAAAAATATTTGTAATAGATGAAAATATAAGTAAATTTTAATTTTCACCTATTTAATAATACTATATTTAAAATACCTTTTAACTAATTAGAGCTTTATTCTAACAACATTCTCTTTGCTATCTTATGCATCGCAATTAAATATAAAGGATACTTTGAAAAATGAATTAATTTTTAATTGAAATTATTAAAATTAAATAATTACATTTATTTTGTAATTAGTGTAAATCAGTGTTTTATTCTAATATCTCAGTTCGGAAGAAGTATTTTTTTATTAAAAATTATGTTTGATTAAGAAATAAATAATTCTAAAACTTCATCCATCTCTATCCTACCAATATCCTCTAACACTCTATAATATATTCCTTTGAATACACTTTATTGTTAATCTAATTTTTTTAATTCTTTAATTACTTGTTATTGTTTTACTTTTTATTTATATTTTTGTTATAAAAACTATTGTCTTTTAAGCTATACAACTTATAGAAACGGCAATTTTACCTAAATTTTATGGTACTAATAGAAAATAGATAAGGTAACACACACACACACTCTATTTTTAATCTCTTTTTTCTTTTTAATTCTTTAATTACTTGTTATTATTTTACTTTTTGTTTAATATTTTTATAAAAACTCTTGTCATTTAAGCTATATAAATTATAGAAATGGCAATTTTACCTAAATCAATCTTATCGTACTAATAGAAAATATGTTTAATAGATAAGGTCACACACACTTACTTTTTAAATATCTTAAGATATGAATTATTTCATCATCTTATTGATGTTCAATTTTTATAAAATTTGACACAAATAATTAAGATAATATATAATTATAATTTAATAGTTGGATTAATCAATTTCACATGTTATATAAAATTATTAAATAGTGTAACAATTGGTGTAAGTTTCACTAATATTATTTGATCTCTTCTCATATCATATATATATATATATAATAAATCAAATATATAATTATATGTTATTAACTATTAATTTAATTATTAAATATAGTCTTGAATCCTAAGTAATATTTAATTATTTAATTAAAATACTTAACTTATATTCAATTATATATTTTGACTTTATAATATATATCTATAAACTAATTAGTGTTAGTGTATCTTTTTTGGGAAGTCATGGCGAGTAACAACACACATGAATGGCTATTTCAATAGCATGCAGTACCCAAAATTTTTATACACGGACTCAGTTTATTATTTATTATAACATTTAGAATCAAAGAGATCCGGATGAAAACAAAGATGCAAATGTGGTTCCTTTTTTCTCGAAACAAAAATATTTCTTTACCTTCAATCTTTGAACTAAAAGAACTAAAACAATGATATGATTCAACCTCAACCAGGGAATAGAAAATAGTTACCCAACTTCACCATCAATGGGAGTTAGGATTTCCCCCCTTTACCCTAACCTTATTAAATGTTCTACCAAGATGACTAATGAATATTTATATTTCTGCAAACACTTAACACAACCCATAAGGAAAAGTTTGGAGGATTGTCTTATACGTCTTGTTGGGTTGAGCAATCTCAAATTCTTATATGAAGTCAATGTTTACCACCACCACCCATTCTTTTCCCATTATCACATCACTGTATTCATATATATTTTCATTGCAAAAAATATATATAAAAAAGTGATTAGTTAAGTCATCAGCAAAGCCCTAAATTAAAATATTGTGTTTATGTGAGCAATTCCTTGTGTAACTTCTTCAAATAGAGAAAGAATATCGCAAGACATAAAGTTGATATTTCCCAAAGAGATTTGTGTGTGGAAGTATCGTATTGATACTTAACAACCCTTCAATAACAATCTTTTCATAACAGTCATCTTTGCGCTTGCACATTGTCTTGTTATTCTCAATGAAATTACAGAACATTTTCATCGAGGGGATTATGAAATTATATAACAATGTCTTTGCGCTTGCATTTATTATCCAATATGGCAGTTATGTGTACACTTCACCGAAATAAAGTGCTTCTTGTGATTTTCTTTCTTGATATTTTCCTCCAAATTCTTCTTAACATTTTGTAAAATGATGGCTATGGTTTATTCAGATCTCATAAAGCCAACATGTATTCTTATATACAAGGCTAAAGTTAAGGCTAGTATCATTGTACTCACCTCCATTCTCATATATTGAAAATCAGGATAACTCGACCTTTAACCTGATTAAAGTAAGTATTTCTGTTATAAAGTCTAGGTGAATTTGGACAGATGCCCATGAGCACGAGTTTGTTTACCATGTTTACTACTTGTATGGGTATGTGGTCAGACTACATGTATTTTTTCAAATGTGATCATGGGAACAAATTCTATGTACCTTAGCCATTGTCATCTCTACAAACTAATATGTATGTTTTTGAATTTTATGTTAAGATAATAATCAATAGTGATTGAGGTAAAATCATATTGAGTTTAAATATAGTTTCCTAGTAAATCTTAAATTTATTCATAAAAAATTGACCATAAACATATTACTTATTGATAATGTGTCAAGCTAACTTATGTTTGGAGTGCTTAAAAATGATTTTGAAGGATTTAATTCTAGAATACATTGAAAATTCTTTTGAAAATTTATTTTCTGAATGAGCTAAACGCTAATTTAAAATGAAATAACTAGAAAAACGCTTAACTGAAAATTTATTTCTTGAAGTTTTATTGACAATTAGGTATCCATTTTGCTGTTTTGCATGATAGAAGAACTGGAAAAAAAATGAATGTACGTACATATTGATTTGCTTTACTAAAACGGAAGAGCCAAAGAACCTACAACAGTTTGATGATTGTCATTTACAAATGGAGGTGTCCAAAGAGAAAAGAAGAATTTTCTCGAAAGAAAAATGAATAGGTTTATAAAACTAAGCAAAAGGAAAATGATTTATTCACACGTGTGGTGAAAACCAAAGATTCTATCAGGGACCTATGCCCTCTCCTGCGCGCACAAGGCATGATCTATATATCCTAGTTCATTTATTAAAAAGATTAGGCTTAGATTTCTTTAAAATTTGTTTTAAAAAAAGGTAATGCTTTTGGTCTTAAAAATGACTATTAACCAAACCTGTTTATTTAGGTACTTAACTATATTATATTATACTAATGCAAACATGTCACATTATGTGTTCACATTTTTATTACAATAAATTTAATATATTTTAACAATTTTTATTATACTAAATTTAATAATTATATCAAATTTTGTTATTATACATTATTATATATATTAATTATACTTTAATAATTTTTTTTTCTAAATACATGTGTAACTCTATACAAAATGATCAATTATTTATTGTACATATGACAATGTCAATCTCACTTTATTTGATATATATGCGTTTGCAAAATCTTGAAATAGTAACATTAATATATTATGACATAAATGCTTCTGCCAATAAATTACTTGGCACAAGAAGTAAAAATCAATAATTTATATTTATTTATATATTTGGATAAGGCATTATAAGTTGAATACATTGTAACAGATTGTCTTATATATAATTGGCATTATATTAATTTATATCATGTGTCAAATTTATTTTTTTTTCTCAATATTATTATATCAGTTGTCTATTTTTTTCTTACTTTTCTATTTATCTTTTATTTATAGGTGTATATTTCTCTAAAGATTTTATTTTTTATATTACAAAGTAAGATATGTGATGAAGAAAAAAAAGAGAAACAAAAAATATATTAAATGAATATAAAAAAACTGTAAAAATAATTATTATCTAAAGTTCTCAACTTTTTTGTAATTTTAATTATAAGAAATTTGTAGAACAATGAAAAATAATCAGTTAACCTCTCTCTCTCTCTCTCTCTCTCTCTCTCTCTCTCTCTCTCTCTCTCTATATATATATATATATATATATATATATATATATATATATATATTTCTAAAGTAAGGAAAGTATTATGTTGAGGCAATTAATTAGTTCAACTTTATCTAAATACACAAATATATCAAGTTTCTTTTTCTCCTTTTTCAAATTTATTTTTTATTTTATTTTAGTTTATTCTAATATTATTTATTATTGAATTAAAATCATTACTGCAGCGTAGTACTGTAACAAAGAAAAAAGGTATAACCAAAAAATCCATTGCAACTTTATCTAAACCTATACTCTAATTTATACAATTGATAATGATTAGAAATATATCAAAAAAGTTAAACCCTTAAGAATTAACTTGAGTTTCTATAACATGATATTTAAGTTTATTATATTTTCTATTTCCTAAAATCTTTTTAGGGATATTACATGTTCATGTTTTAATTGCTTACATAAATTGATTTTATAAACTTTTCTTAACTTTTTAAGAGGAAAAGTGACGTTAAAAATATCTTACAAAAGGATCTATAAAATTATTTCTTAGTGCTGCTCTATTGTTGATTAAGTCATTTCTTCATAAATTAATATTCATGATCCAAATATAAATTAAAAAATTAATTTTGTTCTATAAATTGATTTAGTACAACTAAATCATCTTGTTCTTAATCGAATTGAAAAGAGAGATATCATTTTGTTCTTGAGTAAAATTTACACTTATGTTCCTTTCTTCTTTTCCTGTTGCTAACCATATACTCTCTTAGCATGCAAACTTCAAATGCCGCATCAAATTAATACACAAAAATAAGAGATAAAGGAAAAAAAAATTAGCAGAAAGCAAAATGAATTTGAAAAATTAATTAGAAATCAGTAATATTTGGGTTGAGGCAATGGAGGATAAGGTTCCGATTAAAGAAATACATGCATGCACGGTGTATTCGTATATTTAAACCGACAATAATATTTTAAAACATAAAATTAACTGAATTGTTGTAGTTAAGAAGAGAAAAGTGGGATAGTATGATATTTTAAAATAAAAAGTTTGGTAGTTCCAATATTTCTTAAGTTTTAAACAGAAATGTGTTAAATATTTGTAAAATATTTTTTTTTTAAAAAGAAGTGAATATATAGAATACAAATTAAATAAATTATCGTAATTTTAAAAAGAAAAATAAACACTCCAATATGATAGATATAAGATCTGGAGAAAGAAGAAAAAATAAAATGAGAGAAAAATAAGAAAAATGGTAAAAATGAAAGAGTTTTTTTTTTTTACATCAAAGAAAAATAAATTTGAAGTTATCATTATGTTTTACTAGCAGAAACACAAATACATTTATCTTACGTTAAATTTGATATATTATAAATCTATCTTATTATGAGTTGATGTGTTTATTAATTTTAATTTAATATATTTTCTAAATACATGTACATTTATATATGCAATTATTTTGTTTCTTATACATCAACTATTTATAAACATGAAATTAGTTTCATAGTTTGTTTTCCATCACTTCTTTTTGGTTTTGTTGTCTTTTATCCTTTTTGTTTTATTTTTTCTCTGATCCCATTCAAATTAAATTTTAAAAAGTCAGAAATTATCATTTATAAATCAAATTTAATTTTTAAAACTTCCCTAACATTTATCTTTGTTACTCACCTTTGATTTTTACGGGAGACAAACAATTAAAAAAAACTGTTTAAAAATGAAAAAAAAATATTAAGTAAGTTGAAAAAAAAATGGGAAGTTCTAATTAATAAATTTGTAGGTTGTTAAAATTAACAATATGGATAGTTTTAAATTTCTGTAGATGAAAATGATAAGTAAAAAGAAGCAAAACAGAAATTAGTTATTTTGTTGCTCTCCTTTGTTTTTTTAAAATTAAGACAATTAAAACTTAACTCCCTTTATTTATTTTAAAGGGAGACAAATTATTTAAAAATGTTGTTTAAAAACTGGGAAAAAAATCAGTAAGTTGAAAACCAAAAAAGAAAAGTTCTAATTATTAAACTGATAGATTTTACAATTTTAAAATAATGAACAGATTTAATTAATAAATTGATAGATTTTTTTTTTAATTTAAAGGCACTATCACCCCTGTATGTTTGTATTTTTTTTATTTCGTGATTTGCACCTCTGTGAGCACTTATTGTTCCCATTATCATGTTCGAATTGTTTATGATAGTACCACCTTATGAAGGATATTTCTGTATGTAATATTTGGCTTTTAATGATGTTTGGCATAGGAAGGAGCTCCATACATTGTTGCTACTCTACATATAATCAATAGAATTTGATTTTCCCGCCACAGTTTAGAGGTACTTTCAATGTGAATTTTAAATAACAAATTAATCTAGGATTTGCTATACATTCAGCATCTTTATCAAGTTGCAAGGAAATGAGTGGCAATTGGTAGAATTGAAGCTACAATTAAAAAAAGAACCAGTGAAATGTTAACAATTAATAATAAGCCAAAAGCACATCAATAGCACAACACTATCCAAAAGTAATAATAAGTAAATAATTTTACTTTTACAAAAAAATAGGATGATCAATCTACCAGTTTACATCCGCTCACATTGAGTGTCTCTGCAATGTTAAAGGAGGGTGCATCTTCCCACAACCAAATCAATGTCAAACAACCTTGCACAGCACCAATGAAACCATTGTTACCAAATGAAAATGTTAAGTTACACATTGTTAATTTGTTTGGCGTGATGTTTGGGGAAATATTGGCATCTATTTTGGACAATTGTTGTTGGTTGGTGCATTGTTCAGGTACAAATTACAACCTCCATGTGACCTGAACTGTGATCATAAGTTCATAACTTCTCTAAAGGTAATAATTGTTCATCAGATATCAGAATCCTAGAATGATCATCCACGCGAAAAATATAAATTGTTGCCACTTCCATCTATAAGGTATTCCTGAAAATATGGAAGTCAAGTTAAAAAATAGTTATTGCTCAATCATCAAGCACTATAAGGCAAATCCAAATTGCTAAATGAATGCACAAATATTCAAACAATGTTTAAAATAGAACCTTTTAAACAATCAGGAGCTAAAAAGTTACACCAAGCTAGTCAATCACTTAAAAGTAAGCGAAATATCTCAAACAAATTAAGTGATAAACCCATTGAGTGTTGGATATAGGAGGAGCAACAAGAAGATGAAGCTTATGCCTTAGAAGAAAGTTTTGAGCTTTTCACATGCCTTGAAGATTGTGATTTAAATTAAGTGTATGAGAGACCAATCTTTTGATCCTAACATTGCATGCACTTAATCATTAATATACTTACATGTTTTCATTAAAGTATCAAAGCTATTCATGTTTTTAAAAGAAATTAATAAGTCATAGTTAATGCTTTTGGAAAAATATAAACTTACTGTTTTAATCGATTACACAGCGATTTAATCGATTAAATACTTTGTTTTAAATCTGGAAAAGCCATGATGAACATATTAATCGATTACATGACTCTTTTAATCGATTACATAGTAAAAATAAAAGACATGCCTCACTGCTTTAATCGATTACCACTAATTGTAATCGATTACACAAGCTTGTTTCCATAATGAACCTCACTGCTTTAATCGATTACCACAAATTGTAATCGACTACACAAGCTTGTTTCCACAATGAACTTCACTGCTTTAATAGATTACAGCTCGGTTTAATCGATTATTTTGTTCGTTGTAAAAACCCAGGATGAGCTATGAACACTTTAATCGATTATATGACAATTTAATCGATTACATAAGCTATTTTAATCGATAATTTGATGTGTTATAATCGATTACAGTTTGTTACAAAAAGTTGTTATAAATAGAATGAAGGCTTGACTGATTTAAAAACTTGAATACTTCGAATTTTCTGAATATACACAAGTCTTCTCAAAGTTAGAAAGTGATTTTTTGGGTTAACTAAGTTCTTGTCCCACTCTTTAATCTTCATGGGTATTGAATGATTTCTTGGGCAAGAGTTTTCAAAGAAGTTTTGGAGAGCATGTTTTGAAACCAATTTCTGCATTTCAACTCTGATTGGTAAACCATATGCATCTACATTCATTGGATCATCAGGTTGCTTCTCTCCATTATCTCTGGTTGTAAATTTGTTTTTGTATTTTTGATTATTTAAAGCTATTGTAAAGAGTTCTTTGAATCTTTTTCTAGAGTATGGTTCTCTAGGGGAAGAACAAAATAGTGTTCTTTTGTTTTTGATCACTAGGAGTCTATTAGAGTTTTAGATTTCTATTCTTTATCTAGGTTTGATAAAGGATGATTATTGTAAAGCTTGTAAGAATTAAAATTTGATAATAGTGGAACTCTAATCTAGTGTTGATTAGAAGAAACTGGATGTAGCTTCTCTTAAGAAGTGAACCAGTATAAATTCTTGTGTTGATTTTCTATTCATCAATCTCTATTAGTTATCTTAGTCATTTGTTCTTGGCATTATTATCATTACTCAACAAGTCCTGTTTTAAGCAATTGATTTCTTGGGCTGAGTGATTTGATTGATTTGAAGCATTCTTGATTTAAAAGTGAACAAAATCCTTTAACTCTGATTTTATAAATAAATTTTAAAAGACCAAGTTTAAACCAATTCACCTCCCTCTTGATTATTGTGGATATTCCTATTGTTTTCATTGAGCATTATCACAAGTTTTTAGATTCTTAGGCCTAATATAGTTGTCTCTTATTCATCACATAAAATATACTAACTTGATTAATTTTATATATTGTTATAGTAACCCTATGCTTCCCAGGTCCAAAAGTACCTCCTTCCATGGGTAATCAACTGAATCGAAAACGTTCATGATCCTGCAAAAAAATATTATTGTTGATGAAGAAAAATTAGTTTTAAAAGAACATGTCACACAAAGACAAAGATAACCACAGAAAGAGAAGCATCGAAGAAGATCATATAAGATATGAAAGTAACCTTGGATATAACTGGAGGCTTCTTTGGCAACAAAAGGAAGAGAAACATTGAAGAAGCAATATTTATCCGATTAAGATATGCGAAAGATTGGCTTCCCCACCTTTTCAACCAACATTTATCCGTCAAGCAGAGAGAAAGAAAAATTCAATATTTTGTCCAAAATAAAATAACAAAATCCTCATTGAAAAAGAATGTTAGTACATAGTTATAGAGCTTCAAACTGTAGTGGGAACATAGTCTTTAGAACAATGCTCTGAAAACCTAGAAGCCAAAAATTGAATAAGGAAAATGGCATCAATGTAGAGTGTAGAATAATTGGTTGAAATGCAAACCATGTCGTGGTGAGAGAAATAAATTATTGGGAGAACACGGTGGTGCACGTCACCTTCTCCTCCAACCAAGAACACAGCAAACTGGAGAGTCACGTACTCAACCCAGAATCAAACAGTAAAATGCGGAAACATAAATGAGAAAGAGCAAGAGAGATAAATACACACAGAAATGGCTTTACGTGGGAGAAAATCAGAAACTGGAAAATCCACGGGACCTTGTCCAGAAATAATCCACTATCAATATAATGGTTACAAACACACTCCACGGCCACACGCCGGAGTAAACGCTCAACCTCACCAATAATGGAGGGAACCACTCTACAAGGGTTGGTCACTCAACCTCTCGGAGACTCTCACTCTCAACAGCCTTTCTCCGGAGAACCACTCACAGGAGATTACTCTCAACTGCACTATCAAGGTCTCTGCCCTTGCTCACTGAAAGTCCCAAGTCTGTCTTCCTCCATCTATAAATGCACTATTTATAGAGAGGAATTAGGTTTAGGGATTTTTATTCCCTAAACGTGATTGGGCCAAAACCTTCCGCCCTCGGGAGCTGAGCCCAAAATGTCAACTTTCCTTTTTCACCAAACCTAGGAAAATGGACCGGGCATTGGAAACGGAAACCTTTCCAACAAATCTCCCCCTTCCGTTCCAATGTAACGGATTTGGCAACTCGGCATAATCCGATCTTCCACTGAGGTCCGAGGTCTTCATTCTGCAACTTGGCCTCCACACCTCGGCTTCATCATACCGAGTTCATAAGCCCGGCTCCTTCACAGCAATCTTCAAACTTCGTTGCTGGCACCGGCTTGGTCATCATGTCAGACCAATTCTGACTTGTGTGCACCTTCCCAAGTGTGAGCTTCCCGGCCTCCACCGCATCCCGTATCCAATGATACCTCACATCAATGTGCTTGGTGCGGGAGTGATACGTTGAGTTCCTCGCCAAGTGAATGGCGTCTGGTTGTCACACTTCAGCTCATACTTGTCCTGATTATGGCCGAGCTCCTGGAGAAAACACTTCATCCACAGCAACCCTTTGCACGCCTCGGTCATGGCAATGTACTCGGCCTCAGTTGTCGATAGTGCCACACACTTCTGCAGTCTTGACTGCCACGAGATTGCCCCTCCATCTAGGGTCATCAAATATCCCGTCGTCGACTTCCTCGAGTCGAAATCTCCCCCTAGATCAGCATCCGAGTAGCCTTGCAACTCGGCCTTGCTTCCTCCAAACTGAAGACACAGCTTGGTCATTCCTCGGAGGTATCTGAAGATCCACTTCACTGCTTCCCAGTGCTCTTTGCCGTGGTTTGAAAGATACCGGCTGACCACACCAACTGCATACGCCAGGTCGGGTCGGGTGCAAACCATTGCATACATCAAGCTTCCGACTGCAGATTGGTACGGGATCATCTCCATCTCCTCTCGGTCTTCATCTGACCTCAGACCTTGCCTCTCATTCAGCTTCAAATGTCCGGCCAAGGGGGTGCTTACTGTCTTGGCTTTGTCCATGTTGAATCTCTTCAAGATCTTCTCAACATACTTCTCCTGACTTAGTCACAGTAGCTTCTTCTTCCTATCCCGGATGATTTTTATCCCAAGGATCTGCTTTGCTGGACCGAGGTCCTTCATCGCGAAGGACGATCTCAACGCCTCCTTCAGGGCGGAAATCTTCACCTTGTCTTGCCCTACTATCAACATGTCGTCCACGTATAGTAGCAAGATCAAGAAGTCACCAGTCTCGTACCTCTTCACAAAAACACAGTGGTCGGCCTCCGTCTTCATGAACTTGTGATCGGTCATGAAGGAACCAAACTTCCTGTACCACTGGCGAGGTGCTTGCTTCAAGCCATAAAGACTCTTCTTCAGTCGGCACACCATGCCTTCTGATCCCGGAGCTTCAAACCCTTCAGGTTGCTCCATGAAGATTTCTTCCTCCAGCTCACCGTGAAGAAATGTCGTTTTCACATCCATCTGCTCTACCTCCAGGTCCGCAATAGCTGCCATTGCTAAAACAGTTCGGACCGAGGTCATTTTCAACACAGGAGAGAATATCTCATCAAAGTCTATCCCCTTTTTCTGGTTGCAGCCTTTCACTACAATCCGGGCTTTGAATCTCGGCCTCTTGCCGTTCTCCTCCTGCTTAATCTTATACACCCACTTGTTCTTCAGAGCTCTCCTCCCTTTGGGTAGCTCGGTCAGCTTATACGTCTGATTCTCATGCAGAAATCTCATTTCATCCTGCATGGCCTTCTCCTATTCGCCGCTCTCTGGGCTCTCCACCGCCTCCTCGTAACTCTGGGGTTCGCCCTCCTCAGCAATTACGGTATACTCGTCAGGTGGATACCTTATAGAAGGTCTTCTTTCTCTCGTGGGGTATCTCGGCTGTTCTTCTTCATCTTCGTCCTTGGAACTCGGCTCTTCACTTTCATTCCGGGTTCCGGTATCATCGGCATCTTGCTGGTCATCATCTTCAACATCGCCTTCAGCGATCTCTTCATTGGCTTCTCCCCCTGCTTCAACATGCACTAGAGGGACGGGTTCTTCACTTCGGACAGTAACCCGGACTTGGGGCTTCGAGATGTCATGGATGGTCTCATCCTCATGGAAGACTACATCTCGGCTTCTCACAATCCTCTTGTTGATTGGATCCCACAATCTAAAGCCAAACTCGATTTTCGGCGAACCAAGGTATATGCACTCCTTCGTCTTTGCATCCAGCTTCGCCCTTTCATTCTTAGGGACATGCACGAAGGCTCGGCATCCAAACACCCTCAGATGTTCATAGGTCGCTTTCTGACCTGTCCAGATTTCTTCTGGAATCTCTCCCTTCAGCGGTCGAGATGGCGAGAGATTTATCAGATCGACCGCGATTCTCACTGCCTCTCCCCAATATCCTTTCAACAACCCTGCGTTGGAAAGCATACTTCGGACCTTCTCCTCGATAGTCTGGTTCATCCTCTCAGCTAACCCATTCAGCTGAGGCGTTTTGGGGGGCGTCTTCTCCAGTCTGATCCCGACTTCTCTACAGTAAGCTTCAAAGGGACCCCTGTACTCACCACCATTATCTGATCTGACCACCTTCAGTTTCTTCCCGGTCTCCCTCTCCACCATTGCGTGGAACTCTTTAAAGTATTGGAGAACCTGGCCCTTAGTCTTCATAAGGTAAACCCACACTCTGCGGGAGTGGTCATCAATGAAAGAGACAAAATACTGCGCACCTCCAAGCGATCTCTCCGTCATGGAGCAGACGTCAGTATGGACGAGGTCAAGTATGTGTCTCTGTCTCCGCGGTTGATCTGGTCTCGCAAACGAAACCCGGTGCTGCTTCCCAGCTAGGCAGTGCGAGCAACTCTCCAACACCTGGCCCTTCAACCCGGTCAGTAGCTCTTTCTTCTCCAAAATCTCAAGTCCTTTCTCACTCATGTGGTCGAGACGCTTGTGCCACAGCTCCAGACTTGAACCATCAAAGACTGTGTTGGCTTCACCGCCAACCATCCTTCCTTGCATCATATACAAGGAGCCTTCTTGCTTTCCTCTGGCCATCACCAAGTTGTTCATGGCCAGCTTCCACCTACAGTCCTTAAAGCTGTTTACAAGCCCGGCATCATCTAACTTCCCTACCGAGATTAGATTTAGCCGCATGTCAGGTACGTGCCTCACGTCCTTCAGCACGATCCGGCACCCTACTTCCGAGGTCAGGGTCACATCGCCGATACCAACAATTTTGCTGGTTACCTGATTCCCCATCTTCACAGCTCCAAAATCTCCACTCCGGTAGGAGGAGTAAAACCTTCTGTGTGGGGTCACGTGGAAAGAAGCACCTGAATCAACTATCCAGGTACTGTCATCGATGGCAACGTTCACAGAGTTATCCTCTCTCAAGAGAAATACCTCGGCATTGGCACTGGCAACTACTGCCATGGTGCTCTTCTTCTGTGAACTCTGGTCTGACTTCACAGACCCACTCTGCTCATCTTTCTTCAAAGTCCAGCAGTCAAGTTTCTTGTGCCCGGGCTTCCCACAGTAGAAGCACTTCAGTTCACCCTTCGGTCTTGACTGGTCTCGGGGCTTACCTCGTCTCTCACGACCTCGGCTCTTGCCTCAAGCCCGAAAGTCGGACTTACTCCTCTCAGCCACGTTGGCGTCAAACGTGCTGGATACACCTAGTTCCCTTCTCCTGGCTTCTTCATTCAGGAGGTTGTCGGTCACAACATCCATCTCCAGTTTCCCTTCAGGAGCCGAGTTGCTTAATGTCACTACCAGGGTATCCCAACTCTCTGGCAATGAACTCAGCAACAACAAAGCCTGCATCTCGTTGTCAATTTTCATCTCGGCCTTGGACAACTGGTTCACAATACCTTTGTATGTGTTGAGGTGTTCAATCATGCTCATCCCTTCCGTGTACTCCAGCTTCACAAGCCGACGGACGAGATGTGCCTTGTTTCTCGGAGTCTTCTTCTTAATCATGGACTCTAACTTGTTCCACAACTCGAAGGCATTGGTGAACTCGGACACATGCTCGAATAATGACTTGTCAATATACTTCCTGATCGTGGCCACCGCCTTCCGACTCAGGATCTCCCAATCCCTGTCCGACTTGTCTGCCGGCTTCTCTTCCAGGACAATAGGATCGTACAAGTCCTTGCAGTACAGATGATCTTCCATCATCGGTCTCCAGTAGGTAAAGTTGTCGGCAGTCAACTTGAACATATCCCCATCATGGGCAATACTACCACTGGTACTGGTCTCCATCCTGTCTCCTTTCTCTTCTCAGAACCGCTGAACCTGGGGCTCTGATACCACTCTGTTGGGAGAACACGGTGGTGCGCGTCACCTTCTCCTCCAACCAAGAACACAGCAAACTGGGGAGTCACGTACTCAACCCAGAATCAAACAGTAAAATGCGGAAACGTAAATGAGAAAGAACAGAAGAGATAAATACACACAGAAATGGCTTTATGTGGGAGAAAACCAGAAACTGGAAAACCCACGGGACCTTGTCCAGAAATAATCCACTATCAATATAATGGTTACAAACACACTCCACGGCCACACGCCGGAGTAAACGCTCAACCTCACCAACAATGAAGGGAACCACTCTACAAGGGTTGGTCACTCAACCTCTCGGAGACTCTCACTCTCAACAGTCTTTCTCCGGAGAACCACTCACAGGAGATTACTCTCAACTGCACTATCAAGGTCTCTGCCCTTGCTCACTGAAAGTCTCAAGTCTGTCTTCCTCCATCTATAAATGCACTATTTATAGAGAGGAATTAGGTTTAGGGATTTCTGTTCTCTAAACGTGATTGGGCCAAAACTTGCCGCCCTCGGAAGCTGAGCCCAAAATGTCAACTTTCCTTTTTCACCAAACCTAGGAAAGTGGACCGGGCATTGGAAACGGAAACCTTTCCAACATAAATCACTATCAAAAGCCCCCAACAACCTAATCTCGTCCCTCCCAAACGTCGTTTTGAACTGCCTAGCACACATCCCTCGCTCCCACCACCCAACCCTTTCCCTAATTTCCAAACCCATCCACACCCTCTTCTCTTCTTCCCCATCCACACCAACCTTGAGAACCCACTTGCCCTCACCCTCGTCATTTTGCTTTTCATTGTTAGAGAGGATCCACTTTGAGGAAGGCGTAGGAAGTGCTTTTGTAACTAGAGAGGATCCATTTTCCATTGCGAGCTTTTTGGGAGTGATGAAACGTTGAAGGCCATGAATAACCACCATGCCGTTGTTGAAGATATCAGGTTGCGTGATCTCCACCCTTCCGTTTGACAACAGAAGAATGATTGCGGATTAATAGAATTTGTGATTTGATTTGAGAGATGGATTGAAAACTGATGAGAAGAGGGAGAGAGGAAGGAGGTTGAATAGAATTTGTGAAACTTTACGGATGTGGGATAAAAAGAAAAACGTTTGAAATTTGAAAGTGAGACTGTATAATTACTTGTCAGTTAAACTTTTCTGTACAATTTTTTCCTACTTAATTCTTTAATTAATTCGTGTATTACAATTGTAGTAAGGGGTTGTACAATAAATAAAGGATAAAAATACTGAAATAAATGTGTACACCAAAAAGAAATATTTCTTTTAAATATTATTATAAATTATAAATATAGATTAATTAAGAAATTGGTAGATTTTATTTTTAAAATCAACAACATGGGTAGTTTTAGATTTCAGTAGATAATAAAAACAATAAGAAGCAACAAATATTGGTTATCTTTGTTTATCTCCTTTGAGAGTTAACAGAAATTAAGTAGTGGGGTGGTTCTGAAGTTGTATGCACTGCTTCAGTTACTCAAAGGCCAAAGGTGGAACTAAAACTGAAGTTGAAGTTGTATGCACTGCTTCAGTCTTCCCGCTATTATTAATTAATAACAGTGTCCATAATTTCCATAGCAGTTGCAATTATGTTTCCCTACACATTTCAGAATTTGAAGGTTTTCCATAGCATTTGCATCCATTGCACCTTGTACCTTTCTATCTTTAGGCAAGTCAAACATGATCTTAATTTCTCTTTAAGACAAAAGAATTAAATTAGGATAAAGTTCACAAAACTATCTAATCAATATAGACAAATTTTGTCAACAATAAAATTTAAATATAAATGGTTAACAATTAGATCTTCTAATTTTTATTTGTCTAAGAAGAAAAAATGAAAAATCATAGAGAAAAATAAGAACAACATAATGCACACATCTTGCTCTCTTTAAAAACTCATAGTATCTTCAGAGAACCATAATCTACTCTACTATGTTCAATGATATTCTCAATCAGATATGAATTCTGACATTGAACAATTATTATAAGACAATTACAATTAACGTAACAATGGTTTTGTTTGAAAGATTAGAAACCATTGAGGAGACAATGAAGCTGGCAAAAAACATGGAAAGAGAAAGAGAGAGATTGAAGAAGGCAAAAGAGGATCAAAGAGATAAATAAAAGGAGATGATAATGTGAAATAAACTTTTTAAAACAGTTGTAAAATCATTCAATACGACGACGGTTTTGGTGAAAATTGTTATAAATTGGAGAAGTTTAAAGACAATTTTACCTAAAATCATCTTCATATTGAATCTAAAAATTAAATTGCACTTATGCAAGCTCTCACACCTAGGTCTGTACCACTGTCTACCTTGCCCTTAAACCTATTCTCTGGTCGTATTGAAGCTTTCATCGCGTGTTGGTGCTTTCATCATCGTCGTCTTGTTATCACCATTGTGCCACTATCAACGTCGAGGTATGAACCCCTCCACTGACGCAGAGAATCGATGATTCGAAGAGGGCTTGTATCAGAGTCACCATGTGCGAAACATGATCGACACATATACACCATCACTTCCACCACTAAAAAGCTTGTGCGTTTTGCTTATTAGTATTAGGTTTCTCTTCTTCTTTTTTTCTCATTTTCACATTGTGACCTAATTTGCTATTCTGCGTTTTAGAGGTATATATATGAAGATAGCGATATTGCAAGGAAGGACAAGATTGATGCACTCGGAGGCCAAACCGTCACTGGAATTAACGTATTTAGCGCCTTTTATGATAGATTCAAAGAGGTCAAGAGTGAATACAAAAATGAATCTAAAGAAGTGAAAGATATCAAATGCAAAAAGGGAAAAATAAAATATCCTGATACCGAGATTGAGACTCTTTCGAATATTCCTTTCTCATTTATTTTTTTCGCTTGGTCAGCTTTTATCGTATAACTTGATCGGTTTGAATTTCAAAATTCAAAATATAATATAAATATTAGATAGTAATAATTTTCGTGATTATGTATAAAGATGAGAGAATATTACTGTATCTTAATTTAGCACCAAATTGATCATTTCTAATTGAGCACCAAATATATATGAAAAATCAGTAACTAATATTTGAAGTTATACACAACATATTTGTTACATATAGTTATATATAAACGACCTAATATTTCTATTGCTATAGTAAAAAAAAAATTTGTAACAATTTTGCTATAGTAATATTTTCTTATGCAGAATTGCTATACTAATTTGTAAGCTTATCTGAATATATTAGAAAACTATAATTTCTTTCTCTATTTTAATTACCGTGCTAATATAGATCAATTTATAAATAATTATGACACATAAAATTACGAAATGAACAATTTTGTGCTCAATTTCTTGATAAAGAAATTGTATTTCATGTACAAAGGATATGGTTGAGCAAAATAAATTGTACGATAAAAATATGTATTTGATGCTTTTAGAGAGAGAAAAATCATTCCATGAATTTGGAGAAAAATTAGTAAGTAGCATTTAGGTAAAGAAAAGAATAGTATTTCATTCGGGAAAAAAATATATTTTATTTAGGAAAAATAATGTTTTATCTTAATTACCATAAATATGTATTGAGATGAATTAAAAACTAAAAGAAAATAATTTTGTAAGATTTTGGAGAGAAAATAATGAAATTTGAATAAGAGTATATAATTATATTATTAATTATTAATTAGAATATTCATAGATGACCTAAATATGTTATTATGAATAAAAAAATTGATTACATTTAATAGGAAAGAATAAACAAATAAAAATAGAATTAATTGTATATAATAGAGAATAAAAATGGGACTGCCATGGGACATCATCCCATAGAATAAAAGTGCACTATCGTGTTTTCATAATTTATTGTTGGAGTGATTTAATTAAATTATAAGAGAAATTAAATTTAGTTTAAGTACTTGAATGAATTAATTAATAAATTTGATGATTTGATTGTATGTGTGTATGTGATTGGTGAGTTTTAGTATTTTGAGCTTAAGAGGAATGTCTTTGGTTTATGGTTGGAGGGGTGTGTATAGTAAGGTGTAGGTGTGAAAAGTAAGAATTACAAAAGTCATAAACTCTCTTTTGTGTTGAAACTCTCTCTCAACACACTTCTCCTCACTATTCTTTCCTCTCCAAGAACCACCATTAAAGAGCCTTGAACCTTGATGTTGTGCAAAAAAAGAGAGCTCATTTATCCTCCCTATAGTGGTTGTTGACTAGCCCTAGGTGAGATAATCTTCTCTTCTTCCTCTCTGAGTTTATTTTCGTTTTCCCTAGAGCAACCATGAACTTTCATGGAAAATTTTGGTTTAAAAGGGTTTTGATACATTTTTGGTTGGTTTTAGGGTTGAGTTGATGCTGGTATAATGTGGTTGCTATGCGATTGAAGGAAAGTTCCTCGGTTGGACCCAAAGCTCACTCCTTTTTCCTTTCTTCTTCAAAGAGTCATCACCTTGGATTTGATAGGTAAGGGAAGCTTTATCATTTTTTATGCTTAGGTTGATGTGAATTGGTTTCAAGGCTATTGGAAAATGAATCATGTTGTTAAAAATGGAAGTTTGAGCATTAAGACCCGTAAATAACGATAAATAAAATAATTCATAAATTATTTACATTTCTTGCTATGCTCATTTAATTTTTAAAATTTGGGTTGTTGTTTATTTGATGAATATTGATTAAAATGAATCATGTTGTGATGATTGTGTCATTTGATAGAGAGTAGATTGTGATGTAGCATTTTAGGAGTATGTCATTCATGGTTAATGTGGTTGGTGGTGGACTTAGGGGCGAGATACGATCATTTGTCATTTATTTATGTTTTGTCTTGTGGAGACCAACTTAGGGTTTATATATCTTTATAGATCTATGTTTTATTGATTAACTAAATTGGACCTTTGAGTTTTGTTTGAAGATTTATTTATGAGGTTTGATGTTGTCGTGCCTTGGGACATACGTACCTTTATATTTTATAACTTGAGGATATTTTATAGGTGAAGTTTACATGACATGCTTGTATTCATGGAAAAAAAATTATGCATATTTTCATTAATTAAACTTATTCAAGAGTTTAAAGGGACTAAAAATGAATCTTTCCACATTAAAATCTTAGTGTTTCATGTAATGACATTTGGGGTCATTACAAAAACATTCATATATATATATATATATATATATATATATATATATATATATATTTATATTTAAGATTAACCTTTTCTGAATATAAAAGGGTGCCGCGAGAAATTGTGGGGGAACAGGTGGAAACAGCCCAAAAATGAGTTATGCAAAAAATAATGCCCCAAATTTTTTTGAAATTCAAGGGACTCATTAGCTCTTTCCGGAGGTCCAAATATAGAACGTGGGCCATGCTGGCTGTACTTATCCACTATCCAGGGATAGGCTCTGTTAGCTCCATTACAACCCAAGCCTGATACTGCTATATACAAATGAGAATACATTTTGTTTTAACAAATCACACTCTTTATATTTAATCTAATTAACCTAATCCTTTACTGCGATTTATTCCAGTTAATTAATGACGTGATATTGAGACAAAAGAGTTCCATAATATGTACACCATTAATAATTAACATACTTCCGTGTTGTATTCCTTTATGGTGTTACGAAGTTAACTTGCTCAGTTGAGTTAAGCCTTTTTTTTAACGAATATCTAAATTGTACTTTTGTGGCATTGGAATTCACACAACAATCTTCCTTTATTTTACTTTTCAAAAAAAGAAAACACAACAATCTCCCTTATATTGACACGAAATTCACCATCAGAGAACGACCAATTCGTTTCTGGACTTGCTCCAAAAGGCACAGCCGACCTAATAGGAGTTTTATTTTTTTATTATAATAAATGTTAAACGATTAGTTTGTTAGTTGTTAGTAGAAAATCAAATTTTTTTTTCTTTTTCTTCTTTTTTAATCATTCAACCAATTTTATAGCTCTTACCCATCTAATAGGAGTTACCTAGATATGCATAACATATACAACATGGAATATCAAATATGTGAGCCAAAATCAAGGCAAATAACCACGTGCATGAATAAGAAAGTCGAAGCGATAATAATAGATAATTTAGTAATACAAGTAGTATTCAGAAATTAGTGTTTTAATTTTTAAGAATTTTTTTTTGTTTCAGATGATTTTTCTTCAATTGTTTTTAGGTGATAAAATAAATTATTTTTAAAATAAATATATCTAAACGTGCACTTTATTATAAATTAGAAAAGACTTCCCCCCTTTTATTATTTGGGTTAGTGTTGTTTATGACTAAGGCCTTCTTTGATTCTGCGTTGAACATGTTCAACTCCAAAATTTTGTTTCTATAAAATTATACTAAATGTGGCTTGAAATATGAGATTTGCGTAAAACAAACATACACTAAAAATTTAAGTCAGAAAAATACTAACAGGTTTCTTTTATAACATTATTATAAGAATGTGAATTTAAATCTAGCTATCATATCTATGTAAGTAATTTTTTAATTCTTAAAACTTGTCTAACAATAACTCACTTAAGGTTATTTGGAATAAAAAACATATATAACTAGGATTTTAAGATACTCATGTTTTGCACTCATGACTCACTAATGTACTAATAGTGTGTTGGAAAACAGGTTATAAACTGTTAAACATGGATCCTCAATGCGACTACTATTTGCTTTTGTATCACTTTTTGCTCTAAACAAGGATCTTGGATGTGAAATCAATCACACAATAGCTAGTATTAGTAATTCTTGCCTTGTATGTAAGTTAACAAGTTTATATAGATAACTAAGAAGAAATTATCATGAATGATAATCTTATTAACTTTTACAATAACTCATTTAAATCCTCAACATGATTTATGATATAATAGGCTTTAAGCCCAAAATAAAAATGGTTAAAAGATTTATAGGAATGCAGCTAAAATATTAGAATATTATCTATTATGTACGTTATTTAAGTTTTATTTCTAATTCCTTAAGCTGGGATGATGACCCTTGTAGGATCATCTTAGTAGCAATCTATTATAATTAATAAAAGAATATATATATATATATATATATATATATATATATATATATATATATATATATATATAAAAGTAGAAGTGAGGGTAAATTTGTAATTTAAATTTTCCGCTCTTTTTAAGAATAAAAGAGTAACTTCATATAGTTTTTCATCCTAAAAACGAAATGTTTTCCCGCATGTTTTCTTGTTAAAATAGTAATTTTAACCTTTTCACTCCTTTTAAGGATAAAAGTGTAATTTTAAAAATATTTTTATATTAGAATAACTATTATAATTATAATTTTATATTTAAAAACATTATATTTTATTTAAAAGTATTAAATTTTTTATTTAAATCTGATATATAAATTTAAATAAATAAACATGATATAAAAAATTATATTTTTTAATTTTATATTTCCAGTTTATAATTAAATAGACATTGATTTTATATTAAAAAACTTAATTGTAAAAATAAAAAACAAATTAATGAAAATTGGAAATTACTTTAAATTTGAAAATGATAGACCTTTGCTTTTTCTTATTTAATTAATTAAAGTTAACTAAAAACCTATTTCCTAATTACAAATTAATATTAAATCACATCCTAATTATATGCGTCCAAATTTAAAATCACGTTAACTAAAACAATTATTTATTAACTACGATGTGCAAATTATTAATTGTATTTAATATCTTGAAATTACATTTAATATTTTTTATTCTCTTTATATAAGATGAATATTAACCATAAGAATTTATATTTAAATAAATAAACCTGATATTTAAAATTTTATATTTTTGTATTTCACTTTTTAAGTTTATAATCAAACAGATAATAATTCTATATTTAAAAAAAATAAACAAGATTTCAAAGTTTAATGGTAAAAATCCAAAAAATTTATGGGAATAAAAAATTATTTTATAATTAAAAATGCTAGACCCTGGGTTTATTTTTCTATCAAAAAATTAATTTAAAAACGGGACAAATTTTTATTTTTATTTTATAATTGAACGTCATATAGTAACAGTAATAATTCATGTATCAGAATTTAATTTATTTGATTTTGTTTCAAAATAATTTTGAAATATATAAGATTGTGGCAATATCGTTGGTGCTCTAATCAAATCATGTTCAATGAAAATTTCAGAAATTATCCCATTATTGCAATTAAATTGAACCAAATTTTTATGAAAATATTTTTTACCACTTAAATTGAATCAGTTAAAGAATGTTTGTGCCACTTAATATTAATTAAGCATTTGAATCAATTAAATAATATTTGTGTCAATTAATTATATGTTTTGTGTTTTTTACTATTAAACAAAAAAGCGTTCTCCAATTCTCCCATATTAAAATAATTCAAATTGATTTGGAGAATTGAATAGCTGATTAGAGTGTGATTGAATATGAAATTATTTTTATTTTTATTTAAACTACATTCCTCTTATCGAATTTTTCTATTTAGCGTGCAACCCTCTAAAAAAGTCTCATTCAACACTATGCATGAATAGTATTTCATATGATTGATTTAGCATTTTATTATTATTTTGGAGGATTCGTCTCTTGGTTACTCAACCCAAATGTAATATGTAATGTTTAAGGAGTTTGTGTGTTTGCTAGTTGTTTAGAGGTGTTTATTATATTTTTTGTGTTATTGATTTTTCTTTCTATGAAAGGATCCAACTTCCATTCATTGTATTTGGAAAAGGGCACCAAGCACATAATCTCACAAACACATTTACATAAGTAGGAAAATTACAATTGGTATACTAGAAAAGGGACTTCACTATCAATCCATTAAATTGATCCTTTGTATTTTTAATTCTCGGTGATATTTAAAATCTGATTTTCTTTTGTTTTTTGTTTTTACTATTGCATGACCTATAACACAGACGCAATATACTGTTGACATGCACTTCCAGGCTTACGATCCAATCAGCTTTAAGCTTATATATTTTCATCATTTAATTTATTTGAATTTTAAAATAACTATCTAAGTGATTTTTTATTTATTCATTTTACATGTTTTTCAGGTTCTTAGTTTAACCTTTGGATATGTGGTTTTTTTAGATACGGTATTTTACTCATCTATTTTCTTTTAACCGTCTTTTTTTTTTTTTTTTTTACTTCTTGATATTTATGTGCATCTTAGGTTTAACATATTTTCATAATTTCCAAAAGGTTCTTGAAACATTTGATTAAGCATTAATTCCAAAGGAATTTAGTATATTTTGGATAATTTTGGTTTTAAAAAATTCATTTATATTAATTTATTCTTATTTTCTTTCTCTCTCAATCTTACCTTTTTTAATTTACTTTTTATTTTTGCTTTATATTATTTCTCTCAATCTTATCATCATTTAATTATTGTTGTTAGTTCACTACAAAACTCCCTATTATTGTGATACAACTATAAACTACATAATAACATTAAGACTATAATAATCAAGGCTAAATAAATAAAAGAAAAAGAAAGAGAAGTTTAAATTTTCAATTTTCGGTCGCAAAAAGTATTAGTGACGGAATTAGCGACAGATTTAGCGACGACTGAAATCTGGCGCTGGTAGCGTGAGATTCAAGCTGATAGTGTGGGAGTGGCGCTAGTAGTGTGGGAATGGCGCTGGTAGCGTGAAATTGCTGCAGGATGGCCATTTTTCACTGGGAATTGCCGCCAGTAGCACCAGAGTGGCGCCATAAGTGCTCCAGGAAGCCAATTTTCTCTGGAATGTGGCGCTGGTAGCGCCAGAGTGGCGCCATCAGCGCGGGACCTCTGACAGGGCCACTATAAAAGGTCATTCACGCGATTTTGGAGGCCAAAAACCTTCTTTCTTCTTCCTCTGGCCTTATTCCACCATTGTTGAGCTTGGGAAGGTCCATATCTTCACCAAACTTCATCAAAACACTTCCTTTTCAGCATGAAACTTGTAGGGAACCATCCTATGAGCTAGAATCCTTCATCTCTTTTTCCTAAAAACCTTCAAACGGAGAGATCCCTTTCTCTAGGGAATTTCACAAAACTCGAGCTCGGCGGGGAAAGGAGGCGATTCTCAGACACCCAAGCTTGGGGAAGTGGTCCATTAGCCTTCCTTGTCATCTTAGAGGTAAGAAACTCGAGTTTTACCGTTTGATTTGTGATTTTGGCTTTGGGATGAATAGTGACCCTTTTGAGTTAGAGCTGGAATTAGGCTTGGGTCCTTTAGAAAAGTATGCTTAGAAAGTTGTTGTGATGAAGGATTAGCATT
>CM023941.1:24832523-24865489 GCA_013407115.1 Glycine latifolia
ACCGCTGAGGGTCTATGAGTTGTCTAGTGAATTGATTAGCTCTGATAACCTTAAGATAGATGACTCAGAGGTTTATGCCTTGTATGGTTGAATTGGTGTCTGATTGAGCTTATATGCCTTGTATAGGGCGTGACACCGAGGGTGTCAGTGGCGTAGACCACCGTTCAGGGATTGAACTGCAGAGCACGGCTTTGCCAGGTAAGTTCTTGGTTTCTTGGGAGTGTTTCCCATTGCTGTGTTCCACCATACTCCGAGGGAGTGATGGTTGCATTCATGATGCATGCATTGAATTGGTTGTTGCTTTCTCATAATGATATGTATGCATGCTTCTATGCTTTGTATGTATGGTTACCTGTTGAATAGATCTTCTGGCCAGTTAGATAAATATGAACCTCCCTAGGAGAAGAGCGCACCTCCTAGTTTGGTTTGCTCACGTAAAGGGTGATGATGATCCCTTAAGACCAAGAGATAGGTGGTCCCGTCGCGGTTGAAGCCTATTCTCGAAGGTGCCATATACGTGCATCCATGCGTAAGGGGTAGCTCCCGATGGGATGACACGGGTGTGAGTTCCGGTCTCACACTGAGGACTGAGAGTTCTGATGCTGATGATGATGCATCGTGGCAGTGTAGTTCCGCAGATATACATTAGAGCTAGATGATTGGCTGTGTATTGTTATGAGGGCCGGGAGGCCAGTGGTTGTGATGCCTTTGATGCTGTGTGTCATGAAAGTGAGCCAGGGTGGAGGAGATGCCTCCAAGGACCCTGAGCTTACTGAGATGTGTTTCTCACCCCGTGTGGGGATTATGTTTTACAGGTGACTCATCTAGCAAAAATGACGGTTCCCAGGGCAGAAGACCCCAGTAGGGACAGTTGTGGCAGCATTTTGCGAGCTGTGAGGCTCATTTTGTTTATGTTGTTATACCTTGTACCCTGTAGAGGGAAGATATGTGTGGGCGCACATATTGTGGTTATGTTTATGTTTTGTACATGGACTGTATATGACTGTATGCCCTCGTGTGAGGAAGTGATCTTTGAGATCAGAACTCTTGCTTCTTATTCTTTTGTATTGGATACTGTGAGTATCATGATGATGTATATATGTATAAATACTTGTGGCTTTCTCCTGATATATCTGTAGATATATTAATTATTCATCTGTCGTCGTTTATGTTGTTTGGATCGATGAGGCTGGTTTGTGTTGATGTTCAGTATTTTAAGTTTGATGTGTACCATACATAATGAATCAAGAAACATGGTTTCAAAAACGCTTTCGTGGTTGTAATTAATTGGTTTTATATTAATTATTGCGCTTATTTGATTAAGTAATATGTTAATACACCGGATACATACGGGGTGTTACAAAGACCATTGATTGAAACAAATGCAAATTTAAAAGGTCTTGACACAACAAAAATCTTTAAGACATTTGAAATATATTGTCAACATTATTCTATTTATTGTTATCTTTTTGTTCTTTTTTAATTTTTAAATAATCAACAATCAAGAGAACAACAACAAAGAAAAACATGATGACAAAGTTAAAGAATAGAAGACAAACATAAAATATTTGCATTGTATTTTGTTGTGCATTCATCGTTGTTTTGGGTTTCTTTTTATCATATCTGTATTTGTAAAGAACTTCAATTAATCAAAAGGGGTTATCATGGGTTTTTTACTGTCAATATATTTTTTTATGTGGATTTTTAGTTTTTGTTTTGCAACTTATTCAATTATATAGATTATTGATTTTATATATATTTTTTATTTATTGTTTTTATAATCTTTCGTTCTTGCTCTGTAAACCCGAGAAAACTAATTTTTTTATTTTCTATCTGGGTGTTAGTCATTGAGCCAAAATTTGAAGAAAAATAATTGAAAGCTTCTACATCTCTTTTTCTTGAATAAAATTACATTTTGTATTCAAACAATTTTTTAAAAAATGATATATTTAATTAGTTGTAATTTTCTTATAAATTCATGTTTATTCTTAATTTATTTCAATTTTTTATCTAAATAAAAATATTAAGATAATATTTTATATAAGATATGCTTATAGGTAGAAACATGTTTATTAATGGGGTCAATTGGTAGATGTCATTTGTTTCAACTCTTGCACTAGGATGTCCTTTCATAGTATATGAACTGATGTTTTTTTTAGATATATAGGAACTGATGTTAGAGTTATTTTGTTAGCAGTTGTATTAAATATATTCAATCAATTATTTAATTAGTTATTAATATATTTTTAAATCTTATTTATGTTCAATCAATCATATCTTTTTAATTTTTCCTTTTAGTTATTTTTAAGTCTTTTCTAAATTATAAAATCTCATAAGGTAAAAAGTTATTATTGAAAAATAATAAAGAAATATATTTAATCCTTGCAAAAGTATTATCTAAAAAATTTAATTTTGAAAATTAAATTAAAATCTAACAAATTATCTTCAAAATATTTGTATTAACAATTGAGATAAGATTAAACCAAAAAATTTCTTAGAAATTATAATGTGATGGTTAAGTGAGAGGATGTTATCAAAACTATATAGAACCAAAACATTATTTAAACATTTTAGTACTCAGATTTTGTAGAAAGAACGTGAATAACCTATTTTTTTTATTACTTTTGATTAGCTTCAATCTTTTTTTCCTTCATAATCTTGCATAAAATAGATGACTAAATAATTTGGTTCATATCCAATTTTTATTGTTGGTGAGTTGCATCACACAATGAGTAAATAATCTATGTTTTACATGTTTATAGTTTGATTCTTTATAATGTTTATGTTATGGTAAGTCCATTAGCATTTGATCGAAAAGTAATTTTTTTTTATAGCTGTTAAATACAAAGAGAAATATATATATATAATTTGTGTTAAAGAAGGAAAATTTTGTGTCATATGGTAGAGTTGACTACATTTGATGTTTAAAACATATTTTCATATATTCATGCTAAATTAACCCACATTATATATAAAATAAAATCCAAAAAAAACTTTTCAAATATTTTGTTAACCCCATAAAAAATCTAGTATTTATAAAAGTAGAAATGAGGGTATATTAGTGCTGGACTTTACTCTTTCAATGCTGGTCCAAGCCCATTTGAAGGGTTCAATATCCCAGACCTAATTTACCATTATAAATACATTAGTTGAGTGTGAAATTAGGTTAGATAGATACGTAGAGCTGAAACGGCACAGACGTCGAGAAAGATTGAGCGTTGAGTGCGACTCCGCATTTTGAGAGCCTCAAGTGACATTCTTGAGTGTCATTGTTGAGCAAGCCTGCGTACTTGCATATTTGAGAGTTCAGAGTTAAACACTTTGAGAGTTTAATTACCATCATTCTTGGAGAGGTTGAGTGAACCACCACCTTGGTGTGTTTTGATTCATTGTAATCGTTCCCAGTTATAGTGGATATTTGATTCTGGACAAGGTCCCATGAGTTTTTCTTTTCCGGATTCAGGGAAGGTTTTCTCACGTAAAACAGATTACTTGTGTGATTGTCTCTCTCTCCCTTTTTGTCTTTTTGATTACGTTTCCACAGTTTTGATTTGAGGGTTGACGATAACCCACCTTTTTTTTTAGGGTACGATCGTTACGCCAATTTTACCCAACAGTGGTATCAGAGCTCGGGTTCGATGGGTTCTAAAGGAGACGAGATGGAGACCAGCGGTATCACCCATGACAGAGATATGTTCAGGTTGACCGCAGATAACTTTGCGTATTGAAGACTGATGATGGAGGATCACCTCTACTGCAAAGATTTATTTGAGCCCTTTACCCTTGCTGTGAAACCGACTGGCAAAAGCAACAAGGAATGGGAGATCCTGAGTCGAAAGGTGGTTGCCACGATCAGGAAGTATATTGATAAAAGCCTCTTTGAGCACGTGTCCGAGTTCACGAACGCGTACGAATTGTGGAACAAGCTAGAGTCCATGATTTAGAAGAAGACTCCCAAGAACAAAGCACACCTGGTTCGCCGACTTGTGAAGATAGAATACAAGGACGAGATAAGCATGATTGAACACCTCAGCACCTACAAAGGGATTGTGAATCAGCTGACCAAAGCCGAGATGAAGATTGATGACGAGTTGCAGGATTTGTTGTTATTGAGTTCGTTGCCGGAAAGCTAGGATACTCTGGTAGTGACATTGAGTAACTCGGTCCCTGATGGAAAATTGAAGATGGATGTTGTGACGGATAGCCTCCTGAATGAAGAAGCCAGGAGAAGAGAACGAGGTATAACTAGCACGTCTGAGGCTAACGTTGCTGAGAATAGAAGAAATTCTTATTCCCGGGGTCGTAGCAAGAGCCGGGGTCGAGGTGGACGAGATAGGTCCAGAGGCCGGTCAAGGTCAAAGCATGACTTGAAGTGCTTCTACTGTGGAAAGGTAGGACACAAGAGACCAGACTGCCAAGCTCTGCAGAATGATGAACAAAACGGCTGTGTGAAGTCAAATCAGATTGTTCCCAAGAAGAGAAATGAAAGGAGCATCATGGCTGTGGCTGTTAACCCGAATGCCGAGATATTCCTCCTTAGTGAGGAAATGTTGAACATAGTCCATGATGATTGCACCTGGATTGTTGATTTCGATGCCTCGTTCCACGTCACCCCACATGAGGGATTTTTTTCTGCTTCCAAGAAGGGAGATTTTGATGTCGTGAAGATGGGAAATCAGGTGACCAGCTGGATTGCTGGTGTTGGTGATGTAACCCTGACCACAGATACAGGGTGTCGGGCTACGCTGAAAGATGTGAGGCATGTACCTGACATGCGCTTGAATTTGATCTCGTTGGAAAGCTAGATGATGTCGGGTTAGTGAACTACTTTGGAGAAAGTAGATGGAAGCTGACCAAGGGAAGCTTAGTTGTGGCCCGAGGCAAGAAAGAAGGCTCATTGTATGTGATGCAAGGAAGGACGATTGGTGGAGAAACCAATGCCATCCGGGATGGACAGAACTTGGAGCTATGGCACAAGCGCCTCGACCACATGAGCGAGAAAGGACTCCAGATTTTGGAGAAGAAAGAACTATTGACCGGATTGAAGGGCCAAGTGTTGGAGAGTTGCACACATTGCCTAGCTGGAAAGCAGCATTGGGTTTCGTTTGTGAGACCAAATCAACCCAGACGACGAAGGCAGATCCTAGACCTCGTCCATACTGATGTTTGCTCCATGTTAGAGAGATCCCTTGGAGGAGCTCAGTACTTTGTTTCTTTCATTGATGATCATTCTCGCAAGGTGTGGGTTTATTTGATGAAGTCAAAAGACCAGGCACTCCAATGTTTTAAAGAATTCCATGTTATGGTGGAAAGGGAGACTGGCAAGAAGTTGAAAGTGGTTCGATCAGATAACGGTGATGAGTACCAGGGTCCCTTTGAAGCTTATTGTACAGAAGTCGGGATCTGACTTGAGAAGACACCTCCCAAGACTCCGCAGTTGAACGGACTTGCTGAGAGGATGAACCGGACTATTGAAGAGAAGGTCCGAAGTATGCTATCCAATGCTGGATTGTCAAAAGCATACTGGGGAGAGGCCGTCAGGACAGCTGTTGACTTAATTAATCTATCACCATTAAGACCACTTGAAGGAGACATTCCGGAAGAAGTCTGGACAGGTCGAAAAGTGACCTATGACCACCTGAAGGTGTTCGGATGTCGAGCTTTCGTGCATGTTCCTAAAGATGAAAAGGCGAAGCTCGATGCAAAGACTAATGAATGGACTTTGGGATCCAATTAACAAGAAGATAGTGAGAAGCCGAGATGTAGTATTTCATGAAGATGAGACAATTCATGACATCTTGAAGCCCAAAGTTTGGGTTCTTGTCCGACGTGAAGAACCCGTCCCTCTTATCTGAGTTGAAGCAGGGGGAGAGCCCAATGAAGGAAATGATGATCAGTAACATGCTGATGAGGATCGAGATACTGAGGTCCAAGTTGATGTGGAGAACCGTGATGCACCGGGTTCTCAAGCGGCTGAAGAAGAACAGCCGAGATACCCCACTAGAGACAGAAGACCTTCTACAAGGTACTCTTCTAATGAATACGCCATCAAGATCAAACCTGAAGAGAACGGGCAGAAACCAAGATACAAAGCCCAAATTGTAGTGAAAGGCTTCAATCAAAAGAAATGTGTTGATTTTGAAGAGATCTTCTCTCCTGTTGTGAAGATGACCTTGGTCCAGACTGTGTTAGCCATGGCGACTTCGATGGACCTTGAGGTAGAACAGATGGATGTGAAGATCGCATTCCTTCACGGTGAGTTGGAGGATGAGATATATATAGAGCAACCTGAAGGGTTCCACGCTCCGGGTTGTCACGGCATGGTATGTCGGCTGAAGAAGAGTCTCTATGGCTTGAAACAAGCACCTCAGCAGTGGTACAAGAAATTTGAATCCTTCATGAACGAGCACAAGTTTGTGAAGACTGAAGCCGACCACTGCGTATTTGTGAAGAGGTATGAGACCGATGATTCCCTGACTCTATTGTTTTATGTTAATGATATGTTGATTGTAGGGCAAGACAAAATGAAGATTTTCAGATTGAAAAAAGGCATTGAGCACGTCCTTCATGATGAAGGACCTCGGCCCTGCAAAGCAGATTCTTGGAATCAAGATCATCTGGGATAGAAAGAAGAAGCTACTATGGCTAAGTCAAGAGAAATATGTTGAGAAGATTTTGAAGAGATTCAACATGGACAAGTCCAAAACAGTCATAACCCCCTTGGCTAGGCACTTGAAGCTGAATAAGAAGCAGTGTCCAAGATCTGATGAAGATAGAGAAGAGATGCTAAAGATCCTGTACCAATCCGCCATCGGAAGCTTGATGTATGCAATGGTTTGTACTAGATTCGACTTGGCGTTTGCAGTTGGAATGGTGAGCTGGTTTCTTTCAGACCCCGACAGAGAGCACTGGGAAGTAGTGAAGTGGATCTTCAGGTACTTGAAAGATACATCCAATTTATGCCTCCGTTTTGGAGATGGTGAAGCCGAGCTGCAAGGCTACTCGGATGCTGATTTAGGGGGAGATTCCAACTCAAGGAAGTCGATGATCGGATATCTGATGAGATTTTTTAGAGGAGTAATCTTGTGGAAATCAAAATTAAAGAAGTGTGTGGCACTTTCGACGACCGAGGCCGAGTACATTGTCGTGACCGAGGCAAGCAAGGAGATGCTGTGGATGAAGAAATTCCTCATGAAACTCAGCCATGAATAGGACAAGTACGAGTTGAAGTGTGACAACCAGAGCATTATTCATCTGGCGAAGAACTCAACCTATCACTCCCGCACTAAACATATTGATGTGTGATATCACTAGATCTGGGATGTGGTAGAAGATGGACAACTCGCACTTGCCAAAGTACACACTGACCAGAATTGGTCCGACATGATGACCAAGCCGGTATCAGCAATGAAGTTTGAAGATTGTTGTGAAGGTGCCGGGTTGGTGAACCCATCTCATTGAAGAGGCCGGGTTGATGATACACTTGTCACATTGACGAGTTGTGTCAAACCCGCGCAATAGAGAAACCGGGTTGTTTTGAAGAGTTGAAGATGTTGGGCTGAGTTAAATCTGTTGCATTGAAGATGTCGGGTTGTATTTGATTTGCTGCATTGAAGTCGTAGGGGGAGAATTGTTGGACTTTACTCCTTCAATACTGGTCTAAGCCCATTTGAGGGGTTTAATATCCCAGACCTAATTTACCATTATAAATACATTAGTTGAGTGTGAAATTAGATTAGACAGAGACGTAGAGATGAAACAGTACAGAAGTCGAGAAAGATTGAGCGTTGAGTGCAACTCCACATTTTGAGAGCCTCAAGTGACATTCTTGAGTGCCATTGTTGAGCACGCCTGCGTGCCTGCATATTTGAGAGTTCAGAGTTAAACACTTTGAGAGTTTGATTACCACCATTATTGGAGAGGTTAAGTGAACCACCCCCTTGGTGTGTTTTGATTCAGTTTAACTGTTCTCAGTTATAGTGGATATTTGATTCTGGACAAGGTCCTATGAGTTTTTCTTTTCCAGATTCAGGGAAGGTTTTCTCACGTAAAACAGATTGTTTGTGTGATTATCTGTCTCTCTCTTTGTGTTTTTGATTACATTTCTGCAGTTTTGATTTGAGGGTTGACGATAACCCACATTTATTTTTGAGGGTACGATCGTTACGCCGATTTTACCCAACAATTAGTCATTTCAGTTTTCCAGCATAAAAGCAATTGGTTAAGAATTTTAGAAAAACAATTAGTTAAAATGTTATATAATTTATGTGTGAACTTTTTTTCCTTTTATTTATTGGTGAAGAACCTACTATAATAATCTTTTGTTGATCCATAGAATCAAAGGCATTAACCAGATACCAACAATTTACAACAAGTCAAGCATTATTTAATCAATTGATCTAGACTCCCTTAGTGTTATTATAATAATCTAAAATTGGGAAAGAAAAAACAATTAGTTGAAAATATATAATTTACGTGTATACATAATATTTTTAAACATAAGATTCATTCACAATTAAAAATTGTAATTCTTTATAATCAATTTTAGTCAATATTTAATTTTATCATTTAAAATTAATATGAAGTAACAACGATTATTGTTTACACAATATTTAAATATTTTATTCTTTTTTTTAAAACTAATACGTAACTATATATACATATTTAATTAATTAATATTTTAATTTATATAAGTAGTAGTGTTGGTATCTTAAAAAAATATTTTTTGCCCAAAATAGCGTCGTTTTTGTAATTTTATTTTGTATATCAATGTGTCAATTACATTAAAAAAAATTCACTATTCATATTCATGATCTAGGAATCAATTTAAAATTTAAAATTTATATTTATTTTCATTCGAATGTAGAATATATCAATATATCATTTGAGTGAAAGATTATACTTATTATTCTCCATTTTTTAAATTTAGTATTATAATTGAGGAATACAAAATCCTAGTATTTGACTTATCTAAAAAATCTTTTTTTTAACATGAAAAAATTTAATTGTTAGAAATACTAGACCTACTAGAGGAACAAAAATGAAAAAAAAAATTATTCATAAATGGATACTCGATTTACTATTTGTACCTTATATGTATTATTATTATTTTGATACTTATATATTTTTATTTTTATTCTTATTCTTGTTTATATTATTATATAAAGATAGTCTATAATCACTAAAATTTCGATATATTTATACTTAGTAATTATCAAAATATAATATATCTTTTTTTATTTAAAGAATTTTTGCTTATGCCTTATCATTTTTAGTCAAAGAAAAGAAATTATGAAACTGAAATGAATGCCCTTTAAAAGATTACTGCATCTTTCTTCTCTTCTATTTAAAACGTGAGGGGCCTTGATAAGGTTTAAAAAATATTTTTATTTTTTATTTTTAGGATATTTCTTTATAAGAATTTAGTTTTCAACAACTGATTCATAACAGTTTCTTCAATGCTGAACCCGTAGCATGTATTTTGTTTTCCCAATACTAATGGAAGTTTTCGCTAAATGGTAAACCCGATATGGCATATATCATGGAGCGTTCATATGAATCACATTGATGCAACTTCTAACACGGTAATTTCACATTTTTTATTTTTATTCTTTTGTCCTGTACTTATCTTTTAGTAATGATTATTTTTTCAACGCATGCCTGCCAAAATGGTGAGGAAAGTTATGAAATACAATGAAACTACTACGGTTGTGGATGATGAATGGCTGATGTTCAAATGTGTTGTGGAGAAGTTAATCTTGCATAGCAATGAACTGCATTTTGTGAGGCTAATGATCTAAAGGGAAGGAAGCATGATTACATTTAATGTTGATTTGGACTATTGTTCCATATTATATTATTTTGTTTTATCAGTGTACGTAATGTCTTATTGAAAAATTAAATATTATATATTTCAGAGTCCATCTTGCTTATCAATTTAATTATATCATTATTCATCATTGTTTATATTTCGGCGTCCATTTTGTTTATCAATTTCATTATATAATTATTAATATACAATATAATAATAAATCAATTATGTTTAACCATACCGTTTTTTAATTTATTATTTTGTAGTTGTATATTGTATATTTGTATGAACATATATAATAAATGTATACATGAACTTTAATAATTATCAGTATTTGTCGCCTAAAAATTAAGGATTAGGGATTTCAATTTTAGGGATTTCAATAAATAAATAAATAGAATGATAGCAAGAGCGGATTTCGGTAGTTAATGAAAAATAGATAATGAAATATTTAATTTTGATAACCTGGATAAATTAACTTAAATTTAAAATAAATTATATACTAAAATAATTTTAAAATGATACCATTAAAAGTTACGTTAAATGTACAAAAAAATATATAAAGAAAATATAATTAATACCGATTAAATTAATTGTAAACAGTGAATTATTCGAAACTTTAGGAAGGATATTTAATAATATTTTTTAGGAAGTCATTATTTAAATCTTTTGTAATTGGAGAATTATTTGAAAGCAAATTATTAATTGTTTTTTATTTATTTCACTTAAATAAACTATCACATTTTTTTCTATTGATAAATTTTAATTTTTTTTTCATAAACTGGTATCAATATGCCAACATATTGAAATAAAAATCATATATAAAATATAACACAATGATGATTTATTTATTTATTTTTATATAAAAGCAAGTACCAAATTTTACTTAATTTACGAGAATGAAAAATTTACCTGGAATTACATTCATATCTAATTTAAATAATAATTTAAATTTCGATGTATTTATTATATGGTTGTTTATTTCTTGACTTATATAATTTATTGCATGTTTTATTTTACAAACATAGAAGGTATGAAAAAATATAACAAATGAGAATGAATACTTTTCATGAAAGTATAAAGAGAAAGACCTAACTTAATTACCATATAAAATATATAAAACATAACACAAGGGATAAATGTACTTTTTTTATATAAAAAAAAAAAAACAAGTAAGAAAACATACAATATATTCACATGGATAAACCTTTTTATTAAGGATTTTCGTTCAATCACGAAATACAATAAAGTACTTTTTTTATATAAAAAAAAACAAGAAAACATACAATATATTTACATGGATAAATCTTTTTATTAAAGATTTTCGTTCAATCACGAAATACAATAAAACAAACTAGAAGGGGGGAGGCTAAATAGTGTGTTACATAAACTAATAAATTTTTTCGCAATGGAAGTGATTATATAAACAAAAGAGGTTTTTAGCCTTGTCGTCCCGTAACAAAATTTAAGTTTTCACAAAAGCATTGGAGTGTCATTCAGTGACTAATAAAACAATGGCTTGAAAAATAGTTCAATATAAAACTTGTGTCAATAATAAGCCTTAAAGAATACTCGGAGAAATTTAAAGAGAGTAGTAGAAACACTTAGTTTATAGTAATTCACTCAACCTGATCTACGTCAATTCTCCTTTACAAAATCGTAAAGGGTTCTAATCAAGATTTGATTACAAATAAGTATTATGACTTGACACTCCTGGCTTTACAATTATTTTCTAGGCCACTATTGATACAACCCTTAGACTCCCCCTGAATCTAAGAATACCCAAGTATTATTTTGTCACTAAGTTATTCTTGACTTTTACAAACAAATAGTTTGAAGAATCAATATTCTTATTCTCAATGAGTGTGTTTACAATGACGTACGAATTAGTACAAGGACTTTTCTAAACAAATGATAGACTAATTAAGCACCATGTTTCACTCAGTAATATTTCTCTTGAGTTTTTTTTTTGCTTTGACTCAATGTGTGAATGTTGTTTGTCAAACATGAGCGAAGCTTTAATGCACTTTTTATAGGGGTAGGATGATCGAATCTATTGTGAGATTTTGTGCATTCAAATTATGACCATTGCCAATCTTGCTCTTCTAGTGCCAGCTAGAGATAGATGAAACTAGTTCAGACATTGGCATGTGTGACATGTTATCCTCAACCTGATTGATCTTAAATAAATTCTTTCTAAATCCATCTTTCACATTCTAAATGCAAACGTTGGCCATCGAATAAATTATTTTCTTCTTTGATAGGTCTTTGTTTTCGTCAAAAGTAAGAGATGAGTGGATCATCCAATGATGGATCATCTAGTTTTAACAATCTTCTCATTTTTGATGATGACAAACTACATAAATTTTGATAAAGAGAAAAACATAATCATTGAAAATAATAGAGTAAGCTCAATAGGATTATGTATGATTAATTATCAGTTATATATATGAAGGATTGTTTAGAACTCCCCTTGAGTCCAACCCCCTTTATGTATGTTAAGAAAGATAGAGATAAGAGTAGACATGGAGACATATATACCTACCAAACACTAATATTATTAAGTGTTACTTTGAGAATACATCAAAATTATTTCCTATAACTTCTCCCCCGTTTTTCATTAGCAAAAAAATACTTGGTTCAAAGAAAAGAAGTGATGAAAGACATCATAGTTATCCTTGAGTAGGTGGTGGAGGTCGTTGAAATGGTGGTGGTTGAGTTGGTGATGGTGGTCAAGGTGTTTTAGGATTGGTTGGTGATGGAAGAGATTCATAGTTATTTGGTGGAGGTGGGAGTGTTTTAGGGTTGTTTGATGGAGGTGGAAGAGTAAGGCTTATAGGTGCATCTAGAGTTTGAGGATGGATGACGGGTGGAGGTGGTAGACTTTGTGGTTGCACTGGTGGTAGAGGCTGGACGAGTGAAGTTGCAACAACTCCAAGAATTATGGATTGAGCTTGCTATAGGTTTGTTAGCAACATCTGGGACAAATTGGTGAACTAAAAGGCAATATGGCATTCTAGATACAAAGTCTATACTACTTATTCTTCAACCTTTGTTGTTTAGCGAAGACTTCAAGTTTCTGTTGGGTTTCTTATTTTTGCTTTAGCAAGGCTTGAGTCAGCATCTCTTGGATCTATTCCTCAATAACTGCAATAGGGTCAACGCAGTTGATGGGAGAAACTTCTTTAAGGTTGCTTGAGCTTGTGGAGTATACAACTACCTCTTGTTGTGTTGAGGTGACTTCATGAGACTGCTCAACTTGATTGGTCTCACCTAGATAGGTTCTTTAGAAACCAAATCAAGAATGGATGCATCCATTTCTTGTTTTGTTTCCATAGCGCCATATTGCTCAAGATCAACTATAATGTTTTGAATCCTAGCAACATCCTCTTCAGCTCTTTTCTTGGCTTTGGCTTTCTTCCTTTCTTTAGCCTCAAGCTTGTCTTTCCACTTTTGTTCATAAATAGCCTTGTTTGGCTTTTACTGCTTAAAGAAATGCATGACCCAGGCTTCGAACTTTTCCTCAGACACTTTTCTTAAGTTGAAAATTTTTTGTTGAAGATGATGGTAGATTATTCAACCTTTTGATGAAATCATCATCAGAGTTCTTCACAAAGCATGCATTTGTATCATCGAAATGATACTCTCTAGTTGGATGCAATACTTGCATAGAATCTCTCTTATTCAAGATAGGAACATCTTCAGAATTAAAAGAGGATTTTTTTTGTGCATCAACCCATAAGGTCTGATTCCAAGAAGTCTTTGCATCATTGATAATTTTTATACATACGCAAATGCTACATGTAAATCACATAGCAATTATCTTCTTTTCCCTATTTTAACGCTTCTTTTGTGAGTAAAATGCAGGAATTTAGCTACTTCTGAGCTTTTATCCAGTAGACGCTAAAATTAGTTGATTTATAGTGTGTTGGTTGTATTTTTTTGTAGAAAATGATACAAGAGAGACATGGAAGATGGATTGAAGATCTAGAGTGGCTCGCTCAGTGTGCAAATGCAGGCTCAACGGGCACATGCATGCAGGCTCAAGCGAAAAGTGCAGGCTCAGCGCGTAGCCAATTATGAAACACATAACAATGCACGTTTTGAAGTATAAAAAGGAAAAAACACTTACCCACAAAAGAGACAGCCAAGGAGAGAAAGAGGTCAAGTTGGAGCACGAAAAAGAGGGAGAAACCCACTCACTTAGGGTCCCATTCCTCCATCTTCCTCCATTTTCTTCCATTCCTCTTGCTTCTTTTTTGTATTTGTAAGCCTCTCGTGACAATGGGAGGCTAAACCATCCATTGTTGGAAGCTCAACAACCAAACACTCTTGATGTAATGATTCTAACTATCTATTTAATGTTATCTTTGTATTATTGATATTTTTCTGAGTTATATTCATGCTAGTGGTTTGGTCACCCATTTGCATGCTTTGTTATAGGTTTTAATGCATTGGAAAATGGTTATTTCCTTAGAACTGAAAAACACTTCTAAATATATTATTTCTAGGAATAAAATGGTTTGTTTAGCCTAAGTTATCATCTCTAATCGTAATACAAATCAGTTAACATAACTCTTGAGGGATTAGGAGTGAAATTAAGTGATTTAAGGTCTTGCACTTGAGAAATCAAGGTTAGAATATATTAAAAGATGAAGATAATACGAGAATAATGTTAAATAGCGAAAAATATTTTAATATTGCATCAATGGTAGTTTCGATGAGTTGAGACCCCAACACATCACAAAACTCTGCATCAACTAACAACTCACCCCCAAGTGTTTGTATTCTATCTCTTTATTTTGCTCTGCTTAACTATTTTTATTTATGTTGAATTTTATGTTTCCGCATTAGGATTAGAAAATTATCAAATTTAAATCCTTGTTCACTTAAAATTAGAAATATATTAAATCTGAGTACAAGAAAAGTCTCTGTGGAATCGACACTCGGTCTTACTGTTTCTTTATTACTTGGACAATTCGGTGCACTTGCCGAACCATTAACAATCATCAACATCCATATCCCTTATCAATCTTTTACCTTTCAATAGAGTTTTCTAGTCTCTTACATAGTTGACCAGTTGAATTTTATGTTCTCTATCAAGCATTTCAATGTTGAAGTACAACTTGAAGTTCTTCTTTTTTCCTTCATCGCAGATGGGTAGTCTTGAGCATGTTCGATCTAGTACCTTCTTTATATCAATAGTCCTACTGATATGCAGACTAGGTGGATAAGATGTTGCTTGATCAGAGATGTACATTTGTTTTAAGAGCCCTCCTACCATATCCAACTCTTTTTGAGGTAGTTTGAGATAGGCAGAAAACTTGTATAGAGGCTCCAAATGCTGACATCTTTGGACCAAAGGACCAGAGGAGTTTGGTTCTCCTTGTATGGATCTAGTCTGATGGGCCTTGTAGACAATGCATACATGGGCATCTTAGTCAAATGATCAAAGCTTCTTATGGGCATCTTCTGTTGAGGCTCTTCTCTCTAAGTAGATGGACGATTGGTTTATGGACTCCCACTTATCATCCAGTGAGGTGTCATTCTAACCAAGTTGGGATACACTGGCCTCGTACAGGAAGGGGTTTCCAAAGATACAATTGCATCGAGGGAAAAAGCCCAGTATGCATCTGAAAGGAAGTGCACATAGTCATACCTAATCCAAGGAGTTGGTGATAATTACTATGCATGCATAATTTGTATATCTTATCACATAACAATTATCTAATTTCCTTTCTTTTAACACTTCTTTTGTGTTAAAAAGTTAGGAATTTAGCTCTAATTGAGTTTATCTAGTGGATGCTAAATTTAATAAATTTAACAGTGTTTTGGTTCTATTTTTTTTGTAGAAAGTGACACAGTAGGAGGTTGGAAGATATTGAAGAACTGGAGCAGCGCACTCAATGCAAAAGTGCCCGCTCAGCATAAGGAGTCAATCTGGAGGCTAGTAATAACATTCATGCGCTCTAAGAGCGCATCTGGCGGCTTAGCGCGTAGTCACTTAAGTCAGCTGGACTTTGAATGCAGGCTTAGCACACAGTCATTGTCAAATAACATGACTGTGCATCATTTTAAAGATAAAAAGGGGGAGCAATGTGCAAAGAGGAGAGACAGAGAGAACAAAAGCTAAGGCACGAAATAAAGAGAAAACTCACTCCCTCCTGGACCTTTTCCTCCATTTCTTCCATTCCTCTTATTCCTATTTCGTATTTGTAAGCCTCTCATTAAAATGAGAGGCTAAACCATCCATTGTTGGGAGCTCAGCAACCAAATACTTTTGATATAATGATTCTCACTATTTATTTAATGTTATTTTGATATTATTGTTCCTTTTTAAGTTTATTGTTATGTTTGTAGCCTGATCATGCATGCACATGCAATGTTATAGGGTATATGCATTGGAAAATGTTTACATCCTAAGAACTTGAAAAAAAACATCTAGGTAATCCATATCTAGGGATAGAATGATATTATTTAGCCTAAAGTATGCATCTTTACTTTTGATGCAAATTATTTGATGTAGGCTCTTAAGAAATTAAGAGTGAAATTAGGTAATTTAGGCTCTTTCACATAAAGGTTCATGGTTAGGGTAGGTTAGCGGATGTAGGTAATAATCGGAATAATGTTAAGTACTGAAAAATCTCAAACATTGCATCAAGAGTAGTTTTGGTAAGTCGAACACCCAACACGTCACCTAATTCTACATCAACCAACAATTCACCCCTCTAAGTATTTGTGTTATATCTCTTTAATGTGCTATGCTTAATTATCTCTATTTATGTTGAATTTTATGTTTCTACATTAGTATTAGACAATTATAAAATTTAATTCATTGTTCGCTTAAAATTAGAAATATACAAACTTCGAGAATAGTCAAAGTCTCTGTGGACTCGACACTCGGACTTACCGTTTTAATTACTACTTGAATGAATTGGTGCACTTACCAAGGAATTAACAAGTTTTTGGTGCCATTTCCAAAGACTTTGTTCCTTGTACTCGGTAGTTTGTCTATCCTCATTTTAAGCATGAATTCTTTATTCTTTGATTCTTTGTCTAAAAATTATGTTTTGTAATAAATTCTTGAACCTTGTTTGTATATATCGAATTTTGTTTTGTAATAAGTTCTTGAACCTTTTATAAATTGTGTTATTTTTTGATAATTTGTGTGATCTAGTCTTTTGTTTACTAGTTCTTTGTGTTGTATTGTGCTAACTGTGTTAAGAAAAAAAAGAAAAAAAAACAGAGAAAAAACATATTTTTCTTGTGAGTCTATGCTTGTAGGGTGGAACCTTTCAAGAATCTTATCTATGGAAGATATTTGAAGTAGTATGCTCAGACAACAAAGGCTTCTTAGTAACCAATTAGAGATGTTGTCTAAGCATCCTAAAATCATGCATATAGGGGTCAGTCACCCATAACATATCAATTGTGATTTTTGTGTAGGAGAGCATTTCAATGATAGTTGTCATCTTTACTCCATGGAAAAATTCTTGGTGGGAGAAAGAATTACATCCTTACAATCAATACGAAGAAGAAAGACTCTCTAATCTTGAGAGTGTGTTGATGCAATTCATGGAAACTTCCCAAGCTATCTTCAAAGCCAATCAAAACTCAATTCAAAATCTTGAGATTCAAGTTGGTAAGATAGTAAAAGAAGTGGCTGAAATATCTTTTTTGGTCATAAAGGAAGAAAATTTTGTAGAGATTACAACACATGAGGAGAGTCTTGTAGAAGAGCATGATTCACGAGAAAAGGATGAAGAAAAAGAAGAGAAAAGTGAGGAGAGAATACAACAACAATGGAAGAAGTGTTCAAAAGTAGAAATTCAACAAGAAAGCTTTCTCCAAGTCAATAACTCTCCTCATCAATTGATTGGCAAGGAAGAAAGGCATAGAGAATGTGATAAATCCTTAAGTTCCACTTTTTCATTGATCACCAACACTTCCCTTGCAATGATATGGAAGTCGTTTCATGGATACATGATTTTCATGGAGTCTCTAGCTAAGAAGAAAAAATGCAAGGAAAATGTGTTCTATGTGACCTTTATGCCACCTTGAAGGCATTTGGCCCATCAAGCTAGTGAGGTTAACAAACGCCTTTACTGAGAGGCAATCTAGTATTTTTGCCCTTTTTCTTTTCTTTTGTGATTCTGTTAATATTTGTGTTGGTTGATATTGATGTTGTTGTCTGATTTTTGTTGTGCGCTGAGCGTGCATATGTTGTTTTGATATCTATACTAAGTGCGCAAGTGCAGCCTAAGAGTGCATGTGGGTAACTCGCTAAGCCTACAGTGCAGTACAGGCGTGCTAATCCCAAATTACTATATGGAACTTTAATTATGCGAATTGGGCTTAGCGCGCAAGTCCAAGCTTAGCACGCATGTCCAAAAAAATTTCTTTGGGTTTAGCACGAGGGTGCACCATCTTTGACTTTGTGTTGACACCTGGGATAAGCGTGTCTTGCATGCTAAGACCAACTAAACCACTATCCAAATTTAATGTCAATGGGGCTTAGCAGGCACCTTTGTGCTAAGCCCAGCTTGCATCTGTGCCTATTTTATTTTTGGGGGCACTGAGCACACATTTGTGCGCTTAGTGCATGACCCCTTCCTGCACAATTCCATTTTGCTTCTTTTCATGTTTGAATTAACTATTTCTTCCCTTTCCTTTTATCCTTTCATTTTGTTGTCCTTTTTTGCAAATGGCTTCTAGAGAATGACAAGGGTCCAGCTGCTTAGGGAGCTTATGAGCCATGGCCGACCCAGGATTAAGGTCATCTTTTGCTGGACTTAACTTTATTTTTCCGCATCTATCTTTATTCTGCTGCGCTTTAGATATTTTATTTCTGCAGATTACATTTTATTTAATTTTGCATGATAGATAGTTATTTTGATGATACAACTTGGTTAACTCTGATAGTTAACTCTTTTTGGGCATGTTTTGGTTTAATCGATTGGATTACTAAGATTTTACGCCTTGTTGATGTTGTGAATTTATGATTCTTGAGTGAGCACGTGTTGTTTTTGATTGATGGTTTTATGAATTGAATGTGTGTGAGTGAGTCGATTAGCTTGCATGATAGAAAATCTTATGGAAAAAAAAACTATATGTTTCACGTTACCGTGTGAGTTGTGTGCATCTTAACTATGAGAGAACAATTGGTTTTGCTTTCTGGTTTTTCATGATTCTTGAACTGTCTAAGTGCATACATGATATGGATATGATCAAGGCCTTGTTGGTTAATTCTCTTTAGCCACTTAGCCTAAAAGCCAACCCTGTTGAAAATGGATGTTGAATCCCTTGCACCCCTCTTGAGCCTAAACTGAGAATGAATTTGTTCTTGAACTTTGAACTAAAAAGCATATGTAATATATTCACCTTACCTTAGGTTATAGGAGAACATCATTTATGGATCAAGGTAAATTTGTCCCAAATTTGGTGTTTTGGAGTAAACTCTTTTGCAGGGATGTGAGTAAGAAGCACACAGAGGACCAGAACTACAATGTACCTTTGTAATATATATAAAAAAAAACTGGAAATAAGAATTGGAAAGAAAACTCATGTTAAGAGAACCTCTGTGTGTTGTTGATGGTGGAAAGTTAATAAATTGTTGGGAGATCAAGAAAAAGTGGTACCCCTGAAGCAAGGAATGAGTGAATGCTCTCCTAGAACCCTAAGTGCTTTAAATTCTTAGAAAAACCATGATTTCTTTGTTAGCCCAGCCACGTTACAAGCTTAAATTATTCATTAGTGATCCATGTTATGTGTATGCAATTGCATTGAATGAGATAATGTGCAAAGTTGGGATTTGTAACTTTAATCGGTTTGAATGAAATACACATAACTGAAACACCTCTGCGCTTAAGAGAAAAATTGGCCTTGTGAGGAGTGAAGCATGGTTTGCTCTTTCTTTGATAACTACCATACTTGCTAACCTTTTCAATCTTTGAGTGCATTCTTTGTGTGATTCCATCATGTAAACCTTAGCAAGTGTGAACTCCAGGATTGTAAATTGTTTTAAATGTATGCAATTGTCTCAGTTGTTGTGATTCAATCCATCATCGACATTGCTATTAATCTAACTTAGCTTAGTATTAGTTTACTTTTGCTTGAGGACAAGCAAAGCTTTAAATTTGGGGGAGTTTGATAATTTCTATGCGTGCGTAATTTGTATATTTAAATCACATAGCAATTATCTAATTTTCTTATCTTTTAACACTTCTTTTGAGTTAAAAAGTTAGAAATTTAGCTCCTGCTGAGTTTTATCTAATGGATGCTAAATTTAGTAAATTTAACAGTGTTTTGGTTCTATTTTTTGAAGAAAGTGACACAACAGGAGGTTGGAACATGTTGAAGAACTGGAGCAGCGCGCTCAGCGCGACAATGGCCGCTCAGCGTAAGGAGCCAATCTGGAGGCCAGTTGTAACATGCATGAGCGCTAAGTGCGCATCTGGCAGCTTAGCACGTGGTCACTTAAGCTAGTTGGACTTTGCATGCAGGCTTAGCACACACATGCAGGCTTAGCACACAATCATTGTCAAAAAATATGACTGTATAGCGTTTTGAAGATAAAACGGGGGGAACACTGTGCAAAGAAGAGAGACAGATAAAACAAAAGCTAGGTCATGAACTAGAGAGAAAATCCACTCACTCGGTGACCATTTTCGTCCATTTTCTTTCATTCTCATCCATTTCTCTTGTCCCATTTTTGTATTTGTAAGCCCCTCATGATAATGAGAGACTAAACCATCCATTGTTGGGAGCTCAGAAAACAAACACTCTTGATGTAATGATTCTCACTATATATTTAATGTCATTTTGATATTATTGTTTCTTTTCTAAGTTATCTCCAATATCACATAATTAACTTATGCTAAGTAGATTGTGTTTCAATCCTTCAACAAATAAAACATTTTCTATAGGTGGATAAGAATAAATGCTTATCTTACCCACTCTTGTTATTCTACCATTCTGATTCCTATCAAAAGTGATTGTTCTGATTCCTAACAAAAGTGATTGTTCCACTATGCATGGGGGTCAGGCATTGGAACATACACTTTTCTCCTATCATTTGCATGAGCAGCCACTACCTGGTACCATGACCGATGTGTTCTTTTTGCGTTTGAACATTTCTACAACATGAAGTATTATCTTTAGGTACCCAAATCTTTTTGGGTCTTCTTTTGTTAGTTTTGAAAGCATTGGATGACCTAGTCTTAGGTAGATTTCTACACTTGGACATCATGTGTCCAAACTTTTCACAGAAATAACATACAATAATTTCCTCATCGCGAACATAAATGTTTCCCTCATATCCATGTCCAGATATGTCAGAAGGGCATCTGTTGTATCTTGACAGTTTGTCAAGCTTTTTAGTGCTTCCAACAAGTTTGGAAAGAGTATATATGTTAAGGATTCAATCTCTTGATGAATTTTTGCTACATCTTTAGGTTGTCCCTTGAGATCATCATTTTTCTCAAGCTTATAATTGAAAAACTTCAAGATTTTCTTGTAGTTTCAAATTCAACCCATAGGTTATGTTTACTTTCTCCAAGTTATCATAATCATGTGTGCATGTGAACACTCCCTTTATAGGTTATACCTTTCTTCTTTAGGATAATCATAAAGATCATTTAATTATTTCAGATTTGATTGCAGAGATTGAATTTTGTCTTCTAAGATCTTAAAGTTCCTCATCAATGTATCACATTCTTTTGAGACCTTCTCATTTTCCAGTAAAAGTTGTGATTCCTTTTCCTTCAAGGTATCATAGGTTTTACTATTTTGATCAGGTTTAGTTAAGAAACTGATATCTTAATGAGCCTTTTTAATCCTAGTATGATCTTTGAAAAGTTTTTTGAAATCCTTCCTTAGGATTTTGTAAGCTTTAGAGAGAATGGACGAGTTGGAAAAAAGTTATTAGTAAGTTGCTAGGTCATCGAGGTTTACCTCCACATTTGAATCCAATGTTGTATCAGTAATCAGAAAGAAGTTTTTTCCTTCTTCAGTCTCTTTGTCGAACGATGTGTCATTCAGGTCCTCCCATGTGCTCATAAACACCTTTTTATCTCTTGACTTGAAGTGCTACTTTTTGTCCTTTGTCTTATTCAGGTCTAGACATTCGAACTTGAAGTGTCCTAGCTTCTTACACTCGTAAATAGATGATAGAGCTTTTATCTTTGTCCTTTGTATCTCTAGATGGCTTCTTGAATGAGCACTTCCAGTTGGATCTGCCTTTCTTCTCCCACATCTTCCTTATCCTTTTGGATATGAAGGCTAGTTGATCATCTTTGTTTGATTCTTATTCATCAGATCCATCATTATAGGATGTGTATGCATTGGAGGCTTTCTTGGAAATTAATCTAAAGGAGAATTCTCTCGATGCTAATGAATTTTTGGTCTTTTGCGCACTTAGGGCCAGAGATTTCTCCTTTTTGATTCCCTCGTCCTATTGTAGTTCTTGTTCATGAACTTTCAATATTCCAGATTCTTTGCTAATCTCAGAGCTGTGACTTATAGTCTCCACTTTCTGGATAAACTTCTCAAGATTTTGCCAATGTTATGATAATTATCATAAGTTCTACCAAGAGATCTCAATTTGTTTAATATGGTTTGGAAGCATCCGAATATACCTTGTATGTCCTCGTCTTCCTCCATAGTAAACAGTCCATACTTACGTGTTAAAAAGTTGAGCTTGTTACGTTTTACCTACTTCGACCCTTCATATGTTATGGATAATGTGTCGCATATCTACTTTGCACTTCCAAAGTTGTGGACTTTAGTATACTTTTCTTATAAGAGGGCACATAACAGAATGTTGTGGGCTTAAGAGTTTAGTAGGAACCATTGATTCTAAGTGTCAATCCATGAACTTCTGAGAACTTTGTTCAACTATTCATCAAGTGGAATATAGTTTTCATTTTCTACCACAACCAGAGATCAATATGAATAGACTCAAAATGAGCTATAATATGCTCATTTTCGTAGTCATAGTTTGCTCCTTTGAATAGTGGAAGCTTATTGGTGAAGTACATTTCTTTCGTATCTTTCGTTTATCAGGATCTTCCTATGTATTCATTAGAATACTCAACCCAAGAGGCTGAGCTTTGATGTCAACTAAAATACAATAAATCACACTAGAAGGGGGTTGAATAGTGTGTTAGATAAACTTATAAATATTTTCTCAATGTAAGTGATTATACAAACAAAACAATTTCTTAACCCTATCCTCTAGTAACAGAACTTAGGTTTTCACAAAAGCACTATGGACTATCATCCAATGATTAATAAAACAATGACTTGAAAATAGGACAATATAAAACTTGTGTGCAAACTTGTGCCAATAATAAGCGTCAAAGAATACTCAGATAAGCTTAAAGAAAGTAATAGAAACACTTAGTTTATATTGGTTCACTCAACCTGCTCTACGTCCAGTTCTCCTTTACAAAATCGTGAAGGGTTCTAATCAAGCTTTGATTACAACCAAGTATTTTGACTTGTCACTCTTGGCTTTATAAGTACTTTCTAGGTCACTACTAGCACAATCCTTAGACTCCCCTGAATCTAAGAACACCCAAGTATTATGTTGTCACTAAGTCACTCTTGGCTTCCACAAACAAATAACTTGAAGAATCACAAATTCTTAAACTCAAGAAATGTGTTTACTATGAAGTATGAATCAGTACAAGGACTTTGCTAAGCAAAGGATAAACTAATTAAGCATTGTGTTTCACTTAGTAATATTTCTTGAGTTCTTTTTCGCTTTGACTCGATGTGTGAATGATTTTCATCAACCATGAGCGAAGCTTTGATGTGCTTTTTATAGGGGTAGGATGATCAAGTCTGTTGTGAGATTTTGTGCATTCAAATTATGAGCATTGCCAATCTTGCTTTTCTAGTTCCAACTGGAGATAGATGAAACTAGGGCAAACATTATCATGCGCAATGCGTTCTCCTCAATGAGATTGATCTTGAATCAATTCTTTCTAAATTTGTGTTTCACATTCTAAATGCAAATGTTGGCCATTTAAAACAGAAAGATAAGATTGATCACATAATATTTTATTTATAATCAAATCTCATTTTCAAAAGAAAATAAATGGATCACATTTGATTATATAAAAGATTTGTCTTTTAAGTGTTTGAGGTCCATTGCACATTGGATATAATTTAGTGTGAAATGAGTTTCAAAGAGTGGACAATCATATAGAGCATTACAACTAGAAAGATCTTATCAGGTTTGCTTCAATTGATACATCCTGTTCACTTACACTTAAATCATTAGCCATCGTAAATTGTCCAATGATGAGTGAATTGTCCAATGATGTATCGTCTAGTTCTAACAAATCAAAATTAAAATTGCTTTATAGTAATTAATATTTATTTAATTACATAACAAAGCCTAATTAAATTAACATAACCACTATTATTTTTTCCACACAAAATTAGTGTCTAAAATTATTTTTTAAGCAAATAGTTAATTGTTTTTATTTATTATCTTCTCAAATCACATATTCATGATTTTCTTATACCTAAACTAATTTAATTCTCTTTTACCTAATGATATGTATATGTCAATATATTAAAATAAAAATTATATAAAAAACAAAACATATAAGGGTTATTTTTTTTTTTAAATCTAAGTATCTTTTTTTTACTTAATTCACATGGATGAACAATTGACCTGAAACCATATTCATATGTAAGTAATTAGGGTGAAATTATATTTTTTATTATTAAGTGATAAATTATATATAAAATATATATATATATATATATATATATATATTATAAAAAAAACTCACTTGGGTGAACATTTGACCTAAAATCACTATTATTTTCTTTGAGCAAAATTAGTGTCAAAAAATAATTTAAGCAAATAATTATATTTTTATTTACTTACTTCCCATTTAAATAAATTATTCATTATTTTCTTCTACTTAAACAAATTTTAATTTTCTTTTATACAAAAACATGTATACGTCAATAATATAATAAAATTATATATAAAATATAACACATAGGGACACTGTTTTCTATAGAAGCAACTAACAAATTTTAACTTAATGCATGAAAATAAATGATTTACCAGAAATCACATTAATATCTAAATTATTATAGTAAAATTATATTTTTTATAATTATCTCTTTCATGACTTAAATAATTTATTGAATATTTAATTTATATACTTAGAAACTATGAAAAAATATAACAAATGAGGACGAGTAATTTTCTTGAAAGTGTGAAAAGAAAAACTTAACTTACCAGATAACATATATAAAATACAACACACAAGGATGAATATTTTTTATAAAATCAAATTGGAAACTTTATATTCAATTCAACGGGATAAACTTTCTTTACAAAATTTTTTATCCAATTAAAATTCAAATTTATTTTACATAATTAATATATTTTTAGTTACTTAAAATAATCAAATTAAATCAATATAATTAGGATTATTTTCTCTATGCAAAAGTAGTACAAACAAAATTAATTATTAAGCAAAAAAGTGTTCATTTTATTTATTTATTATCCTATCACTTAAATAGTTATTCAAGATTTTCTTCAACGTAGACAAATTTTAATTTTCTTTTATAAATTTATGTGTATAGGCCAACATATTAAAATAAAAAGTTATATATTAATTATAATACATAGGGATGGATAAATTTTTCATATAAAACAAGTAGAAAATTTTCACTTAATTCACAGGGCTGAACAATTGATATGAAATCACATTAATATGTATATTATATATTATGTTGAAATTGTATTTTTTATTATTATAATTTATTTTTATTTTTATTTTTAAAATTTATCTTTCCTGACTTAAATAATTTATTGAATGCTTTATTTCACAAGCATACAAAATACGAAGAAAAATAACAATTGGAGATGATTATTTTTCAGGAACATATAATGATAAATTTTGACTTAACTTACCAAATTAGATATAAATATAACACACGTGGATGAGTATTTTTAATTTTATAAAAACAAATATGAAAATTTACACTGAATTCAAATGTATAAAAAATTTTACTAAATTTTTTTTCCAATTAAAATTAAAATATCTGTTACATAATTAATGTATATTTAATTACATAACAAAAAACAAAAATTAAATTAACATAATCACTATTATTTTCTCCATGCGAAATTAGTGTCTAATAATAAGTTTTTAGCATACTTTTTTTATTTTCTTCTTACTTAAATAAATTATTCATAATTTTCTTCTACTTGAACCAATTTTTACTTTATTTTATGCATATGTCAATATAATATAATAAAAATTATATATAAAATATAATAAATAAGGATGATTTTTTTAATAAAAGCAAGTAATCAAATTTTAACATTATTCATGGGAATGAATGATTTACCTGAAATTATACTAATATCTAAAATAACTAGAAATGTTAGTCTTACACTCTTGCATACACTTTGTTGAATATACTCTCTCCGATTGATTAAAATTTGTTAAAATTATATAAAATTATGGGTTACACATCTTATTAAATAACCCTCTCTTGATTTTAATTTAATCATATTAATAATGAGTGCGTGTTACGATGAGTGTATTGTTAAAACTTTTCTTTTGCTAAAATTATATTTTTTATTGTAATAAATTTAATTTAAATATATTTTTTAAGGCTGCTTCTTTCCTAACTTAAATAATTTATTGAATTTTTTTTATTTTACAAACATAAAAAGTACAAAAATATGTAACGAACAATGATGAATATTTTTCATGAAAGTATGAAAAAAGACTTAACTTACTAGATAAGATATAAGACACGGGAATGAATATTCTTTTTATAAAAACAAGTTGAAAAACTTACACTAAATTCAAGGGGAAAAACCCTTTTACCAAATATTTTAGTCTTATCAAAATTAAAATTTATTTTACATAGTTAATACATTTTTAATTACCTTGATATGTATATCTGAATATATTATAATAAAATATATATAAAGTATAGTACATAGGGACATTTTTTTAATAAAAGAAACTAGCAAATTTTAACTTAATTCACAAGGAATGAACGATTTACCTAAAATAACATTAAAATCTAAATTATTATGATTAAATTATATTTTTCATTATAATAATTTTAATTCAAATATTTTTTATGATTCTCTCTTTTGTGACTTAAATGATTTATTTAATATTTTATTTTACAAACATAGAAAATATGAAATATATAAAAATTGGAGATTAATATTTTTCATGAAAGTATGAAAGAGAAAGATTTAACTTACCAGATAAAATAAATAAAATATAACACACGGGATGGATATTTTTTATAAAAGTAAGTTGGAAAATTTACACTCAATTCAAGGGGATAAACTCTTTAACCAAAAAATTTTGTCCAATCAGTAATAAAATTTCGTTGACACAACTAATATTTATTTAATTACATAACAAATATTCAATTAAATCAACATAATCCCTGTTAGTTTCTCCACACAATATTAGTTTCTAAACTTAATTTTTAAGCAAATAATTATTCATTTTTCACTTAATAATTATTGAAGATTTTCTTCTACAAACACAAATTTAAAATTTCTTTTATGCATTCATATGTACATGTCAATATATAAAAATGAAAATTATATATAAAATATAACACATAGGGATGAATATTTTTTTATAACAAGTAAAAATTTTCACATAATTCTGGGAGATGAATAATTTACTTATAACTACATTAATATCTAAATTATTATAGTAAAATTATAATTTTTTATTACAATAATATTAATTTAAATGTATTGGTTTTTTTATTTCTGTTTCTTGAATTAAATAATTTATTGACTACTTTATTTAATGAACAAAATATATGCCTTTTGTTTGCCTCTTTTTTCCTTAAAAATATGAACATAGAAAGTTTGAAAAAAAAACAAATGAAGATAGAATATGTTTTATGGAAGTATGAAGAGAAAAATATAACAAATTAAATTATATTAATAAAAAATTTAAATAAAAATTCCTAAACATTTTGTTTATTGTGTGCAACTCATGCATCAAAGTCTAGTTGTTACTATTAATAAAAAAAAAGATCCTTGATGGGCACATGTCAACTTTTGGTTAAAAGATTTTCCTCCAAAAAGTGTCTCTCTCTGTTTTTCTCTTTCTCTTTCTATTCTACTTCTTTTTTCTTTTTCTATTACTATTACTACTACCTATTTATTCTACTTTTTTTTCTTTCTTCTTTTCAGATTTTTTATTTTCTTTATTTTACATTTTTTTTCTTTCTTTTGCTTTTCATTTCTTTTTTAAGTTCTGTTTTTTTTTACTTTTTATTTTTAGTTCTTATTTTTGTTTTTAGTTATTTCATTTCTTTTTATATTTTTATTTAATATTTTACGTTATTTTCTGATATTAATATTAATTTTATTTATTCATGTTATTTGACATACAAACTTCTTCTTTTTTCTATTTTTTTCACTCTCTTCCCTTTTAATTTTTTCTTTATATCCTTTTTCATCTTTAATAGTTATACTTATAAATAAATAAAAAATATTTTTCTTCTATAAACAAAAAAAATTCTATTATTACATATTTATAATTTATCACATTATTATAATATTATATATTATATATTATTTATGTACTATATTAAAATTTTATTTTTTTAATATTATATTATGATAAATTTATATAATTATTTATTTAAATTAATTATAATTAAATTAAAAAATATTTTTACTTTAAAATTCTATAAAATTATTTTTATTTAGAAATTGTATAAAATAATTTTAAATAAATTCATAAATAAATACTTGTTGATTAATATTTATATTATAAGGTTAAAATTTTTATACTAAAAATTAAATGAAATATAATTAATGTTTTATATTAATTTGAATCTATGTTTAGAATTAATTTATTAAATATATTTTAATAAATAAGAAATAATTGTGTGATTATAATCAAATATATTTTGTCTGTTTGAATATTTTTGCTCTTTTTGTATTTTGTGAAAATTTTAAACAGTTAATTATGTTTTTTCAAAATATATTTAATCTTTTTACAAGACTTGATATTTTTTTATTATAATGTGTTGAGCTTATGTTATGTTATGAATCATTGTATTTTTATGACTTATTTAAATTAATGACATCTAGAAATAAGTTTAATTTAAAATTAGACAAAAAACATCTACAAATATATTTTTAAATTAATAGTCATTTTAGTGGACAAGAATAAGGATGAGGTGGATACACCAAGGATGGGGATGAGTAGAAATTTTGTCCCCAATAGAGATCAAGGATGGGAATGGGAGTGGGGATTGAGACATAGACGAGAAATGACATACTTATTCTTGTCCTGTCGCGTTGTTATAATTTTTTTTTTTATTTTAAACAATTACAAGTTTGGATAAGATTAAAATACATTTTACTCATTTATCATTTTATTTTTTGTTTTAATTTTATTGGGTGAGGATGGGGACGGGGATGAGAACGAGGAGCGATATACCTATCATTACCATGTCCTATTGTCATGCTTATTCACAATTATCACTTATAGATTTTTTTGGTGTCAAATAATTACAAATTTAGATAAAATTAAAATATTTTTAGTCTTTTAATTATTTAATTTCATTGAGTGGGGATGGAAACAGAGAAGAGAACGACATACACATTCGTGTCCTACTCGATTGATTTGTCTATTTACAATCATAACTTATAATATTTTTTATTTTAAACAATTACAAATTTGATAAGATGAAAATATCTTTTAGTCTTTTAATTATTTTTTTTGTTTTAATTATTTTCTAAATTAAAATAATAATAATTCATTGACATGTCTTTATTATATTAGTATATACAAAACAGTTTATAATGTTTGTCTTTTGTTGTTACTTGTAATATACTAAATTTAAACTCAATCTATGACTACTCTTAGTTTAAATGGTATCATATTTTTTAATATACAAATTTGCATTGTATTTGCTTCTACCATAAAGTTTTCATCTTATTATTATTATTATTATTATGTTTTTATCAACAATATCATCATCAATAACACCTTTAATCCAAGTTAGTTAAGGTCGGTGGTAAATAAACTCAATTATAAATAAGAGAAAGTTGAAAAAAAAGGAGAGAAAAGAGTAAATAAGACAAAATAAAAAAAAAAGATAAAATAAAAGAAAGGTCAAAAGAGGGGGGAAATGTAATTTAACTATTGCAAACACTTTAATAACAATGGCCTTAATAAATTAAATATGTATGATATTATTTATTTGCCTATAAAACCTACAAAAACAACCGATTCATCCATTCAGAGGCACATGTATCGTGCTAGTTATTATGTTATAAAATTGTATCCCTCTGCCCTTTTTCATTATCAATAAAAATCAGAATCTTTTTTTTATCTTCTTTGTAGCTCTGTAATGGTAGTTTTAGGTTATTTTCCAGTCTTGTAGTGTTAACTCTATCAAATGGTACTTTCATGCCCTAATGTTAGATAGTTAAAACCTAGACTAGACATTAAAGAAGGAAAAAAGTGAAATAAAGACAAAAATTATACTCAAATATTTCATCATAGATTGATTGATTTTCTAAAACATGAAAGGATGCTAATCAATTGATAATATTTCATTATTCATGTGTTAGAATCATATTCTTTTAATAAAAATAAAATTATAATACAAATATTTAGGATATATTTGGATCTCTTCAGGCTTATCCAAACATTTTGTAATTGGCTTATAGAATAAAATTTCGTTGGTGCATAAATTTTAAATTCGAAAATAATATTTTACAGTCAAATTATATATAAGTTATAATTCTTTTGTAAATCTGTACCCCTTGATTTCTGTTTCTTGCATGCATTTATTCCCTTTTTGTCTTGCTTTAGTAACATGCCAAACTCTACATTCTCCATTTAGACTCCTTTATTCTATTTCTATGATAGGTATGAAGACTAGAAATTTCATGATTGAATTGCCTAGTGCAACTTAATTAGGCACAAAAATCGCAATCGTGGCCACTTTAAGCACTTCCTTGAGGACCATATATAGAGAGGTTAAGGAAATTCCCTAGGGCCTAATAATTGGATAAGAAGATGAATCTCCTTTCAAACGATTTGGAAGACAGTTCAAATAAAACTATTAAGTTAATTAGATAGATTTGGAAGCGTGATTAGCGCGGCGGAAAAGTTATTTTATTGTCTATTATATGTTACAACTTACACCAACATAGAAGATTTTTCCTGCAGCATATGATTAAATATTATTGTTGTTTTCATGTGATCAAATTGCCGAGCAAAATGGTATAATGTGAACGAAGATCCGCACAGACATGTTGGGCCCTAGATGGAGACTTTGGTTATTAAAGTAGTCTATCATTTTCCCCATCGGAATTTTATTCACAAAAACTAAAAGCCTTTGATTTATATATGATGTATATAAGCTTGTGGACCATATATATATAGGACTGTCATGAGGTTGTGCTTTTGCATCAAATTTTCCTTTTAATGATGAGGTTTTTTGCTTTTGCTTCCTTGCCTTTCCTTTTGCACATTTAGGCATGGACATATACAGTTATACTGTTTTTCTCTTAAATTTAATTAGTATATATTATTTTAAATTTAACCTATAAAAGTCTGAAACAAAGTGCCAACAAATAATCTCAAGAGAGGTTAGTCGAATAAAGCATAAGACACATGATCTCAGATAGGGGTGTGCATCCGAGCTAGTTCAGACCAAACCGGTTTGCAACAGAACTAAACTAACTAACCTCACATATGATAGGACAAAAATTCCAGACTTCACTTGTCTATTTAATGTTTGATAGGATGAGATAAATGAAAGTACATCGGTAAGGAGTTCTTAAGCTTGAAGGTACTTTTTCCTTAGACTCAAGTATATCTAATCCTAAATTTTGTGTTAAAAAATGCATACAAATTATTATTAACTTTTATTTCAAAAAAATTGGTATACAACTGATTTAAATTAAATATGCATACAAATTATAATTATAATTATAATAATAATAATAATTATTATTATCATTATTATTATCATTATTATTATCATTATCAAGAAATTGGACATAAGGGATTAATGTATTAAAATTAAAATTAAATCGTTTGAATAATACTCGAATTCAATTTTTGATGAAAATATTTTTTTGTCAAAAGATTCTTTGTGAGATGTCCTCAAAGGGACTAATTTTAATTGGAATTGAAGGGTTGTTTACCGTTATAGCAAATGAGTTTAATCCATTTTCTAAATTTGATGGTGTGAATCATTGTTATTTATGATCTAAAGCTAATATTCAATAATGAGGTTTCTGTATAAGCTAATAAATTTACGGATAATAAACCCTTATGATTTATAAAGACTAATGTGTATAAGTCTAATTCAATAAATTTTATATATATATATATATATATATATATATATATATATAATTCCTAACTTTTTTTTGAATAAATATAATTTCTAAAAATTAATACAACCACAGTAATATTATAATTATAATACAATTTTGTTAGTATTAATCCTTTGCATTGAATTTAAATATCTAAAAGGTTTTTTGTCTTTTTGTATTTTTTTAAAACAACAAGTAATTAGATATCCTCCATTGGATAACACAACTACATACTCAAAACTCAAATTCGAGAATTTTGATTAAATTGAAATAATCTCATATGAATTGATCTATGTGGTTGATGATTATTATATTTTTGTATTTTATATTTGTTATGTAAGAAATTATTCTTCTATTCCTCGACTCGATAAAAAAATCCTTTTACCTTTACGTGTCTTTGGATACATGGAAATCTTTCATTTATAATTAAATCACTTTCTTATGAATGAAATTTCTACAAGAATTAATAAAATATGTTTGATTATTATTGAAGTTTCTTGATAATAATGTAGTTACAATTAATTAATATAAATAAGTTTAGTAATACTTTATGCGAAAGCTCTTCTATTCCCACTTACAGAAGTGGAAAAGTTTTATTCTCTTGTAGTACTTTTCTTGCAGTACTAAACATGCTCAGAAAGTCCACGGATAAAAAAAAACATGATCAGAAAGTTTTGTTCTATGCTACTTCTAAAAAATATATATCAAAAGTTTATTGTTTGTTCTATGCTACTTCTAAAAAATATATATCAAAAGTTTATTGTT
>CM023941.1:24877790-24957210 GCA_013407115.1 Glycine latifolia
CTTTTCCTAATTAAATAATTAAATTGTATTATTTTTTAAAATTTGCCACAAATTATGTGAATAAGATAGCTGATTATGTCGGCAATCTGAGATCAAAATGTTCAATTCTAGTGATCACCTAATCAACTATGTTATAAGCATAATTGATTATATTGCAAATACAAAATTTTCAGAGGCAATTTTGGAAGGATGTTTATTTTTCTAACCAACCAACACAATTCACTCCCTTTCATCTTGTTTTGCGATGAAAATTCTACCGGGCCCATTGGATCCACAAAGTTTTTAAAACTTGCACCCCTTATTCACCCCTTAAAAACACCCATCCCACAACTTTCATCCCTAAACCACCTCAATTCAATTACATCTTAAATTCACCCCCTTAAACCAAACATACCCTTAATGATCGGTTAGCTTATCAGAAAGAACAGAGAAAATTTCCAACCTTAAAGGTAGACAGAATACCAAATACAAATAGGGAAACAACAGCGATAGAAGTGAAAAGAGGTTAAGTTTCAGTTTGATCAGCATGCACGAAGATCACACAATAAATCCTGTTGTTAAATAAATTAGATTTGGTAGGAATTCCATAAAGTGGAACCTGACACCAGAGAGCTATAGCTTTTGTTGGGATCTCACTTTTCCATAAGGATTTACCTCCAATTTAGAATCATAATATAGTAGATAAATGAATGAGCTGCATGCATGCCTTTGAATTAACTCGAGTGATTTTTGTAAGAGCTTTATTGACTTAATCAGTTTTAGTTTAAATAAGTCCTAATTTTTAGGGATTATGATTATTTTGAATTAGGATGTTTTGTTTCTCATGTAGCTAAAATAAAGCTACATGTGCAACAATTTTTATTTTTCTGTTTCAATTGTAATGTGGATATAAAGTCAAGTTTGCATTTCAAATAAAACACACAAGTCATTATCTCCATCTGATTGAGCTTTCTGCATAGTTTCATTCATTTGTGCCTAACAAATTGGTATTAGAGCCCGTACTAGGCTTGGGAGAAAAGAAAATCGCAGTTTTGTTTGACTTGCAAACACAAGAGAGTTTAAACAGAGAGATTAAGGGAGATGTTTGAGAGCTCTTTCGTCCAACCAGCTATTCCACGTTTTGATGGTCACTACAACCATTGGAGTATGCTTAGCAGTTTCATGGTCTTCCAAAAAGCAGTCAATAGTTACCCTATCAACCACTGAAGCAGAATTTGTGGCAGCTGCTACCTATGCCTGCCAGGCTGTATGGATGAGGAGAGTGTTGAAGAAACTAAGTTATTCTCGGGAAGGTCCCAGTATCATTATGTGTGACAATAGTTCAACAATTAAACTATCAAAAATTTAGTCATGCATGGAAGGAGTAAGCACACTGATGTGCGATTTCATTTCTTGAGAGATCTTACAAAGGATTGTGAAGTTGAATTAATTCAGTGCGGATCACAAGACTAGGTGGCTGATTTGATGACAAAGTCATTGTAGTTGGAAGCATTTCAGAAATTTAGAAGGATGATGGGAATGTGTAAGGATGCAGATATAATCTGACTCAAGATGCAGTTTAAGAGAGGGAAATGTAGTAGCTTTGTTGACTTAATCAATTTCAGTTTAAATAAATCCTAATTTTTAGGGATTATGTTTAGTTTGAATTAGTATGTTCGGTTTCTCATGTAGCTAAATTAAAGCTATGTGTGCAGCATTTATTTATTTATTTGTTTCAATTGTAATGTAGATATAAAATCAAATTTGCATTTCACATAAAACACAAATCATTCTCTCCATCTAATTGAGCTTTGTGCATAATTTCATTCATTTGTGCCTAACAATTTTGACTAACAAATCACATAACCATGGCCTGTAACAACCATTATCTACATTTACTTTTGAAAGATCGATCGAACTAACTAATTTAAAAGTTCAGTAACACTAATTGAGTGCATATCCTACTAAGGGCGGGGGCTATATATCAAATAGTATATTTTGACTGAAGTTGCCCTCCTACCTTTTTATAAGGAATGATTGTTAAAAATATTGGTTAGATAACAGTTATTTTGATCAGTCAAACATCAAGTATGTTTTCCTAAAATTGTATCCTTTCGCTGGCACAACTACTGTATATTAATGTTCAGCTTGCAACTTTAAAATTTTGAAATATGGACTGGATTTTGAGTTGATTTAAATTGCATTGAACTTGTATATTATTTTATGTATCCATTATTTGTCACTAATTCATTTCAAGATATTTAGCTTTCGATTCGTAACATATTTTAGTCTTTTAATTGATATATATTTGGGTCATTATTGAAGCATAAATTTTTAAGTATTTTTAATTTATAGTGTTTTAATAATATTGAATTATGACACTACTGCGTCAATGTTTAACTTATAGTTAGGCTTTTATAAGTATGAAGGTCAAATTGAAGGAATGCATCTGAAGAGGATGAAGGAAATCAAGAAGGAATTACAGGAAGCTAGAAACTCAAGGAAGCATATATGTTAAGATTTCAGTGCCACAACACGTAGAAAACCTCACCCTCTAGATTATAACGCATACAGGAGAAAGTGAATTGAAGATGCTTTCTGGATATAGGCATGAATAACACTACCCTTATAATAAGGCAAAGAAAATATAGAATTGAAAACTTGGATTAAAAATTACATTAGAATTAATTAAGAATAAGAATAGAGTGAGGTTACTTTTTATTTTGTATTATTCAAAGGGAAAAGAGTTAACTTGCTGGGTTGGGTTAGCATCACAATGGGGGTTTGACTTATATGGTTTTAGCTTAATTTAATTTTCATTATCACTTTTGTACATAAAAAAAATAGAAGAAATGAGTATTCAAATCACTTAATTAAATTTTATCTTTTTTACAAATATATACGTTAAACTCTAATTTTATTCACAACTAATTCTTAAATTTTATTTCTTTTTGCACATAGACACCTAAATTTAAATTTATCTCAATTAATTTTAAATTTTATCGTTTTTATAAATAGTCTTTTTATAAATTGGGGTTAAATTACTAAAAAAATATGAATCATTTATTTATTTTAATCTCAACCATTTATTAGTTTTATTTTTATAAATCACTTTTCCAAATAATATAACATAATAAATTTTAGAATTAAAAATTAAATAAAATTTTTTTTATTGCCATTCTTCTCCTTTTTATTTCTTCTAAATTTATATTATTATAATATTGTAATAAAAAAATTATGATGAAAGGAAATAAAAACAAACATACTAAACTTCAGAAGTTCCCATCTTCGCTAATTTGTCGGCGCAGAAATTTCCTTCGGGATAAGAGTGTGGAAAGGTGATTATTTGTAGTATGTGGAAAAACGAGTTGTGAAAAAAAATATAGTTGAGACTAAATGAATTATTGAGTTTTCTTTTTGGTTAGTGTAATAATTGACAAAAAGAACTATTTGGTGCAAAAAGGATTTTTTTTTACAATTAATTGAATTGAAATTAAAGTTCAAAATGTATTTTTTTTAGGCTAAATGTTATTTTTCTCTATTATGTTTTAGTATTATTTTACTTTTGATACATTAAATTTTAAAAATTTTATTTTGGTCTTTTCTATTTTTGAAAATTTTATTTTGACCTTTTATATTTTCAAAAGTTTTATTTTGATACATTAAATTTTAAAAATTTTATTTTTGGTAATTTTTTATATTTTGTCAGCAAAAATTAATGTTATGTTAAGTTTTAAAATAATTAATTTAAAATAGTGACAACTAAATCGTCACTATTTTTAAAATGCATTCAATCACATTTATTTTTTCAACCTATGTTATCTTCTACGACCTCCATAACCACGATAATCAGTGTTATAAAATTTCCAGCCTGATCATTGATCTGATTGAGGTAGTTGGTCACTGAGTCAGTGGTCCAACTGGTGGGTCGGTAATTGGGCCAGTTTGAACTGGTCTATATTAAAAAAATTAAAATTATATTATATATACTTATATAACTAACATTATTTGATTAAAAAAATAGAAAATGAAAATTGCAGAAAGTAATAAAATGGGTGCAGAAAGCAACAACCAGGCCAAATAATTAAAACCCTAATACCCAAGTATATATGTTATTCCCTTCCATCGTGGTGCTGCTCGTCTTCCTCCTTCTATGACTTCTCTAGTTCTACGGCTTCTCTTCCAAGTTCCAACACCACCTATTGATTAAGCAAATACATTGATGTTTAACATTCTGCAGCACATGTTTGTGAGTGCAAATGAGAGATTAGATACTAACCAAAAATCTTTTTTATATTTATCTTGCTCAATATTTTTTCTTTCTTCTTTTTCAGTTTCTTTCTATTCTTTTCTTTTTCATTTTTTCTTTTTAGGTTATTTTCCTTTATTTTTTATTTCTTCCTTTTTCTTTTTTATTTTAGTCAAAATTGAACAATTTATGGGTGCAAATGATACTAAGCTGAGCCTTAGATGTGCATGCAATGAAGGTGAGCTCGACTTTTGTCCTTTGTTTACTATGTTATTTTTTCTGTCATAATCCGATCTGGGTTCTAAAAATCGGCAGGGTTCACCGGATAAAATCGAGTCAAATGTATGACCAGTCCAATTCCCAACCCGGCCCGGGTATAGCACTGATTTACGGTCCAACTGGCCGAGCCAAACCGATTTTCACAACATTGACTATAACAACCATCATATACTCAAATCAGTAACTTTGGTACAACTACATCCATCGTCAACAAACAATATAAATATGTAACATCCATCCACCAAACAACACCAATGCACCACCTCATAACCATACCGTTATCCAGAAACCAACAAAGATTAGAAACATTGGACCTCGATGATGATGATAAGCTTTGGATTTGATGTCACGGTAGTGATTTTGGATCTTGCTTTGATTTTTAGCTGTCATTATTTTAAATTAACTATTTAAAATTTTAAAAAATTAACAAAATACTAGTGTTTGCTAATTAATGGAAATCAAAAGAATGGTCATAATGAAACTTTTAAAAACATAAAAGATCAAAATAAAACTTTTAAAACTTAATGTATTAAAATAAAACTTTTAAAAACATAAAGAGTCAAAATGAAACTTTCAAAAACATAAAAGACAAAAACAAAATTAAACTTAATATACCAAAATAAAATAACATTAAAACATAATAGACCAAAAATGACATTTAGCATTTTTTTTATAAAAAAAGGAAGTTAAGTTTAAATATTGAGTAGAATAAAATTAAAGTGTACATGCAGGATCTATTTATAAAAGGAATCATGCTTAAATAAAATTAAAATTTATGGTATCTATTTACCAAACAAATAAATTTAGGAGAATTGATTATAATTTTCCCTTGTAAAATAAAGAAAAATGTGTTTTATAATTCGCCTTTGTATATTTTGTTTCTTTTGTCCTGTAATTTCTTTACTAGTATAGATTTCACTAAGATACGTAACTTTTGCTCCACTTAAATAAAGTTAAAACAGTAAATAGCTATATTTAATTACTTTCTTATATATAATTAAAGTTGAATTTTTTAATAGACTATGAAATATAGACACTTAGTACTTAAAATTTAATTCTTATTAAAAATAATTTATTTCACTTTCACTTTATTATTCATTACTTAATATTTATGCAATTCATTATAATGTGTGCACAACTTACAATATTTTTAATTAAAAAGAAAATGAAAATACGGAGTGTTATCTTCCTGTAATCTTCGCTTGCTTGCTTCAATGGTATCAATCCGAACCTATCTATAAAGTGCAATAAAAAGCCCATCACACCATGTTCCTATAAAGTGCAAAGTTGCTATTGAATACCCTGGAAAATCTATTATATATATAGCCAAAGGCATAACTAAAATTTTATCATTAAAGTAGTATTAAAATATTCCCACCCACGAATTATATTCTACTAAAATGTTCGATGACGTAGTGAAAACATAGAATTCCTTATTATTAAGATGATATATATCCTCAATGTAATTAAGGTGTTGTTTAATTGTTAATCACAAAAAAAATTGAATTTTTAAAGCTATTTTTAAGAAAACATAAATAAAATTCTAAAATATATTAATATTATTTAAAATTTAGTAAAACAAAAGAGTCTAGTCCCAAACTATATATATAGAAACATCAGTGGCAGTGAATGATTTGAGGACAAATTAAATGTCAAAGTAGTCTTACAAACTTTCGGAGACGCCACTTCAGTAGTCGTTCAATCATGAAGAGACAAGAAAACACAAATATGCACTTCGTGGAAAAGAAAAAAAATCATGTGTTGAAAATATTGGCTCTGTACTCTGTTACTTAGTGGAAGATAGAGAGAAGTCGCTATAAAGAGATCGAACAAGCTGGGGCACTGTCTACTTTTGCTTCAAAATATATACCATATATTATATCATTTTTCCTAATTCACCAACCATGTGCTACAATAATACATGCATGTCGCATCCTCTTTGGATATGAGACTTATCGATCAGATTCCGGAAAACAAACCAAATTAATTAGCAAATTGAGTGTAGAAAGAAAAGCCAAAACCAGAATCTAGGAGTGATAGAGAGCAAGACAAAAAAACCACATTAGAAAAAGCCATTTTCTTTTCGGAAAATTGTTTTTCCATTGTGGAAAGGGGAAAGGCCAGGAGAACACTTTATGACACATTCCATTCCCATCAAGCAACGTAACGGATGTGCATCATCTCATGCATTAAAAAAAGTTTAAATTAATTGGTAGGTCTTTAAATTATTTTAAACTTGGGTCCTTGATGTTGTAAAATTTTTGTCATTAGGTCTGTGAAGTTAGTTTGTGAAGACTTAAATTATCAAAAATTAACAATTTGTGATCGTTATAAAATCCTAGGGACCCAATTGCAATCCTTTTTTATGGAGACCTAATTAATTTTTTTAAATAGTTTAGGAATATACTCATTAATTTAGTCTTAGAAAAAATGCATGAATTATTTTTTTTGGAAAGAAGAAAATTAGAAATGACTAAAACCAATTATTAATTAGTAGCTAAGTTCAGAACACTTGAGGTTTTATTTCTTGATAGTTTATCATTATTAAAACATTAATTTTTGAGGAGACTTTATCTCAACAAAAGAAACTCTAACCCCACACGTTTCAACATATTTAATATCAATAAATAAGATAAAAAAAATAAGCACAGCTAAAAAAATAAACTAATAGAGTAGGAGAATATTAATATCAATAGAGTAGGAAAATAAACTAATTTCATTTGAAACTTCATCGTGCCAAACACAAAATCTCATTAGACCCAAAAATGACAAACTTTTCTCAAGTAAAGAAACAGGAATTTAAGGCAACTTAATTTCTGCAAGTACAATATACTAGATTAATCATAAATTTTAAATATTGTTAACATAAGTAACGTACCTAACTTATCCTTTTGATAGTCTAAGCTAACCTAAGTAAACTACCTAATTTAACTTTCCATTCTAAGGTTCTATTTCGTAAATTATAATTAATACTAATAAAAATAAGATAAAAGTCAGAATACAATGCTATTATACAAACTATAATATAAATTATTGGTATTGGATGGTGATCAATCTTCAAAGACTAAGTTTTCTTTTATCATTTCAAATGCAACATATAGCGGCGGAGGCAGGAATTTTATAGAGAGGGGACGAACATAAAAAAAAAACTATATCATAAATAAAAGTACTCTAAAGACAATACAAATCTTATATAAAAAAAATCTATTACAGAAATTAAAATCACTTCACTTGACTCTTACTCTACGTGTTTTCATATTGTTAAAATCATCTATAATTGAATCCGTGCTAAAACTCAAAATAATTTCTTTTTCAATGTATGTAATCAAAGAATCATCAAGAAATTGGTTTTCCATTCTATTTCGAAGTCTGGTCTTGATTATCTTCATAACTGAGAAAGATCTTTCAGTACTTGCTGTAGAAACTGGAAGAGTGAGTACAAGTCTAATCACTCTATCAATAAGAGGGTAAATGATGGACTTTCCAGTTCTTGCTAGCCCTTGACATAATTCAGATGTAGTTGATAAATTAATCAAATCTGGATGTTTAGGAATGTCAAGCTCAAAATGTTGTAACTCTATATTCAAATACAATTTTTCCTGTCTGTGAAATCTCTAGAATAAAATTTATCAACAAGTTTGCAAATATCATCACTGTTAAATGACTTGTACTTGTTTCTTGGATCTAAATTCATGCTCAAAGCAAGTAATTCAATAGTATTATCATTGAACCTGCTATTTAATTCTTGTAATTGATAATCAATTGTAGCACAAAAGATATTTACCCTCTAAAAATTTTCTGTAGAAAAATCACCTTGTTCATTTCGAGCACGACCTCTCCTTCCAACATATTTTGCACTCATATCTGGAATGTCAATGCCATGTTTTATGCAAAATTCTTGAACATGAACCAAGAAAGCATCCCAACCTGTCTCTCTTAATTTCTGAAGTAACTCTTTTGTAGTTGAAACCAAATGTAAAGCATTTGAAGTATCTTGAGACTTTCATTGCAAAGCTTGACAAAGGACTTCAGTAATACCCATAATTTCCTTCACAAGGTGCAATATGATGACAAAATCAAAAGATGTCAATCATGAGTATGCATTATCTGCATCTCCACGATGTGATATTGTCTTTCCTTCATTAGAAATATTTTCAAGAACTTCACATACAACTTTAAACATTTTAAACAAACTGCATATTGAATTGTAAAAATAAGGGGCGCAAATAGCAGTTTATTTTATTTTAGAAGAATAACAACATAAAGAAGAAAGAGAAAAAGAGAGAAAAAGAAAGGAATGAGGGGATACCTGACACTCTTCTCTTTCACTGGTTTACCAAATGAAACAACTTTTTTGACTCCTTCTGTTCTCTTGGGATTTGTGTTTCCTTTTTCTCCTTTGTGTCAAGACCTCTTACTTTTATAATGTTCTTTCTCTCTCTTCCTCTTTATTCTTTTCCTTTTTATTTTTTTTTCTGTTTTATCATCTTCCTTTCCTTTTTTTTTCTTTTTCTGTTATCTCTCTTTCCCATTTTATTTTTATTACATTTTCTTTCCTTTTTTTATATATTTTTTTCCTCTTTTATGTTTTCTTTCCTTTTTATTATTTTAATATTTTTTTTTCTTTTTCTTTTCTTTTTTTTACTACGTTTCTTAATATTTTTTCTTTCCCCTTTTACCTTTTTTTAATATTTTTCTTTCATTTTTGTTTTTCTTTTATTAATTTTTTTAGGGGGGCGGTGGCTCACCCTAGCCCCGCTAGTTCTGCCTCTGGCAGTATATATCCAAAAACAAATTATTGTTAAAAAGTCTATCACTATTATATCCAAAAAAGACCCAAATAACATAAAACAAAAAAAGTAAGCTCCACGCTAAACTTCGCTCATAGAAAATACCAGACACAAGAACTATTACAGAATAACAGGATTCAACCAAAAAATTCCAGCCAAGACAATCACCAAGCAATGGTTAGGGTTAGCCTTGCAAAAATATGTCTAACTCGTAGGGTTGTACATGGATTACTTAGGGTTAGTTTAATAAAATTTATGATCCAATCCAATTAAATTTGAACGGATTGATATGCGTTAATTTTTCAAGAAAAAAAATTAAAACTCAACCCACCCAACTCGTTTGTAAAAATTTTGGATTAAATCAATGGATCAAAATATTTAAATTTGTCTATTATTTTTAAAAATACAATATTTTTATAAGCCAAAGTTTTTATTAAATGGAGTACCAAATACATTACCTATAATTGTTACGTGTAGTCAAATAGTAAAAGAAAAGATCAGGGGAGAAATCACATTGTTGTCATTATCATCACATGGTTTAAAAATTGAAATATAATAAACAAGTTCAAGAACCACAAAACCCAAAAACTAAAACTATTACAATAGATTTTGAAAAATTCAATGTTATCAAATAGTCAAATGAATAACATAAGTGAAATTTCAACGGAATCCAAAATAGTATGAAATATATCAAAAGTAAAAATAGATGTTCTACAATCAATTAGAGTTTAAATCCCAATTTTGTAAGAGTGACTGGGTAAAATCATGAGAACTGAGAAAAGAAGAGATGTTCTCACTCTTAGTTACTAAGTTTGATAATAATAGTAATTGTTTTTTAAAATTTAAAAATATAAAAATAATTACAGTAATATTTTAATACAAATTAATGAGTCAACAAGTCGAGTTGGTAGATAAGTGGGTCTAGATATTAAAACTTGTGACTCAACTCAAAACTCAACGGGTTTGAATGAGTTGAGTTGAGTTTGATCCAAATACAAAAAATATACCCAAGTCAAACTGTTTGGGTTGGGTTGATTTGGATCAATTCGAGTTCGCATATAATTCATACTCATGAACACTTGTACCAATTCATGATGGTAGCAACAACCCAACAATGCTTTGTGGTGGCTACTGTAATGGTGGGACAAATTGATCATAAATGTAATTGAAGGAAGAAGGAAAAAGAAAACAAGGGCGTAATGAACAAAAAAACGCATACCTAGTTCATTGGTTGCAACTAGTGGTGGTGGTGTAGTGTGGTGGTGGTTGAAACAAGATGTGATACGTGGTGTCGGTGGCAGTGGCACCATGGGGTAGTGGTGGAAACAGAAAACGATACATGATGATGGTGGTGGTGTGATAGGATTTCAAGGGTTTGAGAAGCAGGGATTGATGCAAAAGCAAGAAGGGGTTCCAATTTGTAAGTGTGAAAGACAATTTTACATCACTTATTATTTGAAACGATATACAATATCCATTTTTACATTTGTTCAAATAAGAGTCAATGTAAAAAGTATATTCTATATTAGCTAAATATAAACCAATATAGTATATTTTACATCAATTATTGTCTTTTATTTAATTCAAAAGACAACAACTTATGTAAAAAGTCGTCATACTATGCATTTCTATATTTTTACTTAATTTTTTTGGAGCCATCAAGTATTTCCTATATGTATGTATGTATAGGGATCAAGTTACTCTTCACCCCATCATTCATTTTTTTAAAATGTAATAATAGTTATAACTTTATTTCTTCTCTCCCTCCCTCCCTCCCTCCCTCCCTCCCTCTCTCTCTCTCTATATATATATAACCTATTCAAGTGATAATATATGATCACCAACTAACTTATAATCTTAATTATTCATGTGACATCAACTTAGTATATGTTTGGATGAGTATTAACAAGATTGATTTTAATGAAATTAATGCTAAAATGATGTAATTTATGTTTAAATATTTTTATTATAAAATCAAGTTAGGAATAAAATTTGAAATAATTTTTTATTCAATTAAAAATTACTTAAAACTATTCAATTCATAATCCATTATGTACCTATATTTAATTCTAAAATATTCTACAACGTGAAATAAAACACATAAAATTTTATTTAAAATTAGATCTAAATTTGAAATTAATTCACTAACCCGATGGTGCAAGAGTCAATAGATACTTCAATGTGTAAGAAACAAAAAGTTAAGGAAGGTCAATTATTGTTAGAACGTGGTGAGAAACAATCAGGTAAGCAATTTTCTCATGCTGAAAGTTGACATGAATGACTTTGCCGTTTCGGAAGCTAGAGTTTATATATGGATAAAGCATGCATCCCTTTTGAAATTGATGTTTCATGGGAAATTTTAGGCCTTTCACATTATGCTTTGAAGGATGCCAGTTTTCCTTCCAAGTGTGGAACTTGGTTCATTAATTTGTCTAGTTTTTATAACAGTATCCTACGTACCCGTTTTTGCCACATGTAAAAAGGCAAACCACACTAAAGCTGATCTCTACCTTATGTCCCATTCTTTTATCCACATAAGGCAAAACATCTTTGGCAATGGCAGAGACACAACCACTACACAACCAATGACTGGCACAAGATGGCAGTTTTCTCCAAATGCTTTGTAGTTTCAAATGAACAAAGAAATTACCTAAGCTACACTGTTTTAAAGTAGATATCTTTCCTCTCATAATTTATTTATTTAAAAATTCGTTAGATTTTTTTCCGAGATTGCAAAACCCCAAAATTTTGGTTTAGAATCGTATACAATGAGTTTCATCTGCACATTCTTGAAAAAGTTGTGACTTGAATTGTGTTTTAACATGATTGTGTTTCAAACCATAATTTATATAAGCTGTTATTATTGTACATTTACTTTTTTTTATCTTTCATTTAATTTTTACTTCAGTTTTTTCTTTATTTTTCATCACATTATTTATCATATCTATCACCATTTGTTGCTTCTTTTATTTTATTTTTTCTATCTCTCTTTTCTATATACCCTTATACCCCAAGATGGTGTAAGTTTACCATTTTTTTGCATAAAGTAAAAGTATATTGTTTTTCTCCATTGAACTAGTACATTGGTCCATATACTTGCATATATCACGTTTGGTGTTGACGAATATACCAGTAACAATAATAGTATTTAATTAATAATAAAAAGTAGTATTAAATAATAATAATAGTAAAATAATATATAACTATAATATCAACTAAAAAGTGAGAAAAATGAATAAAAAAGGGTGAAAAAACTGAGAAAGATAAATATTATGAGAAACTAACATGCATGCATGCAAAAGCATAATTTTAATCTGTAGTAAATAGATTTAATCATAAGTCATACTTTACAAACTGTAATCCTAAATTAAACACCATGTATATAGTTTGTTTGCTCACAAAGTAGAGCCAAGTGGGAGAACCATACTAAAATTTTTGTTTGGAGAAAAGAGAGGCGAAAAAAAAAAAGAAACTGGAAACAGGAAAAAGAAAAAGGGGGAAACGAAAGTAAAAGACGGGGGAAAAAAATAAAAGGAAAAAAGAAAAGGAAAGAAAAAGAAAGCAAGACAGCGAAATGTGAGAAAGGGCAGTGGGCGAATCAGGTAGAAGGAGCCCTCTTTCTTTCTCTCTCTCGAAGCCTCACTGTGATGGCGTGATTTACTTTCACTTTCTCTCTCGACAGGAATCTTTGAAAATCGAAAGCATCCCCATGAAACAAGAAAAAAGGGGGAAGAACAAATATTACGATGAAGGAAACCAAAAGGGAAAAAAAAACTAACTTTAATAATAAGGAGAGGTTTACATAGAGAAAGGAATGGATGTGCAACACGAATTGGGTGCCCCGTATTGAGCTGTAAGGTAACTTGTGGTTTGCTAATAACACACCTAGTTAGTACTTTCTTTTTTGGTGAATTAGGGTATTATTGGTGGAGAAGCAAAGACTAATCCATATTAGTGTTACTAAGCGCGTGCATCATGATTAATTAGTGTAGAGTTGATCTAGTTTAATTATGGTAAAAAATTTGACTCTTGCATGTGTATTTACATTAAATATTTTTTTAAAAAATTATTACTTATAATAATCATATATGATTCGAATAAAATTAAAGAAATCTATCATTAATAAAAAAAGAATTATTATATATTAAAATTTATTTAAGTGATTGATATACTTTAATATATTATTTTCCTTATGTATGAATTTGGAGATCAAATTCATAATTACATATATTTAAGAGATAATATTATTCATTAATTATATCACACTTTATTGGGTACAGGCTACATTTTGGATACTACTACTATTGTATTGGTGTTGTTGGAACTTGGGTGAGAAATGGAGAAAAAAACCAGATATCACCTTAGCTTGGTTAGGCCTATCGATGAGATTGCGATGTATAAGCACTTTGCTGGTCCTAATGTCCTATGATATAGTCCTCGTGCCTACGATGGTGTGGTCCGGTCATATATACTGTTTTTATGATTATTTGTGTGCTCGTGCACTTGGTGACCAGACAAAAATATGGTCCCAAAAAAGAAAGACAACTCAGATCTTGAATGGGATCGTCCTGTTATAAATTCGAAAACAACAACAAAATTAAGCCAAAGTACCATATGCGGTAACTTTTTTTTTAATTTACCGTAGTAAATTTTAAATGAATACTTAGATATGAAGAAGTCCTAATGGAGTTTATAACTTCTGAATTGATAGTTATAATAACTTCAACTTTTTAATTGAAATTATAAAATATTTTATAACTTTAATTTTTTAAAATTATGATTTTAAAGTTGTAAGGAATTCTTTTATACTCTAAAATCGTAAAGCGTAATTATTTTTAAAAATGAATTACAATTTCAAATATATTTTTTCACATATCTTTTTCTTAAAAATGTAAATAATATTTAATATTTTATATATTTTTATATGATTTTATTTAATAATTTCTATATTGTTTTATTTAATATATTTTACTACTTCAATTAAAAAAAATTATAATATATATTATAACTTTCAATTCAAAAGTCGTAATATTTATTATGACTTATTCAATATTAACTTGAAATTTAATTCCAAATGATAAATTAAAAAAAAAATTACCCCCTTCTCATAGTTTTGCCAACAAAATTATATTGGGATAAATAAGATGACACTCTAGGAGTGAGTTGGAGGGGAAAAATTAATGGAAAGAACTCAAAATATTCTTCCTCTTTTTATTTTGATCATGCATTACATTGAATTACATTACATTGTACAATTATAAAATTGGGCCTATAGATTGTACAACTGGTCCATGCGGTCATAAGGGGACCTCCAAATTTAATTCTTTTCACCCAGCTAGAAAGAAAAAAGGCTTAATTTATGTTTTTGAAGTTTTTTTCTTTTTTTTTAATCTATTAGTACCAAAAAGACACAATATAATTAGTTTGTTTACATTAAACATTTTATTGGAGAAATTTATAAACTAAAATCAATAATTATTTTGTCAAAAATTGTGAATCTGATCATGCAATTTAATTGTTAAAAATGAATTTAGATATTTCATTTTGAAGCTTTTAAAGTTGATACAGTCTCCATTGCACAATATAACTTTTAAAAAAATAACATTTATTTATTATATAAATATATTATATATGAATTCAATTAAAATGAATTGATTCTAAAGTTATTTAATCATATAATTTTCATAAAAAATTACATATTTACTATTGTGGTGATAAATTTATTAAATTTTATAATAACCATCTTAAATACCATTTTAAAAATAATTTCTGATAAATTTACATTATAACTTTTTATTGTGATAGCATTTGACGATTTAATTCATTATTCATTGCCATTTGATTACGTATAGTCAAGTTATTAAAAGAGGCCAACCATCATATTTGTTACTTAAAAAACCATACTTTTTAATAAAGTATTGACACATTATTAAATTATAGTTTTTTTTACAATGAATCAAATGAAAATCGAAAAGTGAAAGTGCATCATGTTCAAGAGCCTTTTGGTTTAATTTTTTTAATCATATTATTACGAAAAATATCTATTTTGTTAATGATTAAATTTCTTCAAAAAATCATACTGATTATATTTAATGAGATAGTTTATTTCAATTATATTGTTTTCATGTATAAGACTCAAGTTAAAACCTTACTTAGAGACTCAAGTTTAATTCTATTTGGACTAATAATTTGTTGATTTTTAGTTTACAGATGAGTTGATATTAAAAATAATTTAATGGAATTTATATTTAAGTATAATATTATATAAATCTTCTTTGAATAATTGATTCTATGTAAATCATACAAAATTACATTTAAAATATATTTGTAATTAAATACATTAGAAAAATGCTTAAGTTTCATACCTAAAGCTAATTTTTATATAATAAATCAAATTCATTTATTTATTTTAAGAACTAAATTTTCGACCATTCATTTTAGAGAGCTGCGAAGACATGTTTCAATAATTGATAGCTAAAACTGATTCAAGCCACTACTAGGGTTATTGAGAAAAATGCAGAAAGGAATACATATTTCATTAATAGCTAAAATTTTATAAATTCATCATCAATAAATTGGAAAAAAGAAAACATAAGAAAACAAAAATGATACAACAAAAGGCCCAATCCCCAATCCCCATCACCTTAAGTAAAAACAACAACCTCTCATTGTTTATTTTCTGTAAATAGTGACAAGTTCTGACCCTATAGAACTCCACACTCCTCACCTAAAGTTAAAGCAGCAAACCAAACAAAACGCAAGTCAGAGAAAATACTAATACTACTACCATAGTAATTTTTTTTTTTTTTTTGTGTTTGCTACAATATTAAATAATAACTAGAGGATTGCCCTAAAAAAATTAGTAGTAACAACTAATAACGATAGGATAATTAAGAAAATCACTGTTAAAACCCGCGCATGTACGTGTAGATAGATAAATATATGCTCCTATCCTGCAGGCTGCGGCCTTTGCGAGTGATAAAATTTCACAATTCAGAGTTTGATAACTAAAAAAACGTGCAATTTTAAGCTATAATTAAAAATAAACAAAGACTTAAATCCTTAATTTTGATTAATACTCTTTTATTTATTTTAGTATTTTATTTGATTCAAAATTTAATTATATTAAAATTCAAGATATAATTATGGGTAATTTTCAATCATATCCTTACATATAGTAGAGTAATTAAGAAAACAAATTAATAATTCTTTAATTTTCACAAAACATTAATAATAGAGTATTAATACTATTTTTAGTGATATTTGCATTGAAAAAATATTATTCCATTAAAATGCTTAATCATTAGCACACCATATACAAAATTATAAATACAATAATTAAAATAATATAAAAATTGTAAAGTAATAAAATAAGAATTTTTCCATAAAAAATAATAAAATTTTAATATAAGTTTATATGAATTAAATGTTCATTTAACTACTCATTTTTTTTGTTTCTATACCTATATAATTTTTATATTTTATTCTCTACACTTAACTGTTCATTTTTAACTATAAAGATTAGGATTGATTAACAACTAATACATGTATATAACTAAAATAAATAATTTTTAGGTAGAGACTAAATCATAATCACAATTGTACAAACAAAAAGAACAGTGTTAAACATTTTTCAATTAAGAATGAAAGTTTAAGATAAGAGGAAGCAATTAATCCTACACTTTCCCTTTTAAAATACACAAATGCTAATGACTACTCTTAGAATGTTGATTAAAAAAATTAAAAATATTTTTTTATTGAAATATATAAAATTATATTATTCATACTATACACCCTTAAGATTTTTTTAAAATTCTTTAATCAATGTTCGTATATCACACACTCGACCCTACATTTTTTTTCCTTTTCACAATTTTTGTCAACAATGCCACAACCATATTGGATACTTACATAGTTACATATCATCAATCCAAATATTTTAATGCACATTTCACATAAAAGCTTTCAAATAACAAAACTCATATTTTATTATCTTATTATTGTAGCAGCGGAAGCAAGTATAAACCTTAATTTTGTGTCACGCCACTTTTGTTTTCTGGCTGTCCCTGGGAACCAAACAGTTCCACACCAACCTTCCCATGCCATCCCTCCTCACTCTCTCTTTCTTTCCCTGTCATCTTTCCACACAGACAAATCACACTCATACACACTCCCTCACTCAATTCTTCTTCTTTTTTCTCTCTTCATTTCATTTCTCATAACATGTCCAAACCTCAAACCTCCACTTTCCTCCACTTCCGGTTATGAATCCCCCCCAACCGCCGCAGCCCCACCGCCTCTCCACCTCCTGCCCCCGCCACCCCGACGAAGCCTTCACCGGCTTCTGTCCCTCATGCCTCTGTGAACGCCTCGCTCTCTTAGACCCCAACAACAACCCCTCCACCGCCCCCTCCTCATCCTCCTGGAAACCCCCCTCCACCGCTGCCGCCGCCCTTAAAGCTCTCTTCCGCCCACCTCCCCTCCCCGAACTCCGCCGCACCAAATCCTTCTCCGCCTCCAAAAACGAACCCTTCTCCTCCTTAGAACCCCAGCGCAAATCCTGCGACGTCAGAGTCCGTAACACCCTCTCTAACCTCTTCCACCAAGACATTAACATTCACATTAACCCTCCACGTGTCGTTGAACCACAATCCCAACAAAACGACAATCCTCCACGTGTCCTCGAGCCCGAACAGCAAGAAGAAGAAGAAGAAGAAGAAGAAGAAGAGGAAGAGGAAGAAGACAGAGACGAGATTAGGGTTCTGGAGGAACCCGAGCCCGAGCCCAATGTGAACGAAATCGAAGAACTTGAAGAAGAAGAGATACTAAAACAGAAAGAAAAAGAAGAGCTTGTTTCTATTGTTAAAGAAGAAGACGAGGGGTTGAAGACAATGAAGGACCACATTGACCTTGATTCTTCTCAGAACAACAAGCAGCAGAAAGCGCGTGACTTCAAGGAGCTCGCGGGGAGCTTCTTCTCCGCGGCCTCGGTTTTCAGCAAGAAGCTGCAGAAGTGGCGGCAGAAGCAGAAGGCGAAGAAGCGGCGGAGCGGCGGCGCGCTGCCGGTGGAGAAGCCTATCGGGCGGCAATTCCGCGACACGCAGTCGGAGATAGCCGACTACGGGTTCGGGCGGCGGTCGTGCGACACCGATCCGCGATTCTCGCTCGACGCCGGGCGGTTCTCGCTCGACGCCGGGCGGATGTCGTTCGACGACCCGCGGTACTCGATCGAGGAGCCGCGGGCGTCGTGGGACGGGTATTTGGTGGGGAGGAGCGCGTTTCCGAGGATGCCGACGATGTTGTCGGTGGTGGAGGACGCACCGGTGGCGGTGGCGGTGGCTGTGAACCATGTGGTGAGGACTGATATGCAGATTCCAGTGGAAGAGGGGTCGAATGAAGATGGGAGTGTGCCTGGTGGGAGTGCACAGACTAGGGAGTATTACGATTCGGGTTCCAGGAGGAGGAAGAGTCTTGATAGGTCTAGTTCGGCTAGAAAGAGTATTAGTTTGGAGGTGGATGAGTTAGGGAATAATGGGAATGAGAATGGGAATGGAAATGCTAAGGTGGCTCCTGCTGGGGTGGATTATGTGCAGGGGGTGAGAATGGGGTTTAATGATCGCGAATTCGGGTCGAATTCGATGCGGGATGATTGCTGTTCTGAGAAGATGTTTGATGTGGGGGTGATTGGGAATGGGAAGGGAGGGAAGAAGGGGCGGCGGTGGCGGTGGAGCATTTGGGGGTTTATACACCGGCGTGGCGGGAACAAGAATGAGGATGAGTATAGGTATAGCAGGGTGAATGGGGTGCAGAGGTCGTATTCGGAGTCGTGGGGCGGTGACGGTGAAGGTAGAGGTGGTGGTAGTGGTTTTAATGGGAAGATGTTGAGGAGCAATAGTAGTGTGAGTTGGAGGAATGCTCAAGGTATTGGGAATGGTGGTGGTGGTGGTGGTGGGTTTGGGGGTTTTAGGAGGAATGGTGTTCAGAGCAATGGGAATGGGAAGAAGGGAAAGGATGAATTTGTGTTGGAAAGGAATAGCAGTACAAGGTATTCTCCTAACAACATTGACAATGGCCTCTTAAGGTTTTACTTGACTCCATTGAGGGGGAGCAGAAGAAATGGGTCTGTGAAAAGTAGGTCAAATCAAGCACATTCTATTGCAAGAAGTGTGCTTGGATTGTATTGACATGGAGAAGAAAGGTCCATAAGGTTTTCTTTTGGTTTGATGTTGTTAAGTTTGCTCTGCATTTCTTGTGTAAACCACACATGCCCTATGTATTATTATTATTATTATTATTATTCTTGATGGTTGGTTGGTTACAACATGCTGCTTCTGTTTACTCTTAATAATCAGAGTTTTTTTAGTGTTTCTTCGTTTGATCTATGCTGCTGCTGGCGTTAGAGTGACTTAAATCTCTTCCTTCACACACCATGTTTATTTACTTTCTTTAATTTGCCAGAAAAAGAATTGGACATGTGTCTAGATTCATGGCGCCACTCAAAATATGCTTTGTCTTTGGACTCAATATGGTTTCTTTTCTGTCTTTTATGCTGCAAAAGCATTGCTGATTGGCGTAGGATCGGAAGAGGGGTTATAATTTGGAAGCATTTAACTTGAATTTTTGCATGTTTTATATTCCTGCAAAAGTGGTTACAAAGGTGGGCTCATGCCACCTGTAATTGCTCTTTGTTATGAGTTGTAGTTTTGAGTACAAGATAACTGGTCGATCCTTTTTTCCCTATGGTATCAATTAATCACACTTTATTATGTGACTTATCCCAGACCATGGCCCCCATATATAACATCAATACTCATATCAACATATCTATGTCCACTAAGGAAAATTTAGAGCTTCCAAAATTTCTGTAGTGAAACAAGATCTACCGAGGTTCAACTTATCAAAGGTGGTCTTAACAGGTTTTTGGTGTTTTTTTATGGATAAGAATTGAAGATATACATTATGAGTTTATAATAATTTGTGTATGTATGTATTTAAACAATTGAGTTAAACCTTCTTTATATTTTGTTACCTTTATTATTAAGGGTACAAGCCATTATGAGAAGTTACAACATTTTCACTGATGTGGAAAGAGACCATGCACAATGTTAAATGTTGTGGGGTTCAGTGATCAAGGAAATCGTCAAATGGATGGAACCTTAAGATTAATGACACTTCCATCTGGGCTTACCGAGACATTGACAGTTTTGTGGACATAAGGAGGGTGGTTAACAGGAACAAGACAACAGTAAAAGAATATATAGGGATAAGAGTGCAGAAAGCTGGGCCTCCATGTTTGTAAAAGAAGAACAATTTTGCAGATTCTGTATTGTTGGAGCTACTGATTGACTTGAAACTTGAGGAATATTAATGCTACTGTTATGTTAGGTCAACGTCAACTGAAATTTGATGGTGCAAAGGGATTTTTTCAGTATAGAAATATATGAAAGTATAGCAGGTGTTTGCCTCTTCGGTTCTTTTATTCACAATATATTGTAATTAATTGGTCTATGTAATATTTCACTGCGCTTCAGTTGTAGTACCGAGTTACTCATTTTGCATATGGAATGAAACATGTCTTATAGTGAAGTGCTTTAAGTTTGAATATTTTTTATCTTGAAAGTAAGTTCAAGTTTACTATAAGTTTCCAATCTAACTTTTAAGCTATTTCTTTTAATTAATTTTTGACACATTAACTAACATTATTTGGTTTGGATAAAATTGGATTCGGATTATTTAAGTAAATTTTTTAGTTTAAATTTATAAATAAAAAAAAAAGATCATGTTAGGTTCCTCAAGAAATTATAGTCAAATTAAAATTTAGAGACAAAGTCAATTTTATCAAACAATAATAAAATGTTTCATAGTCTAATAATAAATAAAAATTACTAAAAGAATTTAATTTTTATACACGATTAGTGTAAATTTTTTATAGTCAGATAATCAAAAGTTATAATTGGTATCACTTTTGAGAGTTATTATAAAAATTAATAAATTTATTTTATATGATAATTTATAATTTAAATGAATATAAAAAATAGACTGTGAAATACATACAGATTGACATACACTATTTACTCTTACTAGAATCACTTTTAATAAACTCACTTAAACTTTATAATTTTATATTGTCGATGGTCTTAACTGTAAAGCCCAAATTAGAGAAAAGCAATTTTTTTCTTCTAACTTGTACAGTGGAGATTCTTTGGGAATTTTCAATTGTTTCCTTGTATTAGAATATTATTTCTTGGGACTAGTTTTTCTTCTCTGGACATGCACAGATTGTGGATGCCCCTAATCAGTTTTCTAAGAAGAGGAATTGCCGACCTTCGAGAACTACAGGGAAAGGTAAATGATGCAGAATATATGGGTCGGTCCCTACTAAACAAAATATTTGCGTATGTGAGATTTGTCGGTCCACCCTCATAATTAATCCTCTCTTTTGTGTTTATTTATGTCAATGAATATCGTGTTAATGTTGCTATATCAAAAAGTATTTAAGCTCGATGTTACAATATAATTGTATTTTGGATATTTTAATGCGCCTTCACATGTGAAAATCAAATAAATTTTAATATATGATTATTTTATATTTTAACTAGAGGAATGAGATCACAAATCTTAAACTTAGATTAATTTGTAAATTTGGAATTTAATTATCTAAACTATTGTTGGTTGTTGGGGTAATTAAGTTATCCATGATTCATCAATTCCTTTTTTTTTCCTGATATTAATACAAAGTTATTTTCGTCTTAAATAATCACTAATTTTGATAGAAGATCATGAACCTGATACTTTTTTCTCAACACTATATATTCATATTTAAGAAACAATCAAGATTTGAATTTTGGATTACTTAATTAAGATTTGAAATGTTTTCTTTTAAAATAATTAAACATTAAATCATGTTAAGAAATAGTTTAAAAAAACTATTTTTTCAGTTAGAAACTTCATTGTAATTGCCAATTATAACTCAAACCTGAGATGTGATCTAACAAAAACAACACCACGTTTCTAGTCGATCCATGTGAGTTTGTTTTTAGAGAAGTCGACCATGTGTTTAGTGATAAAAAAAAGTCATTATCGGTAAAGATTTATTATAAAGTGATATATATTTTAGTTATTCTTAATTTATAGTTAAAAGTTTATGATAGAATAATTATATTTTTTGCTAGTTATGTTTTGTCTAGATAATAGTAAACTGAACGACAATTTTTTTAAAAAAGGAACATTTTAAGCAAAACGTGATCTATATATGTAAAATAAATAGGAAAGTAAATTTTGTTTTTAGTGATTAAAGTTTTATATTATTCAATTTAGTTTATGTAATTTATAGAAAAATTATTTTTAATTCCTCTTCATATAATTTTCAAAGTGGTGTTATTTTTATATGACGTTACAAGCAGAGTGTTTTTTTTTTTTTTTTTTTTTAAAAATTTATTAAAATGATATGGAAAATTATGTTTTTTTTTAAAAGTTATTAATACTTCTTTTCAAATATATTAAACCGTGTCTTTTAAAGATTCCATTTTTATAGTTGGTGCGAATTTATTCTTCTATTTTTTTTAATTTTATTTATTTATTGAAGGTTTTTATAAATTCGCACCATAAATGCACAATATAATCTATTAGAAAAGATTAAAATATTTTTTTTAAAAATATAAAAGTAAATTAAATAATATAAAATTATAAAGATTAAAAATAAGATTTTATGAGAATATAGGAACTAAAACATATTTCTTTTTAAATAATCGATCTATATTTATAAAAACTTATTTTACTTATAACACTGAATCAAAGTATTACTTATACAATCATCAAAGCATTACTTATACAATCAAACAGACCTCGATAGTAATTAAGTGCATTATGGTGAACTCTCGTACAAAGGAGTAATTATTAAAAACAAGTAATGATTCTTTTTGAGATATCGTAAAATCAAAATGTTTAAAATAATTAAATTAATGCCTTTTATTAAAAATATGATATTAGAATTTTCGTTAATAATAACTTTCACCCCTGAATTTTTGGATACTGTGATCGAGTCTATTTCTTATAATTGTTTTTGAATAAATTGTAATATTAATCTCCTATAATTTTAAATTCACAATTTTGATTTATTATTTCTAAATCAAAATTTTTAGTCTTTTTATTTTTTAAACATGATACTTATATAAACTTTTCATATAATACTTATATAACAATCAATTAAATAAAGTAAAAGTAAAACATATCTTACAAAAAGTTGAACTTATGAACATTATTTAAAATAAAACAGTAAATCACTAATACATTTTTTTCAATTAATTTTATAAATATTATTTTGTATGTATCATTAGTAAAAAAAATTATTAACTTTTTAAATTATAAAAACATATAAATTAAAATAAAATATTTAACATTTAAATACTGAATTTTACATGTATTCATTTTTATTATAATTTTTAAATATAATTTAATCAATTATTGTATATAATTTTTTGTTATTTTATTATAATTTTTTAAAAATGACATAAACTAATATATAAATTATTTTATGTAATTATCTTATTTATATCTCTCATCAAAATGTGTTATTCAATAATGTCTTTCTAACATATGTCTTGTTAAATCGAGTAAGCATTTAAATATTTGTCAATTTTTAAATAATCTAAAAAATTAAAATTTTATTATTTTATAATTAAATAAATTTTTATTATTTATATATAAAAATAAATTTACATACTTTTTGTAAATTACATAAAATAATTTACATATTAATTTATATAATTTTCTTGATTTATATAATTGGTAATAAAAAAATATTCACGAAATAATTATTTATAATTAAAACGAAATTATTACATATAAGTTTCCTAAACTTAAATATTCAAATTTTATTAATTTATATAATTATAAACTAATAATTTACATATTAAAGTAAATTTATGTAATTTGTATAATTTATTTATTAATTGATGCAATTATATTGATTTATATAATTAAAGTAAAAAAAATTTGTATATTAAAATCAATATAAAAAATAATTTATGTAAATAATTTATATATTAATTTATGGAATTTAATTATAAATTGGTAAAATAAAATTAAAAATATGTAAATTATTCAAAATAAAAATATATTTACATAAACTAAAAATATTTATATATTAAATATTTTTAATTTATAAATTTTTATAATTTGAGAAAAATTAATAACTCTTGATTAATGATTCATAATAATATTGTTTATAAAATTAAATAATCAAAGTAAGTATTTTAGTAGTTTATTATCTTATCTTTAAGTAAAAGATGATAAGTTCAACTACTACTAAAATTAACAACATGCATATATGTTATATCAAAATCAACATTTGTATTTGGTTGATCAATTAACGAAAAATCAAAATTACTTATTTTAAAAATAGAAAGAATGAATATTTTGATTTAAAAATAGAGAGATCAAGATCGAATATTTGAAATTATAGGGGACTAAAATTATAATTTTATTTATATATTTTTCATGAAAATCACTTTTATTTTAAATTATTAATTTAAATGTGACCGAATCCATTTCTTATTAAAAATATGTTTGTTTAAATATTTGAAATGAAAAAAAAATCTTAAAAAGAAATCATATGCCTTATTATTTTAAGAAATTACTTTCTGTAGCCTTTATAATTATTTTGAGAAATAAAATTTGAAATTAATATTACCTTTTTAAGTAATTTTGTTTATAATTGTCACAAAACAAAAAAACAACTTCTTTACGTAATATTTAAAACGTATATCACTTTTTTTTTATACAATCTCAAAATCACTATTTTCAAATAGCTTGTATTTAACTATTTATTATTGCACTTCAGTTTTTACCTGTCAATAAAGTTTGGTAATTATTGTCGTACGTACACATATTGTTTCAATTCTAATGGTTTTCTGCTTTTCGCTAATTTAAGTTACTGTGGGTTTTTTTTAAAAGTTTAGGTGAGATGTATGAGTACAGACCTCAAATCTCATTAAATGCTTACAAATATGTTTATGTTATAGATTATGGTGTAACAAGATTCTTACATCAATAGAAATTGAATCTACATTCTTATAAGATATAAGATGTGAATTTATTTCTTACGGATCAACTTGGTCAACATTTATTCTTAAATAAGTGCACATACTAACTAATTAACGTAGTAAAGATTGAAGCAATTTATTTCTAAGCTTAATACCCAATTTTGAATTTTACGACTGAAGATTTTATTTTATTTTTATAAAATAATAGTAGTAAAAAGTGACGGTTATCAACTATCACTTGTATTTAATTTTTATTTTAAAAATTATATTTATTTATTAGTACATATACTTAATTAAATAATATAGTAATGATTAAAAACTGTCACTAGTCATAAATTAAAATCATCAAAATTTGCAAATTAACAATATTAGTGTCAATTGAATGGAAAGAATCAAATTGAATATTTTTAAAAACATGCAAAAAGACCTAATTACATAATTGAAAAACAAAAGGATTTAATTGAGTGTTTTAAATAAATTAAAAGACCAAATTAGATATTAAACCTTATTTCTGTATGTCAACCTAGCAAAGTGGGAAAACAGTGAGAAATAAGTCCAAAAAAGAAGCACTTTAAACTCTTTATAATGAAGCTCAAATCCCATAATCTAGACATGAATTAGAAGTTAATGATTGTTGCTCAACAAGTAAGATCAATGCATGTCCCACTAGGATATTGAAGGAATAAAATCCGTTCCCATTTCAATTACCAAGTCTTAATATATGGTGCTTTCTCTCTTTTCAATACAATTTGTAAAGCTCCATTAGCACCGCGCTTGCTACAGAAGTCAAAAAAGTGAGGTGGAAAACATCTCTACATGCATGTCACTTCTTGAGTCCTTGCTTCAATGAACGTTCAGTGATAAAGAAAGCAAATTACGGTGGAAATAAGGGGTGTAGTGTAGGGTAGTGTAAAAAAAAAGTTGTAAGAATTAGCATTTTTTTAAAATAAAATAAAATAGAGAGTCATGCCTCAAAATGATATGTCTAACTTATACAAATACATCTATTTGGATATAAATTATAAATATTTTTGAGAATTTTTTTATTTGGATATAAGTTATAAATATTTTTGAGAATTTTTTTATTAGAAATATAAAATATAGAGTTTTTTTTTAAAAAAAACTCTAAAAAATATTTGTATTCTTACATTCAAACATATTCTAAATTGGAACAAAATTGTTAGCGGTTTTACACTTGTTTGTATTCTGCCATAACTTATTCGCAGGGCTGAGGGGAATACCTTCACGGGTACACTCCAACTCCAATGGTGTAAACCCCGAATGGTATGGTAAAACATTGAAATATATAATATAGGGACAAAAATTAAGTTTTTTATATACTTTTCTGGTATATTTGATTTTAGAAAGAAAAAAAAAGTAGAAAGTAGAATGATTTTATAAGTTATTTGATAGAAAGGAAAATGAATAGATAGAAAGTTAAAAAATCTCTTTCTTCATATCTAGTTGCATAGAAAATGAAAGGAATTAATAAAAGAAAAAAAAAGTATGCAAAAACAAGGATAATTTGGTCTTTGAAAAATATAAACATGCTTTCTTTTTCTTTCTATCCGATTTGAAGGGATGATAAAGTGGAGTGTGGATTCCACATTTCTGTTTCTTCTCTCACTTTGAGAGCTTCCAAACAGAAGAAAGAAAGGCTATTGATACGGTTTTCAATCCTTCGTTAATCTATCCATTGTCATTCCTCTATTTCAAATAGAGCATTTGTATAAAAAAGATCCAACTGGATTCCTTAAGCAATACGGATAGAGGTTGGATTTTCTATTGCGCATGTGAAAAAAAGATTGTTAGAAGAGTTAACCTTTTACTGTCGGTTAAGGAATATCCTTGTTACAAATCAAAGAAAAAAAACTATTTGTGTTAATTTTCAATCAGTTTTGATGCTTTACTTTGGTAATCATGTTGATTTTTAATATAATTTTTCATCATGCAAATTATCAATTTTAATTAAAAATAGTAAAAAATACCTAAGAAAATATATATAAATTTTGTCCATAATACTGTACATGTTTTCATGAAAGTGGTCAAAACTCTCGAAATATGTTTCTTCGCAATAAATTGGCCCAACTAATCTTATAAATGGCTATGAATTATGAAATAATTGAAGTCAAACTTAATAATTACGATTTATAACATTTATTCCATTATTAACTTAGACCTAATTTAGATTTTTGTATTTTTTATTGAAATAAATATTTGATCTCGTATTCATTTATAAGTATTTATAAGTAATTATAGAGAAGTTAAACGGATTTTTCTTATATAAAAAATATCTTTAGCTAATGTGAGAATTGAGAAGTTTAATTCATTTGATTTCTTTATTTTATTTTATTTTAATTTCTCTCCCTATAAAAACTTGTTAAAACTAATAACAGATGACCTGACCGTTCACTCATGATGAAAGTTTTTGTATTAGTGTAACTAATGTCAGATATCGTTTTTTAAAAGAATCTGAAAAAAGTTTCAAGTTCGTTAGTGCAATAGTAGCAAATGTGTTGACTTCTATGATAAAGTGATTGTTAATTTTTATTTTTAAACAAAACAGTGGTTTTGAAATTGCATAGCTGAAAAGTTCTCTTAAGCCATTGATTTAAAGAGTTTCCTCTCTGAAATCACATGAAACTTTAAAGAGGACATAAAAACAAAATTAAGAGGACACGGTTCTTTACTTAAACTAAAGACAAATTTAATATAGAGGAGCTTTCTCGGACTCCTATATACTTGTGGAGAAGTTTATTTTGGTTTCCTTGCTTCCTTCATTTGGGCCTTTACTTAGGAGGGACCATCAAACTCTCCCTTTAATCTATTAATTCCAACTATAGTCCTATTGCATGAGCTTTGTCCAGTTTAACATGAAGCAGTGAGAAGTCTGTAACTAAGTCTTAACTCACTTCAATTCACAACTCACAAGCCAACAAGCATAGCCAATGTTGTGTGCCAAGGTAAAATGTACACACTTAGAAGTAGCATTTTTTTTTTTTTTGTATAATGACATCACTGAAGTTAGAACATGTGACTTCAAGCATACTATTCAACCCCACCACTAGGTCGACCTACTGGATCAGAGGTAGCTTTTCCTTAAGCTCCAGGATTATCAAAATTCATTACAATTCTTCTAACTCGAGTCTCACATTCCTTGTTTTTCATGTTTAGAACAGGAAAGAAGTTACGCATTCAGACAAATTGGGTTTAATGCGTTTTGTTCTGATTTGGGTGACTAAATAACATATCCATTGTTTATATGCATTAGCTAGCTACTTTCAATTTCATGTACTTACACTACATGTCACGATATTTTCACTGTACAGTGTACATATGCATTACGCTAGGTACATTGTTAATATCGCATGGAAATTGAGGAAAGGGTTATTCATTGAATTATATTCATTTCAATCTTCCAATCTCCAACCAATATTCCTACAACTCCATTCTTGTAAGATTTGAAGGTTGATGAAATGTGGGAGAGTTTGTAGCTGGGAGGTCGATTTATGATTTAACCAAATGATGTATGGGATAATGTGCTGTTTAAGAATGTGGCAAGTTCAATGAGAGTTTGAGATATAGGGCAGAAGAGGAAAACTGAAAGAAAAGCACTATTGATTTACTTGTTCTCTGATTTATGAATTGAGTGGTGCAGGGAATTTGGATGGATCAAAAGCTTTTATAAAGAGATAAAGTTGAAATCTCATGTCAACTACATATATGGTTGGTAGAGCTTAGAAAGGCTTGGAGAAGCCTCTTAGTCATGAACAGTCTTTTGAGATTGAGTTATGCCTAGCCTAAATTCAAGAGATGGCAGAGGCTTTGAGTAGTGAGAGATGGGAAAGTATGCTTATTGTAAATTGATTCCACATGTAGGGGATTGAAAACTTGACTATACTAATAACTACTAAATTCTTTGGGGAGAAACTGGTATCAAAGGTGGCTTTCCAACTTCTATGTCCTGTAATAATCCATATAAATGGATTATCTATAGCAAAAGGATGTTGAGAGAATTACATGAGGAAATGCAGGATGTAGGGTAGAAAAGTAATATTATCAGATAAGACTTGTTGATTGTCAAAGAAAGAAGATTGGCATTGCCCTTGGATTACGACATGAGCTTCTGCCCTTTGGGGTTTATGCCTGATTTGCTATGTACAAAATTTTAACCATGTATTTCATTCTCCTGGCTAAGAGGTATATGCTCTTCAGCTCTATATGTACATGCAAAGGAACTGGGTTAATCTTGTAACTCACAATACCATTATGAACGTTTTGACTTTGAACAAGGTTGGTGCTGTTAAAAAGTATCATTAATTTGGGCTCACATCACAGAAGATGGCTTACAAACAGAAAACATCTCCAACAATTTTAAGGGGCATTGCTCTTGTGGTAGTAGATTAATGGATGCATTTGGGTTTTTTATGATGCTTTGATGCATGGAGCTTTCATAATTGCCATTATTTGTAATATAGTAATATACTTGTTACAGCTGTGGTTATGCTTCAACTCAATACTCCCAGGCTCTAATCTTGGAAGCCTTGATACTTCAAAAATGGAAATGTAATAGTGTCGTATCCGCGCCAGACACCGATATGCCTTTGATATGTAAAGTATTCAATTTTTTTATTTTTATTTTTCTTAAGAAAAATGTAGGACACGGCTGGAAATGTAATAGTGTTTCCAATACAGCTTGAGCAGCTTTTGATTTTTTATTTATAATTTTATTGTTTTAACTTTAGGAATTTTAAAATAAAAAAGGTCCTGACATACACAAAACAACTTCTTTTCTCTTCTCAAAACATAAACAAAAACATGACATACCTTTTCCCTCTTCTCCAAGCATGACAACTCCTTTCAGCAGTGCTGGACGTTCTTCTGATGAGGGAGTTTATTTTTCCAGTAAGTGTTTGCAATGTTTGCTAAAACAGAATTTGTATATTTGCAATATTTTAACATCACTCCAGAACATATGCATAATTTCATTTTAACACCAACACTATTGCATTTTATTAACGTATCCAGAATGTGTCGTATTCTTAATTTAAAAAAAATGATATATCCCTGTATTTGTGTCGTATCTTACCAGTGTCATATCCCGTATCTAGGCTCTAATAGATTAAAGTAAGTTTTTTATCCTACTTTTTCTTCTGGCTTGTTGAGTAGGGTTCTGTACTTCTGTTTGAGAAATGAGAGAGGCAGAGCCCTTCCTCTTGGTTTCCCAATTGATACACCCTACAACCATATCTACACCTATTCTTACTCAACCAGAAGGTGAGAAATTTTGCTATAAATGTGTTTATATTGTCTGATTGAATGGCTTGATATATGAAGCAGTCAATTGTGGTTCCGCAATTCTTGGCGGAATTTCTATAACCTAGCAAGCATGACCATGATTACGGCATTTACGCACTGGCATATCAAAAGCCTGGTTAAACACAATCCTATGCATAGTTACCTAGTCCATGGTACTAGTGTGGAATGCAGATCGTGTAGATACATACACGGTTCGTCACTTTTTACATTATTATTAAAGACTTTCTTTAAATCTTCAAAAAGAATATGATATGTGATACATGGAGCGATGAATTTGGGGCGTGATACAGATTACAGAGTTATTTAAAAAAAGTTTAAATTCGGTATGCGATACACAGGAATTTTGAGAGAATCGTGTAACTAAACCCCTGCATTTTAAGATGAGCAGTTGCTTTTGGTTCATGTAACTATCATAGTAATCTCATATGGGGTTTACTTTAAAATGGTGATGTCATAGCTCAGGCTAGATTTGAAATTTACATTTTAACTTAAAAGGAGGTGAAGCAATCAATTTAATTTTAACATCAGCAAGTTGTTATACTAGTAATTATTTAGTTACTTTAGACACCAAAATTCTTTGGCTCAAATTTTTCTATACTCAATAAAATATCAAGACATCCAACACTTAGAAGGAAGAGAATAAACGAGGCTCTTTTTAACCATATAAAAGATGGTGTAAAATAAATTGATATGAAATCATTGAAGTTCTTTAGACAAACAATAAGTGACACATCATTGGAGAAAAGTTTGAGTACACATATGATCACTTTGTCTTCCATCTCTTTTTCACCTCTTTTTCTTTCTATTTCTCTTTTGTCCACCTTTGAATAGGAAATTACTAAACTGCTCCATTCCATTCAGTATACTTCGTATGGTTTCTCATTACTTGTTTATATGATAGAAAGATTCAGAAACACGTTGTGCAGTTGTGCTTCTAAATACACATTTGTAATAGCCACGATGATGTAGATGCAGGTAAAAAGCTATGTACATATTTTCTGTATCAACAGAAGATTTAAAGGTGGTCTGCATTTGTGCAGCATCTCATGCTAATTAGTTTACTCAAATTCTGGACAATATTGTGATGATAACTGATATCACCAATGTATCAGCTGTAGTTGATGCCCAAGCAAAGCTGGTTGATGCATCAAGTCCAAGTTGTAAGCTCTCACTTGGGGCCATATATTCAATCATGCAATACCTATTCACAATGTCTTCCCCCAGAAACTTCTTATTCGATCAACATAAGAAATGAACTTTTTCATTGTTAGTCTTTCTTGTTGTCCTTGTTTTGTTCATTGATGAACAGAGAAAACAAGACCAGAAGAATACCTCCAAGAACTGCAACTTTCTTCCAATCAGCACCTGAGGATGAGGCAATAGAATCAACTATTCCAAAAGTCAGCAAGCCAATGAAGAATAGGTAAACATTTTTCCTTGTTTTGCTACCACTGCTACCACTACTTTCACTGTTCACATCTTTGATCTTTTCAACCTCTTCCTCCTTGGCTTGTGCCTTCTCAACAGGTGCCTTCTGTCCAAGGTTCTTAAAGAATAGCCCTTCATTTCGATCCTTTTCCATTTGGCCCTCAAACTCCTCTATTTTGTTTTCACTCTCTTCAATCTCTAGTCTGTTAAGTTCAGTAGATTCCTCGAATTCTAGCATCTGACTCTCAATGTTTGCTGTTATCTGTTAATCACAAATGAATGTAAAAGGGTCATTTTCGAAGTAAATTTTACTTGAATATATATTATCCGGCATGTAAATTGAACTATGTAGTATTATTGAGGTCTATTGTTTTATTTAAGATTTTAATTTTGTAATTGGATTTTTCACTTGAGATTATTTATTGTTATTTACTTTGCAAGGATATTATTTTATACTGCTATAAAGTTATCTTATTCTAGCTCTAGCTTATAATAAAAATAAATTTTAATTCATTTTTAATCCCTTTAATTTGAACTGTGTGGGATTTGATCTCCTATCAATTTTCTTTTACCTAAATTGTTCAAAATCCTCAATCTTTACACATTAAATTGATTAAATTGTTTTCCTATCAAAACTCATCAATCAAACACATGTTTTTCTCTAAAATGTAAAAGAAATCTTAAAAACCCCTTCTTGAAACTAAATAGTTAAAGTAAATTTTTTTTACCCCAAAATATTTTTTTTAGTCCCTATAAAAATGTTATCGATTTTAGTCCTTATATTTAAACAAAAATACCTGTTTTTAGTTCTTAATGAGAGACTAAAACTACATCATCTTCTTTCTTTCAAATATAGAGTAAGAACATGTACACTTTGTATAAAGCTTAAATACAATATTTGTTTTTAATTCTTAATGAGAGACTTTTCTACATCTTTTTCTTATTAATTTTTTTTTATAAATTTAGAGTAAAAACGTATGCAATTTTTATAAAGCATAAATACAACATTATGAAATATTTAAGATACCAAAACCCACTTAAATTTTACATTTAATCCTTCAAATTTTAAATTTCTACTAATTTTTTCTTCTTCTACATTTTTAAATTTATTTCGTATCTCAAATCCATTATAAATTTTCAAAATATTTAAATAAAAATAACATTTTAAGGATTTTAAGTAGTAAAAAAAACAAAAAAAAAACTTAATTAATTAATGCCTTTATGTAAACTACCCAAATCCCCTCATATTCACACATTAGTGGATCGATTTAAGATAGACGAACATTTTACAGTAAACATCTCAAACGCTATAGTTTTGTGATATTAAGTTTCTTACTTTTTCTATACACATTAGTGGATCAACTGAAAACTGATGTGAGATTATTTCAATTTATTTGAAACCAAACAAAAAAAGTTTCTTATTTGGATTGAAAAAAATATTATTTTGATATTTGAATCGGAGTGGTATTCGGCCTAGAATTAGAGCACTCTTAACCTTTTAGCAGAGTATTTTATTTTATTTTGCTAGGTGAAATACTTATGGCTTATGCATTATACAAAGTTGCATAAAATAATGAATTAAAAAGGTTGAAGGACACATACTCTGGCACCAGCTTCATCCAATCCTTTGAGCGCATCTTCCCCAATCTTGTCAAACTCTGCTTTGGCCTCTTCCCCGAACTGCGCCAAATACGCGGACCTCTCGTCCAGAAAGTCGGTGAGGCGAACCTTCTGCGTCTGAAGCATCGCGATTTGTGCCAAAAGCTCCTGGCTCTGAGCATCGCCTTGGGGTGGTGGTTGGGAATCATCAGGCTCGTTGTTGTTGGACTTGCTACTAAAGCACAGAAGAGAAGAAGCTCTTGCTGTGTGAGGGAGTCTTGCGTGGTGGTGATAGAGTGTGTGCGCGGTGCTGGTGGTGGGAGTGAAGGACGCGTGAATGGCTTTCAGTGCAATCATTTTTTCATCAGAGAAGTGAATTTGGTGTCTGCGAAATGGAAGAGTTTTGAACCGCTCGTTTCACTGTGTTTGCGTTATCTGGTGTTAACGGTACAGGTGGTTTCGTATTTTTGAAAACGGATAAGGTTACCACTTGGTTTCGTAAAGTGCTTTGGCGGTTCCTACTTCCTATTGGCTAATTGGAATTGCTCATTACTCCTATTATGAGACGGACAGATTTTTTATTTCGAAAACTAGTACAGCACCCCTGTGGCGGGTAAATTGCTAAATTAAATGTATAACATAATTAAATAATTAAATGTATAATATAATTAAATATATTTAGTTGTAACTGTGTAAAATTTAGTAAATACGAATTAAAATTAATAAGATTAAAATATGTAATACATTTTATAAAAGACTGATGAACTATTATTATAAGAGACTGATGAACTATTATTACTAAAATAAAATTCTCACTAATTGTCTATAGATTTTATACCATGTTTAATCTGCCATCATATTGGCATTATAACCCATAATTTTGTAATACTCAACTAATATGATTCCTGCAATTTATAAAAGAAATACATTATCAAAATCAGTGTTAAAACTCTCAATGCAACATGATCAAACAAATTCATTAATCATTATAAGGGAAAATATAACAAAATTCAGCTCAAGTGAAAAATATAGGAATGAAAAGTAGCACATAAATATGCAGAATATGAGTTGTCTTCCCTACTGGTAACACTAAACGCAGATCAACAACAAAATTTACTGCACAACAATTGCAAGTGCTATGAAACACTATTGATTGAAATCCTACAAGACTTTCACAAGCCATTTAAATTACAATTGGCAATAGGAAAATTATTGTTATACAATTAGAAAGAGCTTGACTAATGACTGTTTTACCACAACCAAAAGCTTCAGGCATGGCACAAGTCCTGCCAAGAACTAAGGGGAAAAGGGCATCATGAACACACTGTAAAAAACAGAAGTCATTAGGCATGAAAGCTATCACAATTAGATTATGGATGAGACACTTGATAACAACTGAGTTTACCTCACCAGTAAGAAGAGGAGTATCAACTACAAGTTTTGATGCAACAGGCCTTGGTGTACGTACGAGCCAAGTCTGAAAATGGGTAAAGTGCACACAAGGAAATTGTAATGTAGGATAATCATAAGGAGTACCAATACTTTAATGAAGCAACTACAATTAAGTGATGAACAAAATAAATGGCTAGAAATTATATGTATATATAGTGCATAATGCATGTAGTAAAACAACATATACTAACTTCATCGTACATTAGTACAAGTCTGTGTTTTGTATCAATTCTAATCACAAATTAAATTGATGATAATAATTAAGAGAGTTTAACAATGCCACATTAGTATTCTAAGGAAAAATAAATATCTATACATTCAACCAAAAAAAAAAAAAAGATTCCATAATTTAAGATAAATAACCATTCATAAGATACTTGAGATTTGACACTATTAGGACAATAGATAAAATATTTGTACACTATGAAACACAAGCCACTTGGAATAGATACCATTGTTGGATATTTGTTGAACCTTTTATGCTTAAAAAAATTTATAAAGTTTTGATGATAATAAACAATGAATGTCACATTATTAGATTTATTGCACTGATGATAATTAGTTGATATTTTGAAGTTACTAATATTTTGGATTTGATATTTTGAAGTTACTGATATTTTGGATTTATGAAGATCAACATAATTGATAAGATTATTTGAAGAGTCCTGAAGATTGATATCATTCAAGATGATATGAAATTAAGAAGATTTGTTTCTATTTATTTTTTAGATTTTATGTAAGGAGATTAGAAGATTGGTCTTGCCAATATAATTATCTTTAAGATTGCATTCAAAAATAAGATAGAATATTTTTAAGATTACATTGCATAATATAATAGAATATCTTTAAGATTGCATTGCATGATAAGATAAATTTCTTAAAGATTAAACTCAAAATTTAGATAAAATTATATCTTTAAATTAGTATAAATAGAAACATATGTTTGTGGTTTATGCATGAATTCCATTCCAAATAATATCAGAGTTTAGAGAGTTTATGTTTGCATCATTGAAAAAGTTGTTGTGAGATCATATATAAGCGTTTGACAAGTCTGATTCTTCAACTCTCCATCAGGATTTAAAGGTACCTATTTGCTTAAGGTATAGAAGCGTAAATGTAACTTTTTTAATTGTATTTTTCTTCTTAACTTTAGAAGAGGTCGCAGCTGGGAAACTAGGATACTAGTTTTATCTCTATTCTTGGTGAATTGAGACGTGCGACTTTTGGCTGGGAAACAAGGATACCAGTCTATCTTTATTCTTTGTGAATTGAGACGATAGCTTTTTGCTGGGAAACAAGGATACCAGCTGGGATAATTGTTGTGTAAGGGTAGGCTAGGAAACTAGGATACTAGGAACTCTTGTACACAAAATTATCATAGTGAAATTGTCCATTGGATTGATTATCCAATTTGGACGTCGTGGTTTTTTCCCTAATTGGGTTTTCCACGTTAAAATTGATTGTGTCTTCTTTATCTCTTATCTCCATATTATTGCTTTGAGTTTGATTTTAAATTGTGAATTATTTTATAAAACTCAATTCACCCCCCCTCTTGAGTTCATCTGGGACCAACAACCATAACATGAAATAGATACCATAGCAATAAAAGGGATGTGGAATGAATTGCGTCCCTCATGGTAAAAAAAATTAACAATGTGCATACAATAGTCCAATAAATCACACAAATGATAGAAAATATAACAATATGTGATCATCTATTCAAGCAAAAGTGATATGTTATTCATAATTTTGCAAACACTTGACCAAAATATTAAGAGATAAAGATTTGGCATATCAAAACTAAGGTTTTGTAAACCACAAATTAACCATCCAGATGGCTTTGGCTGACCTTTAGCACTTATTTCAATATGTGTTACATGATTGAATTCATCATATCCTATCAAAACTGGGCCACGATACAAAACCATAAATATGGCCCCAGAGACACAGATAATAGTTCCTCCGACTTTTGCCAGACCATCATATCCGAGTAAGTTCATTCTTTCTATACTGCATGAAAAGGTTTATAAGATACACATTACTGTATGTCCTGGCGTATCTGAATATGTTTATTAATGTACACATTTTTGCACTACAAGTGAGGGACTACCTTTGTGTTTTGAGTTATAGGAATATACACACATACAAGTTGAAATTGATAAATGACACAAGTGAAATGAAACTGACCCCATCATTACATGCAACAGAAAGGTAACAACTAGAATGGACGACTGTATAAGTTGGATTAGTAGCTTAAACCAATAAGAAACAAAAGCTGGTTGCCAAATATCCTAATCATGAATCAATAAGTTAAGTTATGACATGCATCAATCAAACAGTGTATCTTTCGTATGTAGTTGACATAGGAAATAAGTAGTATCAAGAGCCTCACCCAGTTAATCCAAGAAAGAAGAATGACATCAGGAGGTTCTTAGTAATGGGTGGTCGAATCAATGTACAATCAACATGGTATGATTAAGATATCCATTCAAGAAAGAAAAAAAAAAGAATAATATGCTAGGACATAAGAGGGAACAAAAAAAGTTGCAAGTTAAATTTTTACAAGGCAGGAATATATGCTGCTACTCCCACAATCAAAGATTCAAAATTAACAATCATCCTCTTTTATTATAATAATGGAACTTTGTAACCATTAGCCACAAACACACATTAACGATTGTAGAACCAGATTTTAGAATTGATTAAATTAAATACCTCAACAAACAAACAAAAAGGATAAGCTATATGATACTACTTAAATATTGGGCATGCTCTAAATTATCAGGCAGAACACATAAAGGCCAAGATATCAATGAACACTACAATGGTTTAAAAAAAAGATATAGTACCTTGTTGGAATTTGGAATTAAATTTTGCAAGGCTTTCATTTTGTTGTTAATCCTACTCCTCTTTCTCTGCACACATCAAAATCATCAATCAAAACTAAGAAAAATAGAAAGATTTCTCATAAAATTGAAAGATAAAAATAGAACCTCTTCAGATAAATTATGGACCTGTTTGACGAAGAACGTGGTGTTGGGACAAGTTTCAATGCCCCCACACTCTTCTATCAAAACAAAAAAAGAAACTTCTACTCACTATCAGAAAAAGGGCCATCCAAAATGTAATTTTTGAATTTCCAAAAGATCTACCCAACGTTGTGTTCTAAGTTTCCTTAAACAGGTTCAATATTAAAGAAAACAACAATGTTAAAATGGTGTTTTGATAATAAACAAAACAACAGTTGTCGAAAAACTCAAAATTTTTAAAAAATAGTAAAAAAAATCAAAACGGAAAGAAAGTAGTCGGAATGTCTAAGCGAAATTGCACTCAGTGAGTAATGTTGCCGAGCCTTGATCTTGGTTGTTGTGTGGGCGAAGCAAAAATCCTTCAATCTGAGCTTTCACCTCAAATGCTAACACCATTCTTGAGTTCTTCGGTATGTGTTTTGGGAAGGGGAATAAAAAAAGAAAAAAAAACAAAAAGAAAGAAGAGATTGAGGGAGCAGGAGATATGGAAGGATCGAAGAAGAAAGATGATGATAGCAGGAGAAAGTGAGAAAACGCAGAAACTGCAAAAAATGAAGATCTAAGGGGGTGGAATTTGAATTTCAAATTGGTATTTGAGGGGTGTCAGGGAGTTAATGTGTTGGAAGTTGTTTTTTAAGAAGCTGAGTGATTTGTGGTGATGGCACGTGTTTCTGTAGTCTAATATTATCTAATGGATAGTATGTAAAACCTCTGAGAGTGTTATTCACATGACTATCTACTGTGCTAGCGGGATTTTTTTGTACAAAGATGAGGGGTGAGAGATATACTGCATATTGGAATTTGAATAAGGAAGGGACACGTGGATTATTATTGGAATTTGAATGAGGGAGTGACTTGTGAACTGAGGGAGTATGGAGGTGAGGAAGGAAGAACCTAGGAGTGACATGTCAGCAAAAGGAGCTGAGGGGTGCCATGGAGACGACACATGTCCAAAAAGCTGAGGAGCGTTGTGAAGACAACACATGTCCAGTTTATGTTCTTTTATTGTAGATAGTAGATAGATGTTATTTTTAAGAAATAATTATGATCCTATAGAATAAAATGCACTATTCATGTTGCATAATCAAATTTGGTATCTCTTATCATAATGAAATCATAATTTCTATATATTTTTTAGGATTTTGACTTATTTGGTTGTTCGGTGGCATCTTTTCTTTTTCTTCTCTAGATTTACAGTTATTTTTTTTACAAGAAGTAATTTTATAAGATCATTATGGCCTATGAGCGACAAAACTCAAATAATCAGAATCATATATGCATAAAAATAAATCATTAAGAGTATGTTTGGATGAAGTATTTTAAAATTTAAGGAAATTTAAAATTCAAGGAAATTAAAATTCATCAATTAAAATTCTTTTATTTTCAAAATTCTGTATTTGGATAAATAAATTAAATTTCTTCATTTTCAAAATTTTAAACTTCATGCATGAAAAGACGCTTGAGGTGGGTATCATTAGAGTAGCGGAGGTCAGAGTACTCATTGATGATGGGGACGGAGCAAAGAATGGTGTGGTTAGAGCTTCTATATAAGAATTTTTTTTTTCAATTTCTCACATTTTAGAAGGAAATTCAAATTCTACATTTTTAGTTGTTTAAAATTTTGTTTCAAAATTCCAAAAATTTAAATTCTTCACATAAAAATATCCAAACAATGAATTTTAAATCGAAGAATTTTAAATTCCCTAATAAATTACTTTCCCCAATTAAAATTCTCTATCCAAACACACTCTAAGGGATCTTTGATTGGTAGTTTCTTTCCTTTTGCTTATTTTATTTTGATTGGTAGTTTGTTTCCTTTAAAAAAAAAACCAAAAAAACAAAAAAGAACTAATATTAGTCTAAAAATTGTACCACACCGAAAAAATAAAAGGGAATCACCAGAATCATATATGCATAAAAGACCAACTATTAAGGGAAGAAAAAAGAAAGGAAATTAAACTGCCATGCCTTGAAAATTCCTTGTCCTTATACGATATATCCTTGCAAAGATTGTCATAAAGTTAATATTCATAAATTAAATATTTTTTATTTAATGAAAATATTATATTGTCAGAAGGGTGGAATAGGGGGAGTAATGTGAGGGTGAATATTGTTAATGTTGGCTCAAATTTGCAAACATAGAGTAGGATCAGATTTGGTACATTATCTCAAAAAACCTTAGGGATTTAAAAAAGAAGTTGATCTAGTATTACTAAAAAATAAACTTTTAACATTGGTTATTTTTGACTTTCAACATCAATTTTTAATCGATATTGAAACCACCGATGTTAAAAGTATCAATGTTAAAATCAATGTTGTCAGGTGTACCACAACATCCATTTTTAGAAAAATTGATGTAACAAATGAACTTTCTACATTGGTTATGCCAAAACCGATGTTGTATAGTATTTACAACACCGGTTTTGTCTAAAATCGATGTAGAAAATGACCCTGTATAATTACTTTCTACATCGTTTATTATATAATCGATGTAGAATGTTATTTTTTAAAAAAATGGCATATTCTCTTTATTTTCCTCCTTGTAATTTTAAAAGACACATTAAAAGTTTAAACAAAATTTTTAATGCACTTCTATTAACAATATTAATGCAAAATAATCATCTTTCATATAATTTCAGGACTATAATAACAACAAATTGATAACTACAATAGATACGATGTTGAATAGATAGAATATTGTTATTCTTTTGGTTGAAGCAAAAAAACAGTGCATGCTATAAATAATGTTCTTCGGGTTGACACAAAAACCTTATTATCAAATCATAATTCATAAAGCTATCACTTCTGAGCGAGGCCAAATGGTAGTATCTCTCTAGTTTTCCTTTCTTTGACTATGATACCAATTGATTATCACATTTGGAATAAAAAGAAATGATTAATAAATCACTAAAGATAAATGTCTAGGCATTAAGAGCATACATTCAAAGACTAAAGAATTTAAAAATAAATCTTAGAAAAATATTTTTTTGCTAAAATTTGATGACATTAAAGAAAACAACAACTAGTATGTTTAAGGCATGAGTTCTAGTTAGTCTTAAACTTATTCCCCACGATTTCACTACATCTTTGAGAATGTGTATATGAGTTTCATACTCTCAAAATAAAGAACATCTTTGAGAATTATATGTGTGTGTGTGTGTGTGTGTGTCTATATATATATATATATATATATATATATATATATATATATATATATATATATAATTTTCCACCTGATTTATTTTTTACTCTTAGTAGTGGGATTCCAATGAGTTTAGTTTTGATTCTTTGTTCTAGGTTTTTTAATTTTTTTTTTATCATGTAACCAAAAAAAATTGCATATACATATATATACTACTAAAATTATAAAAAGGATTAATTATAATTTTAGTTCTTAATTTTTTTAATTTCACCCTAATAAAAAAATTTAACTAGTTAATTTTTTATTAAAAACTAAAAGTAAAAATTAAAAAATTTAAGAACTGAAATCATTAATAACCCTTTTAAAAAAATGGGTGGGTGGATGAGGGGAGGGGCTGGTCACATCAAATGTAGAATGTTAGGTTAGCATTTATTTTGAACTAATGGAAATGAAGCTAAAAAAGATTAAGGGTACCATAACACAACATGCCAGGCTTCCAAGTTCCATGTCCTAACCTTTCACACACTACCCTACCCTAAACTGCATTTGATAGGTCTAAACTGGGTATTAGAATCCCTATTCAAGAGGGATTAACTCTCCAAAAGCAAAGACAAAAACAAAAATGAAATTGGATAAAATTCTTCTCTGTTGTTTCCATTCCTTGGTCAAGGTTAAATAGAAGAAAACACCCTAGAGACAACTGGCATAGTCCAGGTGTCCTATTACAATAACGGAAATTTCATGGAAAAGAGATAAACAACAATGGTAATAAAAGTTGGAAGCCAGCACTAAAACAATACCTCAAGTTCAAATGTAGTCATTGTATTTAGTGGGCTTCTTGGATTCTCTAGTGGGCCTGGTCCTTGGCAGGAATGTTTGGGCCGAGAGCTCTATCAGCATTCCTGTCATTACCCTTACCTTTCTACATGAAATCTAATAGTAGATTCTCTCAAAAAAGTAATTTTAGAGTTTATAAAAAGAAATCAAATGAGAAAAGTCTAATCATCTGCTACGAGTGGAAGAAACCAGGGCACTTCAAGTCAGAATATCCTGACCTTGGATAAGAAGAAGAAATTCTTCAAGTCTAAAATGAGAAGCCTCATGAGCACTTGGGAGGACTTATATGATTCCTCATCTAACAAGGATAGTGAGGAAGAAGCCAATGGCTGATGTGTCCACCAGTAAGGCAGAACCAACACTGGACACTGGTTTGGACAATGAGGACTCTCAGTCTGAGGACATTCTCAATTATGATGGTGAAGATATCTCCTTGATAGTAGGAAAGAAACACCAGTCATGGTACCTAGACAGTGGCTGCTCACGACACATGATAGGAAAAAGTTCTATGTTCCAACCCTAAGCCCTATGTTTGGCGGGGTGGTCTCTTTAGAAGGGAATCAGAAAGGTCTGATAACTGGTGTAGGTAAAGTATGTATTCCTTCTTACCCTCTTATTGATAATGTTTTACTTGTTAAAGGATTGAAGAACAATCTACTGAGCATAAGTCAATTATGTGATAATGAATACAATGTCACCTTTAACAAGGATATGTGTATTATTCAGAACAAGGACAACTCTTTACTCTTCTCTGCTAAGAGACAATAAATTTCTGTAAGATTAAACTTGGTGATCTATCCAGTCAAAATATGTCATGCTTACTCTCAATCAAAGAGCATCACTAAGTATGGCATAAGAAGTTTGGACATGCTAGCTTGAGGTTAATGTCAAAGCTTTAAAAGCATAGCCTCGTAAGAGAACTTCCAAAGCTCTCAAATCAAGATGATTCTCTTTGTGAATCTTGCTAGAAAAGGAAATAAGTAAAAATTTCTTTTAAAGCCAAAAACTTTGTTTCCACTTCTAGGCCTTTAGAGCTCTTACACCTTGACCTGTTTGGACCAACCAGGACTGCATCCCTCTCTAGAAGTAGGTATGATCTAGTCATAGTGGACGATTACACCAAATGGACATGGGTCAGGTTCCTAACCCATAAGGTGAGTCTTTTGATATCTTTTATAAATTCTTTAAAAAGATTCAAAATGAAAAAGACATTTGTATCTCTTCAATTAGAAGTGATCAAGAAAGAGAGTTTGAAAACGATTATTTTGAAAAATTCCGTTAAGAGAATGGTATTCACCGTAATTTTTCTACTCCAAGAACATCACAATAGGATGAAGTTGTTGAGAGGAAAAATATATCTCTTCAGGAAATGGCAAGAATACTTGCTATATTAGAAGGATTGAAAACAAAACATAGATATTGAAATCTGTCTAAAGTATCATATTAATAAAGTGGTATTAGTATTTGAGACGCTTAGTTTATATCGTATGAAACAGTGTACTTGTATAACTTAAGTTGAAATTTCTTAAAAATTTCATATGCAATCAATGATTAAAAGATAAAATGAAGATTATAGATGAAACAAAATCTGATATTAAAGCCATATCGTCCTCAAAATAGAATGAAATAGGTCACATTGTTCTCTAGTTTAAAATCAAGTACGATTGGTTTGACAACTTATAAAAAAATATACAAAGTTTTAGATTATGCTTGAAAGAGATTAATAATAATATGATTAGTGAAGATAGACAACACTAACAATACAAAAAAGGCTTTATTGTCCAAACAAAATATTGATTCTTGTTGACTTGGAATCTCATAGACATCAAAGTTTGTCCAAAGAAGATTAAAAACATTTATCATAACATGAATTCAAATGCAATTACAATGACATAGATAGTTGAGAAACTAGAATATGAATAAGCCAAATAGCTAGGCTCCAAGCAAAGGGGTGAGGTAGCACGTAAATATGTTATTTTGTGAAGGTTTAATGATTGAGAATTTCAGCATTGATAGGCCACAATCCCTTCTAATTGTTATCCTTAGAACATTTATCCCCTCTCTTCAACTCGAGAGGGATACTTGCTAGTTTTTAGTAGTCACTAACTCTGGCACGAAAGTTAGCTCTTCAAATGAACTCAATGACATAATAGTTCACTAGGTTTCTACTCATGCCATAGTAAGCCAATCTTTCACAGCATTCATGTGCCACAATTATTTCCAGCACCTTAGGGAAGATGATTTTAATACAAAAATATGTAAGGAAATGAAAGAAAAAGATCCAATACCTAGAATAAAATGACATGCCTTCAAATTTCCTTTTTCTTTTTTGTTCGCAGGTTTTTTTGTAAATTTAAACTGTTCATCTTCTGTATCATATGATATTAGGCAAAAAAAACCTAAATAATACTTTTTTAATAAAAAATTACGAATTTGGGACTGTTTGGAAACTAATTACCAATCTGGGACAGGGAGACACGCCCAAAATGGGCGTGATTAGACCCCTTTTAACCCTCCAAATTTCAATTTTTTGCCACATTCAACATTTCTCCTTTTGTCTAAAAGTTTCTAAATTTTATCTCTCTAAGGTTTTTGAGTTTCTGAGTGAGTTATCTCTGCAGCGAAGCTCTGCCAAGAAGTTTTTGTTTTTGTTGACTGGAAGAAGTGAGTTCAAGTGGTGAGGAGTTTTCTCGTGTTGTGTTAATTTTTAATGGAAGGAAAGTTGAAGGGCGACAGGGTGTTGTTTTTGAATGGGAGAAAAGGCAGACATGTATCAAGTAAAGCTCAACACTGGGTGAATTACATCAGAAGATACAACAAAAATTAGGTCTGCAAGACAACCAATGTATCACTTTGCTGATGGGAAAATTATGGCAACATGAACAATACATGGGTTTTCAAGTTGTGGATGATGAAGACATAGAATTGCCAATGGAAAAATATTACAAGCAAGCAAGGAAAGATTTTCTAGAGTTGTACGTGGATTTTACCGGAGTAGAGGATGTTTTACCCATCAGGTCAGTTCGTTTAAATTCTGCACGTAATATATCATCATATCCTACTCCATTTGTAAACGTGTCTAAGGAAGATTCACATGACCCAACTTGGGTTATGGATGACGATGAAGAGGATGACGATGATGAAAATATTACAATGGAAGATTGTCTTCTTGAGGAGGATGCTAGTACGTTGGATAATGATGACGATGCTGGTGTGCATGCGATTGGATTCCAAGAAGACACTGATGTGGGGTCGTCTCAAATTCGTCATCATCTGGATGTTGGATCTACACAATCAGGACAACTTGTTGAAGGTATGTTACATGACTTAAATGAATGATAAAGTGGTCTCATATTTGTATATGTGTATGTTATAGTATTTTAGTTTGCATGATATGTTTATTCAACTGATTTTGTATTTAAAGGTGCTGAGGTCGCTCTTTTTTGGGATGAAATTCCTCATTACACATATATTGATTGGAGTCATCCAAGCGAAGAAGAATCTTTCACTGGTTCCAGTTCGGGTTCAGTGCATGGTCCATGGCAATTAGGGGATGACTTGTTTGTTAAACAGGAATTTACCTCCAAAAAGGACGCACAAATTGCAATTAAGAGAAACCTCATGAAGGAGCATCAAGAAGCATATGTGGTTGAGAGCAAGCCTAATAAGTTTAGCATGAGGTGTATTGCTCATAACGAGGGTTTCCCCTGGAGGGTTAGGGTAATCAAACCAGCGTTCGGTGAGAAGTGGCTTGTTTCAAGATGGGGTGGCAAATACAATTTCATTGTTAGGAATGATTAAGGAGGAATCGTCTGTGTCGATTGCATTGGTTTATGAGAGGATCACCCATTCATATGGATTTAAAGTTTCATATCGGAAGGCCTGGTATGTGAAGTAGAAACCAATTACAATGATTTATGGGGATTAGGAAGAATCTTATGCATTTTTGCCCAGGTGGTGTGGCTACATGCTTCATTTTTCACCAGGTTCTTTTTATGATATTCAAACCAATGATTATTTTGTGGTAGATCGACTGATACGGGGAAAGCATGTGTTTCATCGCATGTTCTGGACTTTCAGCCAGTGTTGCGAGACATTTAATTTTTGTAAACCCATGATTTAGATTGATGGCACTCATTTATATGGCAAGTATACAAGGAAATTGTTGATTGCCACGACTCAAGATGGCAATAATGAATGTCTGCCACTGACATTTGCCATAGTTGAGGTGGAGACTTTGGAAGCTTGAGAATACTTCCGTGCTAACATTCTTTTCCACGTTACACAAAGGCAAAACATATGTCTTATTTCAGATAAGCACCGGAGCATACTGTCTGTTGTGGCTAATCATCGTGGTTGGCAACAACCTTATGCGCATCACGTGTTTTGCCTTCGTCATATTGCTAGTAATTTTAATCAAAGTTTATGAATCAACAATTGAAGAAGACCTGATGAATTTAGGTATCGTTAACAAGAATTTTGAATATATTAAATGGATATATCTGTAAGTCGAACAATGTTAATGTTATGATTGTTTTGCAGGTTATACTCCTTCTATGATTGATTTTGAGGTAGCGTTTGCACGATTTCGTGATAACAGTCCTGAGGTTGCAGAATGGATTGATAGAATTCCTAAGGAAAAGTGGACACGTGCATATGACGTAGTAGGGAGGAGATTTGGCCATATGACAACAAACTTGTCTGAATCAGTCAACAGGGTGTTGAAGGGAGCAAGAAACATGCCTATCACTGCTCTGGTGAAGCACACGTACAACAGATTGATTCAATATTGTGTAACGATGGGTCAGGCGGCTATTTCACAAGTTGATCCTTCAACACGTCATTGCAAAAATGTGGTTGATGCTGAAAATACAATGAATACTTATGCAAATAAACCAAGAGGGGGTGAATTGGTTTTGCCTCCAAATTTAAAATTTTCTTTCAAACAATGTAACAGCAGAAGAATTTAAACGAATCGTATCTTATACAAAACCAATTTAGAAAACAATTACCTTCTCCAATCAATTAACTCTTGTGCAGTATCAAAGTGTAAATGATGAGCAAATGGAACACTAAAAGAATTTAACCAAACACAAACTGAAACTTAAATGCACAAGAGATTTATACTGGTTCACCTCTCAACCCCGGAGGCTACATCCAGTTTCACTTCCAACCCAAACAAGGTTAGAGTTCCACTATAACAAATCTTAGTTTAATACTCAAAATCTACTTCCTAGATTTTTCAAAAGACCAAGAACCAGAGATCCCCTCTTTGCTCTTCCCCTAGAAAACCCTTTCTAAACAAGCTTTAAAGAACCCCAAATGTTATATGGAAAATTAACAAAGTTTGTACAACAAGTAATAACAAAAACACAAGCTTAAGGTTCAAGAAAGGTATCACCTTATTTTCCTCTGCAACTAAAATGATATGTACGAATTAATCAACCTGAGATGATGCCTATCATGCTTTCTTGAAACTTCTTTTAACACTAGCTTGCACGGATGTTCAACCACAATGAGAATCTTGACTCAACACACATGTAGATTCTAACACATTTGAATAACTCTCTAATTCCTAACTATTAACACTTTGAGAACTCTTAGAGAATGTAAAACACAAGGTATGCACGAGTACTCTCTTTTTGATGTGTTGTGTTTCAAAGACACAACTTATCTATTTATAAAAAAATAGATTTAACTACCTGTAATCGATTATTTCATTATAATAATCAATTATTTTAACTTCAGTAATCGATTATCTCGTACATATAATCGATTAATTTGTTCATCACAAATATGGAAATCTTGAACGAACAAAATAATCGATTATTTACCAATTTAATCGATTAAGCCAGTACATGACTAAAACTTGACAATACAGGTTTAATCGATTATAGTTATCTGGTAATCGATTATACCAGTTGATCATGCTGTGCTACATTATGCATATTGCTTATGTAATCGATTATTTACCCAGATAATCGATTATTCCAGTGAGTTCCCAAATCTGCGTCTAGCTTATTTAATCAATTACAAGATAATGATAATCGATTAAACTGTTCTTAAGGCTTTTTCCAGAAAACACAAACAAGCCTGTAATCGATTATTCTGCTCATGTAATCGATTAAAGCAGTGAAAAACTATTTTACACTTATCTAAATGCCTTTAAGGAATCCTATTACTTTGCACATACTAACATGATTAAAAACCTATTAGTGAATGTATGAATGCATGATTTACTTACGAGCTACAGAGGATTATAAGGATTTAACTCATGAACCAAGCTTTAACCAAAATTACAAATGCCATCATATTGAGTGGGCATGCAAAACATCAAAAACACAATTGCTTACAGTATCCTTGAATCTTTGCTTCTGCTCCTTGATTCTAACAGATGCTATGAGACATAATCAGTCTGTTGCTACAGGCCACCATGTACGCACATATAATGTTGATCAAACATTTTTTTGGTGGAGGAGGGCTGTGATAGGTCATATTCAATCAACCTTGGAGAGCATTTTTGTCAATGTGGCAAGTTCAAGGCCTTCAAATACCCATGTAGTCACGCCGCAGCTGCTGCTTTACATGTTCGTCAAAATCCTTTTCAGTATGTGGATGATATCTTCCTGGTAAGTAAGTTGGTCCAGGCTTACTCATTCCCATGGCAGCCAATTCATAATGAAGGTGCTATTCCACCGAGTGAAGGTCCAATTATCATACCTAATAGGGAAATGTTGCATGGAAAAGGTCATCCAAAGTCCACTAGAATACGTAACAAGATGGAGGAAGTCGAAACAAGTCAAAGGCACCCCAAATGCGGAATTTGCAAGCAAGTTGGACATAATCAGAGAGCTTGTCCTGATCGCCATGCTATTTCATGATTATTTAATGATGTTTCTTTAAATAGTTGTATGTTAATGTATTTTATTTTAAGGAATTACACATTTGTTTAAATTATGTTGAGACTTTCATCATTTGTCAATTCGCATAACAAACATTCTTTAAGAAATAAAAAATACGAAACAGACAATTGAAATAACAACAACAATTGAAAATAACCAAACTTAATAACACTGCTTAATAAAATGAAAATAAAAATATCTAAAATACGAAAATAAAACCACTAATATAAACATTGACGTAAAAAAAAAAGTATGACTCAGGTGGCGACTGCTGATGACGCGCTTGACGATCAGGCAACCTTTGTCTACCACGGGCCTGAGAAGATAATACACATGCTGTGTCTGGGAGTCTGCCAGTGGAGGAATTTGACTCTGGCTACTGAACCCCTGATACCCCATGTCCTCCTGCTGAGCAGCCTCATAATACAAAGGTTGGTTGGTGTATGTAGATCCTATGTGTGGAGGACTAAACCAACCATCATTGGGAGGCCTGGGAGCTCTTATGGGCTAGGAACATGGTGCATGGCTTTCCGGCGACGCTCTAAACCATGTCCCTCCTGTCTCCCACGGGGAACATCGACATGCAGTTGTGGGTCTTGTTGAAGCTGCAATGGGGGTGCATGTGGGCCTGCCTCCTCCAAGCGGCAGCTCTCTTGAAAAATGGAAATAATGCGACCGACCTCTTCATGCATCCACTCCATGGTGAATCCCGACCACTGCGCACTGCCAGTCACAGTCGCAAAGTACAGCATCTCCAGGCCATCAATCTACAAATTACAAAACAAATACATTAGTCCAGACAATAAAGACATCATAATGATTATAATTTTACAAATTATAATTAAACAACACTTACACCACGACCCATCTTGGCAACCCTCTTCGACATGTATTGTTTCCCGTTCTCCTTTAACCAAACCATGTACTCATGGTTTAGTGACAGCCACCCAGTCAGTAGGGGGCAACTCTATGTGTCGGTCCCTAACCTCCCATCGTCGGATAAAGGGTCTTAGTTTACGGACCCAGTTATCATGTGGTTTACATCGCAATGAAAGGTCATGCACACCCTTCAGCTTCCTCGGCCTTCGTGGGATTGGTTGATCCCTCCCAAATTGCCGCATGCATCTGTCCGGATGACAATACTCAACTGTGTGGAAGCATATAACTGGAGTAGTAGCCATCCACAACAGTCGCTCGTGCTTAGATGCACCAAGGAAGTGGTAGCCTGCATATGGTTGCCAAACCACCTGAACAAAAGAATTAAACACACAATTATGAAAATACAACGACCAAAAATGCAAATTATCCAAGTAAAGCGACCAAAACTTATATAAATAACAATACGTACCTCATCCCGAATAAGGGAATATAATATTAGCTGATACCAAAGAAGCTCGTGTGCTCAGAATCGGCCTAAAGCATTATAACTAATTTGAAAATAAATGACATTAGAATACTTATAAGACTCATTAATACATAGTTAATCAAAGAAAATAATAACACATATCTGTGGCCGTAATGCCACTCCTGCTAAGTAGGCTGAGGAATAGCTGGAGCAATGAGCGGGAATCAAAGTGCATAATGTCTATCAAAGTAAGACAGACGCATGAATCCTCCATTTAGCTCACCATCCTGAGTAACATTGAAAATGATATGAATACTTCACACTTAAACAAGAGGGGGGTGAATTGGTTAGACCTTGGTAGATTAAAAATTTCTTTAATAAAACTCAGAGTTTGTAGGATCTTTATCACTTTCAAAACCAAGAAACCTTATTCAATCAAGTAGCTCAGCCCCTTAGAATTCAATGGATCAAAACTGACTTTTTAAGATAAGCAAATGAATCAAGAAACAACTGAGATGAGGAGAGTAGATTCAGAAACTATACACAAGCAATTTATACTGGTTCACTTCAAAACCATGAAGCTACATCCAGTTTCTTTCAACCAACACTAGGTTGAAGTTCCATTATTTAATTTTCTGTTCTTACAAGCAATTACAATGTCTCCCTTTATCAACCCTAGATAAAGTCTGAAATCTAAAACCCTATTAGATTCTAAGAGACAAGAACCTGAGAACACTACTCAGTTCTTCCACCTAGAGAACCCTTCTCTAGTTACAAGCAAGAACTCAATTACAATAGCAAAATCCAAGAAAATAACCAAAACGAAAATTACAACCAGATTAAGGAGAGAAACAACTTGATGATCCAATGTATGCAATGCAAAATGAAGTTACCAGATCAGGTTGAATGTTTAAAACATAAGAAGCATAACTTTCCTTAATCTTGAAATGGTTTCAAGCTCCAAGAGTGACTCAAATACACATGATCAATGTATGATGGAGGTAGACACTATCAAACCCTCAGAAAACAATTAAGAATGCTCACAAGACTGTTTATGCTCAGAAAATTCGAATGGGTAATATTCCACAAAGTTAGAAAAACAGCTGAGCCAAGATTCTATTTATAACAAAAGTTTGTAACCGCCAGTAATCGATTAAATCGCCATTATAATCGATTAAAATACTTATGTAATCGATTAAGTCACCATTTTAATCGATTAAACTGTTCATACGTTTTCTGGGTTTGAATAATGAGCAATATAATCGATTATCTCAAGCTGTAATCAATTATTCCAATAAGAACATATTTTCCAAAAAGCTTATTTAATCGATTACGAAACCTGGTAATCGATTAATCCAGTCTTAGTGTATTTTCAGAAAGCTTAGATAATCGATTACAAAACCTGGTAATCGATTAAGCCAGTGCAACATGATTTTTCCAAAGACTATGTAATCGATTACGATAAATGGTAATCGATTATAGCAGTGCAGTGTTAAAAATCATATATAGACATTTAATCGATTACAACTTCATCATAATTGATTAAAGAGTTCAACAAGGCAGTTTATATGAAAACGTGGGTCAAATAATCGATTAATTCGACATGGTAATCGATTAAACTGTTCTTGATGGTTTTCCAGATTTGATGAAGAACAAAATAATCGATTAAGCCATTACTGTAATCGATTATTACAGTGAAAAATACTTTTTATTTAAAACCTTTGAATTATTTCAAAACCTCAGTTAAGTTGCTAATGCCTTGTGATTTTAGTAGACTTAATTAAGTTGAATATGAATTAAATGAATGCAATGCACTTGGATCACCAGAATTACTTTTATCTTACACATTTTATCCTAAATTGTCTTCAAGTTATCCTTTGCATGTTGAAAGCTCAAAACCAAATCTTGAATCAAATTTCTTCACATTCCTGAAGTAGCCTCCCTTAATCCAACAAACATGACCAAACACGTCCTCGATGATGGTGGCCCAGTCATCTGACGTGGCTCCGGTGATGACATTGCCGTCACTACCTAAACCTAGGATACCGGCCACGTCTTCCAACGTGATAGTCATCTCTCCTTGCGTCATGTGAAATGTATGTGTCTCTGGTCTCCACCTCTCAACCAGAGCACTAACAAGCGCATGATCGATCTAAAGTCAAGTTAACAATAATCAATTCGTATGTACACTTATAAACAAAAACATGTTTAGGAATCAATTTGTATGTACAATTATTCAATTCATAATTTGATACCTGAATATGTCGCATGTGTGTGACATGTATGAATCCAGCTTGTCCTAACATCTCAGCAACGACGTCAGGTATATCGTCACAGTCTGGCCCCGTCGCGACTTTACCACATCGCATCTTTAATACTCGACATTTGTCCTCGTTCCACACAGCCTGTGAAATGTGGGTTCGTTGGGTACGCCTCCGCAAAACCCCCCACTTATACGGGGTAGGCATAACATGGGTCGTCAGATCCCTTCCCTCACCCTCATGATCCGATCCAGACCGGGAAGAAGCAGAAGATGATGAATCAGCCATCTATGACTATCTTAATATAAATAAAACAATATAATTATTAATAATTGAATACCTTCAAATTAAATTACATTTCAAATAAATATCTTAAATAATTTCAAATTATATTTAAAATCTAAACCCTAAACTATACCCTAAAATGAACTAAATAACTTTAGTCAAATAATTATAATTTAACAACTAAACTAAACACAAACCTATACCCTAATACCTAATACCTAACAGTTTTCTACGAAACTAAACTAAACCCTAAAAACTAACAGTTTTCTACGAAACTAAACTAAACCCTAAACCTTAACCTTTAAACCCTAAATTGAACTAAATAGCTTTAGTAAAATAATTTTAATTTAACAACTAAACAAACCCTAAATCCTAAACACTGAACCCTACAACCTAAACCGTAAACCATAAACCCTAAACTAAACCCTAGACCCTAATACCTAACAGTTTATTTTTACAAAACTAAACTAAACCATAAACCCTAAAATAATTATATGTAACAGTCGCTAACAATTTCATAAGACCCTAACAATTTTCTAATTCAATAATATAACATGTTAAATAATATGCATAATTAATAAATTAACTTACTTGTTGGCAGAGCTTCGTTGCAAAGATAACTCACTCACAAACCTAAGAGATAGACTTAAGAAACTTTTAGAGAGAAGGTGAAATAGTAAAAGTGAGGAAAAAGTAAAAAAATCAAGCTTATATAGTAGGGAGACATGCCCAAAATGGGCGTGATTGGTCACGCCCAGATTAGGCGTGACTACCCCGTGTATCACGCCTAAGTTGGGCGTGTCTCCCTATCCCAGATTGATAATTAGTTTCCAAACAACCCCAAATTCGTAATTTTTTATTGAAAAAGTATTATTTAGGTTTTTTTGCCTATGATATTTTGACCACATCTCTCATGGTTTCACAACAGATTTCCTTTTTCTGCTTCTTATTCTTTTTGTAGCCTGTAGGTTACTGAAAATGAGTAAACAAGTAATCAGAAAAGCATACAGAAAAATTAAACAAGTTGCTTTAACGGATTTTATATTATAAATGCTGGATTAGTATTTTAGTGTGCACACGAAGTATAAATTGCAGAGAGAGGTTCAACAAAGCAATGAATATGTGAGCTCATGAAGCTCCAATCAAATTAATCATTAATCGAAAATACGCAACAACACTAAGTGTAGGTTGGTTTTCAGGTGAAAAAAATACTTTTAAGACAAAAATAATTTTGCCAGATCAAGACCTTTACTTTTATTTTCATTTTGTTTTTATCCATTATATTTTTAGAACGCACACACAATATTTCTAACTCCAATCTAAATATCACTAGCAAAGCACAAACCATTGTCTTTTCTATAGGTTGAAAACGTATAAAATGCGCATGGGCCTAATCTAGCCTTGTTAGACCACGAAAATTTCCCTTTTTCAAAACTAAGTAAATAACTAGTTTTTGACATGTGGTTCGCATGGTATTTATTTATATTTTATTATCTTATTTAACTTTTGTTTCTTACACTTTGTTTATATTTTATATTATAATTTTTAAAAGATTAAATTAGTCTATAGGTCCTTGTATTATTACAAATTTTTTAATTAGGTCCTTATACATTATTATTTTTGAATTGGATCTCTATATTAATTTGTGGTGACGAATTTATTAGACTTGATGATATATTTCATCATATAAACAACATAGATGTGAATTCTAAATCAATACACCTGAGTTGATTACTGAAGTGTGAACCCTAAATCACAAACTACTATAGAAGTGATTAAGAATGTGTGAACATCATAGACAAATTAAGGATTAATCACACATTAGGGTTGAGGTTATGGTCTGGGAGATATGGAATCCACATTTTATAGTTGGATTGTGGTTTGGGAGATAATGGACGAGTTGTGAATAAAAAACAGGGAGTATTGAGGCACATTAGATAAAAAAATTAAATAATTAAACAATTACATATGTAATAACAACACCATTTAGACTGACGTGGAATAACATTTGGCATCTACTTGTGTTTACAATGAAATATTCTATCAAGTCTAACAGATTCCTTATGAAAAATAACATAGATACCTAATTGCAAATTTAAAATTAATATAGGAACTCAATTAAAAAAATATAAAGTATAGAGACCTAATTAAAAGTTTTGTAATAATATGAAAACCTAGAGACTAATTTAACCTTTTTGAAATTTTTTTTTTGATTTTTTTATTTATAGAAATTAAAGATAAGATCAAAGATTTTACAACACTTACGCATCATACTCAATTAACTGAACTAGATCCTTTAATACATATTTTTATATATGATTTTTTTTGTTGATGTAAATCAATAAAATAAAACTAATACAATATAAAAGATAATTATATATATGTATATATATATTATTATCGAGATAGTGAATAGAGTATTTATTTTATCTTTTTTTCGATACATGGAAAAAAAAAGAGCTACAGCGCGTTGAGGGTAGATCAATGAATTTTTCACCCAAACATACATAAAAAAAATATTTACCAAAACATATATGTTATAATTTTATTTACCCAAAAATACATGTTTACTATTCATAATGTAAATTCGGGTTGCGGGGACCCGAATTTACACTGCGATTTTTTAAAATAATTTCAAAACCCAGTTAAGAATTCGGGTCCCCCCAACCCGAATTCTTAACTGGTTCTTTTTTTTAAGATAATAATAAATAAGTAAGGAATTTAATTTGAAAATAATAAAATTAAAGAATATAAATAAAGAAAAATTAATTCTAAGTAGTATTTAAACACGTGTACTTGTACATAATAATAATTTAATGTTTTATTTTTGTTTATGCTATTTTTTAAGATTTTTAATAAAATTATATAATATACAAAAATGAGAATTTAATATTTGTATTTGTTTAAGTTATGATAAATAATGTTGATTATTCACAGTGAAAAAATGAGAAAAGTTAATTAGTACATGCAACTATATTATACAGAGAAAAATAAAATAAAAAAGGGAAATACTTAAAATAAATTAAATTGATTAAAAACACCGTGAATAAATAGTTAGTGTCACTACTAGAAAAACAACATTCAACATCGATTATTTTTTACATTCCACAATGGTTTTGAACTGATGTTGAATCAGGTGACGTTGAAAGTGTGAAAGTTAACATTGGTTTTCAAAACTGATGTTAACGAAAGGTAAACAACATCAATTATTACTGAAAAACCGATGTCACTATCTAATAAATAAAAACGTAACAAATATGAAAGCTGGAACATCAACATCGGTTTTCTTAAGAAAACCGATGTTGTTTTTTTATTATTTATATTTTGTCTATTTTTTTAATTTTACCAGTTCTTCAACTTGTAAATTAAATACCAGACATCCAACCAATTTCAGAATACAATACAATAAAATATTATTTCAATAACAAATAAAATTCAATAGTGTCAATGTACATAAAAATGATTTCCTAACCAAATGTTTATATACAATTGTTTAGAAATCCCTTAACTACCTAATTTGATATTTCATCTCTAACTTTAAGATAATATGTAGTCCACTGAACCCTAATACCCTTCAATCTGTCGACTTGCAGTGGTCTTTCATCAGTGAAATACTGCATGACGTAATAAAACATAATTTAATAAGTATAAATAAAAACAAGTAAAAAAATGAAAATTAATTTTGAATTAGACAATTACCATGTCCCAGTTATCCCTGAAGCCTTCTTGGACTATCATGGACATCCAATGCATGACATAATAGCCACACTCAGTGCTTCCTTTTTGTTTATTACACTAAATTCAATAACATGGTCAAAGTTAAACAGAAATTAGTGTAAATGGTAATAAAAGTTATTTTGAATACATAAACCATGATTTATTAAAAGACTTACTTTAAGTGCAATCCATTTAGTAGTAGCCTTTGATTTATTTCCTTGAGTGTCATGGAGTCCCTTCAAAGCACTGCTTAAGAGAAACATGCATGCATATTGTACAATTAACATATTCATGTGTTAGAAATAAAAACAGAAATGTCTGACAAATAACAACCTACCTGTTAATAATTCCTTTGAGGTAGTTATCAGGCTTGTGGTGCAACGAACAGAACCACACGACAACATTGGCCTTAGGACATATAACGACTAGTTGCCAATGTGCACTGCATTGGAGAAAAAGAAGTTATTATACTTCATACATTAATTAAATTCTTTTGTACATTTTTACTTACCTATTCAAGTACGCTTCAAGGTAGACATCTTTCTTTGAACTCTGCATCCATTTCTTGATATAGTCCTCAGATTCAAATTGAGATTGCCCTGATCTCTGTATGGACTGTGGCTCCATGAATCCATACACATCGCCATGATCCAATTGCAGACATAACTCAGTCATATGCCTATTGTTTTGAAAATAAAGTCAATTATGCAAGAATATAAAACAATTAGTTATGTAACGGTAGCCAATTGAAAGTGACTTGCAGAATCCACAGTTGTATAACAAAGATGCTCAGACATTGACCACTGTGGATGATCTCAGAAATATCCTTATGCTTTATGTACAATGGGAAGTCCTCAACCTGCAGCTCGAACATAGTAGGGTCCCATTGCACCTGCATGGATCTGAGGAAAAGATTGGGGATGGTCAATGCGATCTGGTACAGGGGATCGACAATATGTTCCGGCTTATGTACAGGTTTCACCGGTCCCTCAGGTACCTGTTTATCCTACACAGTTAAGAAACATAAGTGAATGACCGTCTTGACTTTATATGAGACAAATCATTCTTAAATGAAAAGAAACAAGCCAAATATATGATACCTTGTTCAAAATAGCCTGTACAAGGGCCTACCTCACTAACTGAACCTCGTCAGTGGGTACAGGGACGCGAGCCTCAACATCTCGAACTTCCTTAACACCAACCTTGCGTAACTCTTTTAGTGATTGACTGTGTAAGTCGATCAGTGATTGACTGCTCTAGCTCTACCCTGATGTTGTCTTTCAGGCGATCCAAGTCTTCAGGCGCCATTGACTTCGACTTGCGAGAGGTCGATGGAGTCGGTCTGAAGTACTGTGTGATGGTCACACCGGCTCCAGCACCACGGACACTGTCGGGGTGCTCTAGTCATCCAATGGCAGTAGTCAGGACATCCTGACGTCCACTGGCAACAAAGATACCCTGTGTGGATTGCTCATCTAGGGAATCATGTGATCAAAATAAGTAGAACATTAGTTTTGTAATTTGTGAGGCAAAAATTCATTAAAGGTGTATGAGCTTGTTGTTTGACTTACAATCCTCTCTGCAATCTCATGTGCCGCCTCAGAAGTCATTTGCCCGGTTTTTTTAGTGTGAGCCAGCTTCCACTTCACGTGTCATCTCACAGGGGACGAAGGATGAATGATGGTATCCATGCTATCATCACGGGTTGCTTCCTCCAATTGTTTCTTTTGTTTTTCCTCCATCAATCTCTTCTCTAACAAGTCATAACCCCCGCGAGACACGAATAGGGTTAAAAAATGCGCTTGTTTGACTTTATAATTCTGAAATTGTAAAACAATGTAACTCAACTAACCTCTCAGGAAGCGACTCTACGTGTCTCACAGAATTGGTGCTACTTTTCCTTATTGATGTATTTCTCACAGACAATGTCGGCATTGTCATCCTTGCCTTGTGCTAGAGCCCATTTTGAGGTCAGGTCTGAATTAAACTGCCTTCATCGCTCTCCCACTGTCTGCAGAATTTTCTTCTTGGTCCGTTGGTCGGACGCTTCAGGTATATCAAATTCAGCCTGCGTTACAATCAAGAGGGTTTAACAGTTACAATAACATTTAAATTGTACTACTACAAGAAATCACATTGGACATTTAATTGTAATACCTGAATGTCCTCCCAAATCAACTCCTTCTGTGCTGCAGGAACTTCCTTCCAGTTAGCAATGGTCACATCCACCTTGTCTCTAGCCACGATCCCTAGATACGTCCTCACTTTCTTTGCCTGAGGACCATCAGCCTTCCCAGTGGCAGGATCCACATGAACCACTAGTTTGTCAGCACCAGCAGGTCTGCTAGCCAGTGACCTCAGTCGTGTCGCCTTCCTAGTCTTCTTCGCCATAGATGGCAAAGGTGCTGACTCAGGTCGAGGAGGGGAGCTTGGTGGTGTAGTCATGATCTTGTTAAAAACAAAATGAAAGATAAGTAAACACATTATGACAAGTTAGGATACTTATGAAATTGTAAAAAATGCAATCAAGTTAATAAAGCAAACAAATTACATTAAGTGATGATAATTAATTCTCCTTCATCATGATCATTACGATTTGCATGAACGTCATCATCGTAATCTTCTCTGTTGACGTCAGGCATTTGCGTCGAGAATTGAGTGACACCAGTATCGATGGTGGAATCATCATCGTCAAGAGTAATACCAATGGTTTTTCCATGTAGTACCACATACCACTTTTCATCACATGGATCTTGAACATAAAACACCTGTTTAGCTTGTTCTGCCATGATGAAAGGTTCATCTTGATAAGCTAGCTTGTTAAGATCAACCAAAGTAAATCCCAAGTCCTCAGTCCACATACCGCTATTGATATCAATCCACTTACACTTGAAAACACACACACTGAATGTAACATAATTAAGCTCCCAGATGTCATGAATGAGTCCAAAGTAAGGCATGCACGCCAAACGGGGATTGTGGTCATGCACAGTAGCGAAGTGTTGCGACTCAGCTCTAAGGCTAACCCCACTGTTTTGCATTGTACTCTTTTCATCTTGTTGTTTTGTGTATCATCATAGACAACATCATGTATTTTCGCTTCATGCACAACCAATGAGGCAGGTTGTAAATGACTAGCAAAACAGACAACAAATTGTGATGAGTACTTAAACTGCCGTAGGGATTCATTCCATCACTGGCAAGTGTAAGTCTAAGATTTCTTGGGTCTTTGCTGAATTCTGGATACAAACGGTCAATCTTCTTCCACTGGGAGGAATCTGCCGGATGGCGGAGCATTCCATCACTGTTTCTCCCATCTGCATGCCATGTAAGGTCTTTTGCATCATCTTCATTAGCAAACAGATGCTTAAACCTTGGAATGATTGGAAGATACCACAACACCTTCGCGGAGGGGCCTTTCTTTGTGCTTTCATCAATGCTACATTCGTCATCGGCCTTCACTTTGTACCGTGATACCCCACACCTAGGGCATTTATGCATTTCTTGAAATTCATTTCTGTACAATATGCAATCATTAGGAAATGCATGAATTTTTTGATACTCCATATCCATCGGACAAAGAATCTTCTTCGCCTGATTGTAACTTCTTGGCAACGTGTTTTCATCTGGAAGCATGTCCTGAACTACCTCAAGCGGTGAACTGAAGCTTTTTTCACTCCACCCATATCTGGCCTTGACATTAACCAGATTTAACACCGCTGACAACAGTGTCAATGACTCTTTGCACCCCGGATACAACGGTTTCTTTGAATCACTTTCCAATGTATCATACATACATAGGGGCATGTGCTTACTGAAAAGATTCATGTCCCAAATTCATGTGCAAAAAATTTTCAATGCCTTCCTCATACTCAACAATGATGCGACTTGCATTCATCCAACTTCGATCCATCTAATTAATAACTCTGTGATACTCACAAAGTTATTCCATGCATGAAAGTCTCACTTTTTTCATTGAAGGTATGGCCCTATCCCATTCACGAAGACATATTTTTTTAGTATATTCATATGTATAGGTTGAGTTTCTGATCTTAAATTTGACGAAATTTCGGCAGCATTTCGCTTTGATCTCCGAGTACACGACATGAAAGCGGTGACATGAGTTACACCACAGTCAAGTATGCACCCGAAGAACAAAGTGAAATGCATTGTTCCGAAATTTCATCATATTTAAGAAAAGAATCACAACCTTTACATATGAATATACTAAAATATATGAGTCTTCGCAAACTGTCCAAATAAACAATTCAAGAATCAATACAATGATTAATCCAAACTGTCCGGAAGAATCACTGTAATGAATCTCAAACGGGAAACTAAGTTGCACTCATAATGAACATCAATTGTATATATAAAGCAATAGTCATTAACCACATAAAACAAGTTGCAAAAGCACGCGTATACATATAGAACCTAACAAAAATACTAAACACATTCGTAAGTACCTGTGATGATGTCACTGACAAACTCCAACAAGGAATCTAGTGATGACGATGCAAAGAGCAAAAGGACAACTGCCTACAAATGATGTTGAACATTGAAGATGTTATATTATTTTACTTATTTTATAGAAACTTAAAGAAATTAGCAAGATAAATTTTAAAATAAACAACTTTTTCATTCTCTATATGGTATCAGTCTAAGTCTATTGTGGAATTCAACACCACCACTCAGCTTCCAATGGCCTTATTCATTCTCTATATGCAAATCATACTATGCAATGCAAATCACAAGTAATTCTCTATACAGATGACTCGCTTAGTGCCTTCTTACTGGTACTTATTAAACGTAAAAATATGTTTTACTGCAAATTCAAGGGGATATCACATGAGTGGACTTTTCCTAACTTAAAGCTAATTTGTTTTGGAAGTTAAAAGCTACTTTTTAACTTGCTGCACTACAAAAAGAACACCTATTCCGATATGCAAGGTATGGCTATCAGCCTATGTGTGGGTGTAGTAATGATGATAGTGGTTCTCCAACAAGAGTTGTACCAATCCAAAGCAAATAGCAGTGAGCTACACTAAAATCTTTACCTGTAGAAAACACTAAGATCAGCCACTAAGTTGTCCTAAATTCTTCAACCAGCCATCTACGCAAGTTTCTCAAATCCATAACATTCAATCCTAACCATTAACTACTTTGTGGTCCAGGAATCAATATGCAAAATGAGTTGCTTCATAAGATATTCTACAACATACAAAACTTTTAACCATTACAAGCATCTCGAAAACAGGTAAAAAAAATCAATCTACACATAGTCACAAAGCATGTCCATTACATTATAAGAACTTTGAACACAAGAGAAAATGTATAAGCTCATGGTTTTGTTGGCTTTGTTCCCTTAGGTCACACTTTTTCTTGCTAGTAAAGACCAAAAGAAGTTACACCAACAGTAGAAAAGAAGCTACACAAGACAAAAAGAAGCTCAGAAGAAGAAGAACACAAATGCAGAACAAAAAGAAGCTCATGGTTTCGTCAATGGAAGGACACATACCATGTGGGAGCCGCGACACCAGACAATGGAACCCGACATCGACAATGGAACTATCATGAGAGTGAGCCGACACCGACAATGACAGCGATTCAGGTGACCGTGACCGTCGTAGGCGCAGTGAAGGGCAACACTGAGAGTCAGAGATAGGCGCGAGAGTGAGGATGTTTAATTTGGGGGTCAGGTCTTATAATAACAACATCGCTTTTCATTGAAAAGCCAATGTTAACGTCAATATTTTAACATCGGTTTTCTTAAAAACCTGTAAAACCGATGTTAACACTAATAGGTTAACATCGGTTTTGTTAAAAACCTGGAAAACCGATGTTAACGTATTCCTGTTAATATCGGTTTTGTTAAAAACCTAGAAAATCGATGTTAAGCCTGTCCTATTAATTACGAATTTGCCACCGCGTTTTCGTTAACATTGGTTTTCCAGAAAATCGATGTTAACTTAGCGATGTTAAAAGCAATTTTTGTAGTAGTGTATATCTCGGTTATATTATATAGAGAAATTAAAACACTATGGGATTTAATATGGAGAAATAAAAAAGACCGACCAATATCAACAAGAATACATATTAATATGGATGATAGAGAAATAAGTTAACCAAAACGTTGCTAAATCTACATACTAGTAGGCCATTCAAAAAATACATGTCCTCACCGTCCTAGAAGTTCTAGTCAAGAAATTTAATCTTTTGTTTTTGTTTACTATTTATGTTATAAACTTATATGTTTTAATTTAATCTTCATTTTAGGGATTTTGTCAATTTCTTGTCTTCTTTAATATATAATTTTTATTTTTTTGCTAATATTTTCTTAAATATATTTTAAAATAAGTCATCAATTGTTAAAATAAATTATCTTATAATATTTTTTATCTCACACTTTCATTATATTATAATATATAATAAAAATATTTATGTATTATAATATTATTATTAAAATTAAATTATTATTATGTGCAAGTAAACGTATTTAAATACTACTTAGAAATAATTTTTACTTATTTATATTCTTTAATTTTATTATTTTCAAATTAAATTATTTATTTATTTATTTATTATTATCTTAAAAAAACAGTTAAGAATTCGGGTTGGGGATCCGAATTCTTAACTGGATTTTGAAATTTTTTAAAAGATCACAGTGTAAATTCGGGTCCTCTAAACTCAAATTTACATTGTGAATAATAAATATGTATGTTTTGGTATATAAAATTGTAACATATATGTTTTGGTAATTTTTTATATTTTTTTATGTATGTTTCGATGAAATCCTCAACAATTCTAGGACACCATCAGGCGGCGATATCCAGTGAGCATCTTATCGGGCTAAATCTCATAGTCATAAGCTTCCACCCATGAATATCATCATCCCACTTATTTATGGAAGTAATCACTGCCTTATTATTGTCAGATTCACACACGACATCCCTAAAACCTAGACGCCAACAATGATGAAAACCCTCCTTTATACTCAGAATCTCAGCTAACATGGGTTCACCATACTCCATTTCCAACCCTTTCCCATGCAACAATTTCATAAATACCAATTTTGCAGTGTCCATACAAGAAATAATAGTAGGATTAAGAAGATCCATTCTTGCCCAGAGTTCTCTCTTGCATGGGGACAATCCCTGATGGCATTCGTTGGGAGAGCCAAATGGAGCATCTGCCACAAGAACATCATTTTCCGGGCCAGAAAACCTCCATATTCTTCTCCATATAGGTTGTTCTAGAGAAGCAACTGGATCTAACAACTCCTATCCAAGCTATTGCATCCCACTTCACCAGATTAACAGGAACCTCCAAGGCACTAAACCCAAGCCAAGAGTTGGGTCGGAACACTTGTAATAACCAAAGTATTGAGATTCCATTGCAACAAGCACAACATAAAGATATTAGCTTAGTGCCTACAGGTCCGATCCAACGGTAGATGATAGTAAATTTTAAGAGATTTTTTTTAATTTAAATGTAAGAATTATATTTGAGCTCTGTTTGTTAATATGTAACATTTTTTCAATATATAAAACTTCTTTTCTTTATAAAAATTAAAAAATATTTTTTTAATTAATGGCCCTAAAGCTTTAATTTCAGTTGTTTTATCCATATTCTGTTATGCTTACAAATTTCCTTAGTTTTAATATTTGGGAATAAATATTGAACAAGCATGTTACGAGACAAATGAAAAATTGACAAACAATAGTCAATAAGCATGTTATAAAGAAAATGCTGTAGATGCACACACTACCAAAAATGTTGTCTTTTTCTATAGAGAAATTCTTGCTTGCTCCAGGAGGAAGATATTTTTCTTGTTCTATACCATTTATTATGTAACATGTAAATAATGTGGATCATTATTGTCTTCTACATTAATGAGTCTTTTTAATTCTTCTAAAACATTAACCATTGTTAATTTTAATTTTTCCAAATAACTACACTAAAGCAAGAATTTCTCCATAAGGTGTTGCGGGTTGCATTCCTTTCTCACGACAAGTAGATACAATCAAAGGTTACAAAGAATAATTATTTAAAATTTTATATTAATTGTTATAATGTTATTAAATTATTATTAATTAATAATTAAATTATTAAATTTATATTTTTAAAATAGTCTAATAATATTATAGCAGTTAAAAAAAATTAAATCTTTTTATTATCATAAGTATTGTATTCAGTAAACACTCTATTAAATTGCTAACAAGTCTACTTCTCTTACAAAATTTATTATGGGCTTTGAAAATTTTGTTTCAAGATGGCGTACAAGTGAAGCAGAAGAGAAATATAATTGCCATCAAAGTAAGCCTCCATGTGCAAACATGCATAGTAGTATCTTGAAGCATGCATCTGATGTATATACTCACAAGTTATACAAGCTAGTTGAAAATGAGTATCTTGATGGTACAGGTGCTTGCAATATCAACGAAATTGCAGCAATTGGTACTTTACACAAATTTGAATGTCGAATGCAAGGAAAGGACTCAAATGTGCATATTGCTTATATTGATATATCTTCATTGGATCTATCTTGTACTTGTGCAAAATTTGCGACATTAGGAATTCTTTGCTGTCATCTATTTGCTGTTCTCAAGCAAAAAAATATACCCAAAATTCTTGAAAAATATATCCAAAAGAGATGGTCTAATGAAGCAAGGAAAATGGTCCACACTTATAATGGAATGCAACACCTAAGGATTCAAATGAGGCTGAAATAGTTTTTCGAAATCATGCAATGAGATATGCATATGATTTGATACATATAAGCCAAGGAAAAAAGGAGTCAAGACAACTTATGTGGAAGATTTTAGATAATGGTTATGAGACACTTGAAAATCTGATGAATAAATTATCATTTGACACAAATTCTTTGAGGAAGGATGATGTCAAAGGAATTGCATGTGAAGCCAATGAAACACCCATCTTAGATCCTCCTATGGCAAAGACAAAAGGAGCTCCTAGCACCAGGAAAAAAAGTCACTTCGAGAAAAAAGGAAAACAAGCAACGAGACGAGGAAAACAAAAGGTTGTTATTAGTAAGTATATTTATCATAATAAATAAATGCGAATTTGTTATGAGTGAACAAATCTGCTAGTGTATGTGTTAATATGTTTTAATGACTTGTATTTATATAATATTTTTATTTTATTATTTTCAGGGACAACAAAGCAATCTAACTTATCTCAAGAAAGTCAAAGAAATGATGCTCAGCAAGTTATCCCATCACCAATGTTTCAAACAATCGCCTCACTACCTTATTTTGGTTATTCAACTGAACATCATGGCATGCAATTCTACCAAGTAATATATAAGTTTAAAAAATAGTATTTTTTTCCTTTATAATCTATTATACAATATACTGATTTCAATTTTATTTTTTTTACATAGGCTTCTCCAAATAATATGACCACTTTTAATGGATTAAATTTTTCATTTATGTCTACATTACAAGGTGTTGGTGGTTTAAAATTTCCATCTGAGGTAATTTTTAATTTAATTAAAACATTATTTTATATCATCATTTATTTGTTCAGTACTTCTATATATATATATGCATATTACTAACAAATTTTCATATTTTAGGATGCTATTAATTATCAATGGAAACCTCCACCTATGTAACCCGTGGCCATACTATCCGACAAAATGCAATAAAAGTTGATGGTTACAATACCTTTTTGATTTTATGTGTTCTTAATAGGCCTTGTATAAGACCATATTATTATTGTTTTACTTTATTTTGAGAGCTTTGACGCTTAATTTCACTTGTTCTTTTATTTGGATTCAATTATGATTATTGAGAAACTATCAAAGTTAAATTTAAATGAGAAGTCATTAATTCTAAATTTTATTTCCTTCATTGTTTTATTTGTATATCATTTAAATATTAATGACAAGCCACACATTTACTCCTTTTTACCATGTCTCCTTCCCTTCATTTAAAAACTACAATTTATTTTTAACAAGTTATTGTTTAAAAAAAAATAATGGCTTTTTATTTCTCTTATTTATGGTGAAGACAAAAAGTAGAACATGTCCAAATAGTGAAAAGAAGGTACAACAAAATGAAAAAAAGTTGGAGTAGAAATTTATAGTAATTTTTGAAATATTTGAGGTATAATTATTTGAAAAATTTAATAGAGTATTTACTGAATACAATATTTATGATAATAAAAAGATTTAATTTTTTTAACTGCTATAATATTATTAGACTATTTAAAAAGTATAAATTTAATAATTTAATTATTAATTAATAATAATTTAATAACATTATAACAATTAATATAAAATTTTAAATAATTATTCTTTGTAATCTTTGATTGTATCTTACTTGTGGTGAGAAAGGAATGCAATTAAAAGTATGGAGCCTAAGCAGTAGTAAAGACAAAATCAACACCCACAACACCTTAGGAGAAATTCTTGTTTTAGTGTAATTATTTGGAAAAATTAAAATTAATCATGGTTAATGTTTTAGAAAAATTAAAAAAACTCATTAATGTAGAAGACAATGTTACATTAAGTAATAAATATTACAGAGCAAGTAAAATGTGTTACTGCTGCAGCAAGCAAGAATTTCTCTTTTCTATATGTCGAAACGTATATAAAGCGTGTTGACTAGGTCCTGGCTTGGTGGACAAGTTTTTTTCAGTTTGGTAGCAATAATAACATTTCCTTTTCACTACGTCAAGAAAAAGAAATGCAAGACATCTTCATTTCCACACTAGCAATTAAGTAGCACCCTTGCCTAGAAAAAACGAAGCTTGTGGGGAAAAACACTCAGAACGATATTTTTAAGAAATCTCATTCTTTGAAAAAATATTTTTTAATTTAACCTTCGATGAAATATTTTTTTTCTATCAAAGTATTTGCAAACCTATATAAAAATGATTTTTTTTTTAGGTATGAAAATTACTTGATTGATTTTTATTTCTTTTAATAGACTTTAATAAACAAATTTAAGGTTCCATTATTTGTTTTGATAATTTTTTTTTAATTTTAAAAATAAAAATCCAAAACTTTAAAATTTGGAACAAAGTAATTTTTTTTCTTTTTAAGTTGAAAATTATATTTTCTGAAGAAGATAAAAATAAAGTTTAATCCCTTTTACAAATTATGTTTAAATTATTTTAAAATTCAACAAATTTATTATAATGATAATTGAATGCTTTTTACTATTATCTTTTTCTCATAAAAATAATAATATATTTTATTGAAATGCACCCGATTATTTTTTCTCATAAAACTTGCATACTTTCTTCACCTTGCAACTTTTTTCACATTAATAGCTAACTATTAATGATTCTTTTTAAGTTGATGGAAATTAGTGTCAATATTGCCTTTGATCTTTGGTCAGAATTTTAAATCCATGTGGACCATGTTAGAATGGTTTTGCCATAAACATTTGGTTTCAGGCTACAATCCTCTTCAGCTTTCTTAGTCTCTGAGAGTACAGTATCCTTCGAGATGTTTGCCTCCAATTACTCTTTATCCATACCCGATTTCGAGATCAACGAGGCAGGGGTTCCATTGGGTAAGGAAGTTATAACAACGGACAACATAATGCATCAAGTGTTTATAAGTTTCAGAGGGGAGGACACGCGTGCTTCTTTCACTTCACATCTCTATGCCGCTCTTCAGAATGCCGGAATCACTGTTTTCAACGATTATCAGTCATTTCCATGGGAAGATCACATCTCAGGCTCACTGCTGGAAGCAATTGAACACTCTCAAATTGCTGTTGTTGTTTTCTCAAGCAATTATGCAGAGTTGCGATGGTGTCTGCAAGAGTTGGAGTACATAATGAAGTGTCACAGAACCATAGGGCAGGTAGTAGTGCCAGTGTTCTATGATGTTGATCCCTCTGAAGTTAGTCATCAAACAGGCCACTTTGGGAAAGCATTTGAAAAGCTTTCAAACAGTATTACTACAGAGGTGTTGCTGAGTTCGAGTTCGAAGAAGTCGCAACAATATATGTCTGAAAGTGAAATTGAACATGTGTTGAGAACAATTTCAGTGGGAAAAGATGATGTGCAGCGTTGGAGGGGGACACTTCGTGAGGCTGCTAGTATCTCAGAGTTTGTAGTTCTCAATTCCGGGTACTACGAGGGACTATTCCATTTGTTTTAGCACATCAAATAAACATTGGTTAAATTAGCAGAAGAATAAAAGCTCCTTTATTTTTTTTATTAAAAATATTTTTTGTCTTTGAAAACAAAAGAAAAACATGTTTGATAAACGTATTATAGTAACTTTTGTCCAACTAAATTTTTTATACTCAAATTTCCCATTACTGATTTTGATGTGTATATGCATACACCTCTTTTTTTTTTTAATAGGAATGAGGGTGGGGTTATTAAAGACATTGTTGAAAAAGTTACACGTTTGTTAGACAAGACAGAGTTGTTCGTTGCTGATAATCCAGCGTAAGTACAACCTTGAGTGCAAGAAATGATTCAGCTGCTAGACCAGAAAACATCAAGAGAATATGTATAAAAAGAAAATGAATAGTATCAGTATGCATAAACAGACTTGGCAGGGGGATGAACTATGTTTTCTGAGAAGTCACTAAACATGATGATAAACATGGCAATCTCCGAATGATTCAAAGTCAATCTTAGCCTGGATTATGCCTCCTATTATGGTAATGACGTTAAGGCTTTGCTGGTTAGTGTTGTTATGGGAGATCTTACCTTGTACCTACTTCTGCTTTTCTTCTTTTGGATTTTTGATCCAGGTATCTTAAAATAAATACATTTATCGGTTTCATATTGTAAAATCACTATTTAAAAATTATTTTAACATTCATTTCGGTACCAGAACTCAAACAATAGGCATGGACACAATTCCTTGAACCAAAAAGCATAACGTCTAGTCTGGCATTTGGAAAGTTAAAACAGTGTGATATTCTGTTATATATCATTTCCCTTTTAATAATAAGTTACTGAAGTGCAGGGTATTAGAGCCTTGCATTAATTAGTTAATACTGGGAAACCTAATTACTAAGTAATTTTTGACATAACCATTGTCCTGAAGGCAGTGTAATGGGACTGAATCACAGGCTTTTGTGATGTTTACTAGTAAATCTTTAGAATCTTGAAACAATGTTAAATGAAGATGCTAACAATGTGTCCCGTATAAGGTGTTGAAAGAAAAAGAAGCGACGTATGCAGCCTTTGAATCATGGCTTTGCTAAACACCCCCAGGATGGATATTTTAGTATTACAGAGAAGACGTGCCATATCTTTCTGGTCATAAATTTGTTAGTTTTGGACAAAGGATAAGAAGCTTAATAAAACTACATTGCAAAAACACTTCTAATCTTGAGTTTGCTCTCAGCTGACAACTATCCACATTGGTTAACCTTTTTTAATATTTGGCATCCCTCAAATGAGTGAGCTTAACTTGAAGAAATGATGTGCATTACCATTCTTTTACCCCTGACAACATAACATCAGACGGCCTTAAAAATGTGCTGGTGATAACTGATAAATCACACCATACAGCTTCATAAGAGAGACACATTAGCCTCCTTCGAAGATGAGGACTGGTAGAGAGTAGTATCAAATTTAGAACCCGGTAAGAAAGTGGAGGTTGTTGTTTTTTTTAAATGGATTCATTGTGGAGAAGACAACAATTTTTCTTATACGATAAACCAATTGGCAAAAAAATAGAGTATTTCCATGCATCTGATAATAATGTTATTGTTCTAGTGGCAATGAAAATAAATATGCTGTTAGGTTGATCTCTCCTCAAGTGGAATCCAGGACTTCAAGCAAAAGTAGAAAATAAAATTTGAATGAAAATAAAAGATAAAGAAAGGATAGTGGGACAAAAATAGATTCTTGTGGAGCCTGCAAACCTTGTATTGGTGCTTTTGGTTGTGGTGGATTGATGAGGGACAGTTTCAGACAGTTGATTGAATGTTTTAACTGTAGATTAGTCCTTGTTGCTGAAGTGAGGGATGCTTGGGGGAAAAAATGTCTACTTGGGTTGGGATCAATTTGTGCTAGATTCTGTAGCCCTGATTTTAGTGCTAGATTCTAAGAACTAATAAGGAGACCGTTTTTTATGTATTGCCTTATGTTTTATTATAGCACAACTATTCTATTTATTATAGTCTATAGACAATGTTAAGACTTAGTAGTTATCACTTACTACCATTGAAGAATGCTTCTTTCTTAATCCCTTAAGTTTTTCCCAGCATAATCACTTGTCTCTTATTCATCACCCATTTGAATTTTGGTCTGACTATTACAATTTGCAATTGATCTCAGCCAACTAAACCAAAGATATATGGGTCTTCTCATTTCCTCTGCATTTCTTCTCTTTCTACATTAGGCTGAAACTCATTTCCTTTGTTTCAGGTAACTTATTTTATTTTACTTCATCTTTACCCCATTTTCAATTCTTGTCATTATTTTTATTTCTCACATTTGATTTGATTTTATTTTTAAACTCCAAAATTATTTTTTGTTTCAGTTAATAAGCAGTGAGATTTCAATTTTCATGTAGAATGGTATAAGGGTAATGTCGTAATGAGACGAATGCATTTTAGGAGATGATGAGTTAAACATTGGGGGTTGGATTTTGGAGATCTGTCATGTTTAATAGTACCTTAGTAAAGCAAGAAGAAATTTCCAGTAGTTCATTATAGATACACTTAAAATATTAGTAGTTAGAAATTGTGTATGTAGAGAACCTAACACTCAAGATTTTAAAAAACTATATGTGATCGTGATTTAGGTTGTAAAATCAAGATTTTTTAACTATTTATCTATATAATTGAGATCGTATCATTCACATTTATTCGTGATATCAACAAATACAACGAAATCACAATCCAATCACGATTGATATTTAAAACCTTTTACATAAACAGAATTGGCAGGGGATCAATTGTAACATTCCAAAAATAAATAAAATATATTTATATTTGATTAAAATAGAAAACATAGTTTAAATAAAACAATAAAAGATAAGATATTTGTTTTATCTTTTATTTTAAATATGTTAGTTTTTTATTTATATCTAAGATAGGTAAGGTAAAATAAAGATATTTTAAAAAAAGATAAGAAAAGATATTAGATTCATTTATATCTTACATAAAAAAAAGATCTAGCCAAATAATTAGATGATTAAATTGTTAAGAATTAGTATAAATAATTAAAGGTTACAAGAATTAACAAAAGAGAGATGAGAGAGAGAAACTACGAAACAAGAGGATGCATAAGAAGAGAACATGTTATCACTATAGATATAAGTTATGACTATAGAGATATGTTGTGGGAATATTTAGAGGTTTAGGAAGGTCTTCAAGAAAGTAAGTAAAAAATATTTTTTAAAATTTCATGGTATGATTTTTAAAAGATATGTTTTGTATTTTTGACATTAAGAATTTGAGATCATTCGCACTGGCTTCGTGTTCATGTGCCGAATTGATAACCTGGAAGAGAGATATGGGTTACGACTTACGAGTATTTTAGTTTACATTCATATATGTAGATTGTTGAAAGGAAATTTTCTAGGCTTATAGTTACACACGTGATCACTAGCATTTAGCAATTTCAAGATAGATTACTAGCGGTGGCTAATAATGAATTTTGGCAAAAAGAAGAATTTTGCTATTTGACACCAGCGGAGTTACATATGTTCGGTACCAATTCGCTGACGAGATTTTTGCCTTATTGTTATTATTAATTAATAATATTATGCGTATGTGTATATAAAAGTTTGTTTTTCAATGTTAATTAGAGTTGCATTACGATATAACATTGATAATTAATGATAATTATTATATTATTTCAGAGTTTGAGAATTGAACAGAGGATATTTGTTATGACATTTTATTGTTTATTGTGACAATAGGTCATTACCTTCTAAGAAAAAATGGTAGTATATATTTTATTTTAGGAATAGAATGCGAGATATTATCATTTGTAATGGAATATTAAATTATAGAAAATATCTACATCTGGGACGAGATATTTGAGAGTAATGTATGTTTGAGAGAGTTCCTTGTTTAGAATTTGTCCTTTGGATCACCAATGATATGAGATTTTGGATGATATTTCTCAACAATCGTCCAGTTCGTTCTCTGACTTCTTTAGCTTGATTGTCCACTGATGTGTTGGACGCAAGCTCATCTTGATTGGATGCACAAGCAGACTTGACAATACTTTCTATTTTCATTTCTGCAAAAGACTCATCTAGATCTAACATTGTAGTGTCAGGCTTGTTGCCATTAAATCTTACATGAATGACCTTTTCTACTGTCAATGTTCTAGAGTTGTACACTCTATATGTCTTGGACTATTTGAAGTATCCAAGTAAGATTCCAAAATCATATTTGGAGACAAAATTTTCAAGGTTATTCTTGGTGTTTAAGATGAAACACTGACATCCAAATGAGTGAAAGTAAGAAATGTTATAAAATATGCATTATTAGATAAAAAATATATTATTAGATAAAATCATGGTTTAATTATAAAATATATGCATTTTTAGAACAATAAATTTAAAATAAAAATCATGGTTTAATTAAAAATTATAGGTTTGAATAAAAAATATTAGGTTCATATATATTAGAAATTTTAATTTTATAAAATCATAGATTCATATACTTTAAAAATTTATATATGTAAAAAAAATATTATTAGATAGAAATTAATTGTTATAAAAATTATTATGTAAATTTATGTGTATTAAATATGCATTAAAATTTGTAATATTATATATAACAACATTAATTAATTTTTAACATGAATGATTTAATAGCTTCATTGGTTAAAGCACTGTGTTTGTAATCGGAAAGTCACAAGTTTGACACATGCTTTGGGTCATTATTTTGAAAATAATTTAATTTTTTTTTAACTCGTACGGATTGTGAATCCATAAAAATCTTATGAATTACGAATCTATGAGGTTTTAACATATTCACCTTCCGAATTACGAACATGACAAAATCGGTATTTCATTATTCATGCTAGGTATATTGGAAAAAATGCTGATGGTGTAGGAAGCATTACTCTAACCAACCGACACCCAGCCCCACTCCACACCACGGATTTAATTACAAGGCCTTTATATTATAATTAAAGAGTTTTCTTATTGGGACCTACACATTTTTTTTTCTAAAAAAAATCATGTTCATTTCTTAGGTAGCTATTGCCAACGATATATAATTGGCTAGGACATTTCATGTTACATAAGCTAACAAGTAGCAACTATATATATTGAATTGGATATTGACATTTGATATTAAATAGAGAAAATAAAGCTAAAGCCGAAAAACTCATAGGATGATATCTTACGAAATCTTGTCCTTTGATAAAATATTTTTTCATCAAACCTTTGATTAAATGTATTTTTTTAACGTACTTTCTAATTAGTTGAATGAGATTTAAAGTGTAAAATTCACTTAAATGAGTTTCATAATTTCTTCTAATAAAGATTTTTATATAATTTATAAGTGTAATATGAGTTTGTTACTTTCAAAATTTACATTTGACTAATTTTTTACTCATTTCGTTTTAAAATATGTGTTGTCTTAAGTTTTTATATAAATCAAAAAATTAAAAATTAAAATTTTATAAAATTAATCTTATTAAATAAATAAAATAAAATACTACTAGCTAGCGTTACATTAAAGTTTAAAGTAAAACTTATTAGAAATATTAGTGAAAAAATAATTAATTTACATTGAAAAGTTATGAAATTTTTTTGATCTTACCATTTTTCATATTTTTGGTTCCAACATAAGAGAAAGAGAGAGAAAATTGTTTAGCCATTAATCTAAATTAATTAAATCTAACAATCCAAGAAAGGTTTCCATGCAGAGGATATGCTCGCCTTTCCAATGCCGGCCTCCCTCATAAGACAAATGGAAAAACCACAATAGAAAAGAAAATTAAATGGAGGAACCAATCATGTCATACTAGTCAATAGTCAATTACCTTATGTATTTTCTATTTGTTGAAAACGTGTACAAAGCGTGTGGGCTTGGTCTAGGTTGTCGGTGCACAACAAATTTCCTTCTGCATTTACAGTAAAAATATTTACGGTATTAAAATTTACTATTCTCATTTATTAATTTTATATAAAAATAAAAATAAAAACAGAAAATAAATAAAAAAAATTATTTTCTCAAACTAAATAATTTCCATATCTTCACGTCAAGAAAAGTACGAAACATTTCTTTTACATGATTATAAGAAACATCTTTATTTGTATGCTAGCAAGTAGCAAATATTTAATTGCATAGATGCATTCATGTCAGAACCGAAAATATCTTGTCCTTTGATAAAATTTTTTAAGTGATCTCTGATGAAATATTTTTATTTTATTCTTGTATCTTCTAATAGATAAAAGATACTAATTCTTAAGATATAAAAATAAACTTAAGTGAATTTTACTCCCCTTTTGATAAATTGTTTTATATAAAAAGATCGAAATTAAGTTAGTAATTAACATATTTTAAAAAATATATATACTATGTACCGATTATATCGGATTTTATTAATTCGATAAAATGTTTTCAAATGATTAAGATGTTTTTCTATTTTGTAAAAAAATATTTTAAATATTTTAAGAATTATAAAAAATTACTAAATTAAATAGTTAATGATTTTCAAAATAACGGTTTAGTTATTTGTTTTTATAAATAAATTATTTTATAAAATTATACAAACACTCTAGCTCTTTTAACCATTACAATAACATCTGATGCAATGTACATGATGGAAAAGACTAAGGTTTCAACACTAGTTGATTGATAAGAATACCAAAGATAGCTTGTTGATTCGTAAGAATGTTGAGAGGTTAAGCCCAACTCCTGGTTGATTCAAGAGAAGAAACTCTCAATTTTTAATTCAATAATAATATTTCCCTTTTGAATATATATGTTTTCTCTATTAATAAGAAAAGAAAACTTCCTAGAATCTAAATAAAGGGCAAAATATATGCATTCAAGATATTTATATGTAACTTATTCATAAATTGATGTCATAAATATGATAAAGATATATATATATATATATATATATATATATATATGATATTTTTATTAAAAATAAAAAACAATATATCAATATTCCAATACAAAAAAAAAAAGATTTTGTGACCGACAAATCGGTCACTCAATCGTTATGGTTAAAAATTTTAGTGACTGAAATACAAACCGAATACTGCTGTAGCAAAAACCCAAGTACCTAAGCCCTTAGTGACCAAATACCAATGCGGTTGCTATTTAGCTACCGAAATAGTCTGTCGCAAGCATATAAATTTCAATCATCACTATTTTTCTTGCGACAACTTAGCAATCGGAAGCTGGAGTCGCTAATTCGGTCGCTATTTAATATTGATTTTTTAAGTATAAAGTAAATTAAAAATACAATTCGATTGTTAAACAAAAATATGCTGAATTTTTTATTTATTACATTTTGACCTGCTTAATAATTATTGACTGTAAATATAATATTTGCTTATACTGTATAATCAAACTTATAAATAAAAGTGGACATTCATAATGTGTAAATATATCTAATAACAAAGTTCTAATTTAAAATCGATAAAGTACAAATTCAATGTTGACAAAGTTTAATAAAATGCAATTTCAAAGTTCAATAAAGTTCAAATTCGTAACTAACACGACATAATTAAACTAAAAAACAATAATCAGGTGTCAATGGTCCTTTGACATGTCATGAGGATGATAACCCTAAGTATCGTCAACATGGTGCTCAATTCCATCCGTTGTGGTAGTCAATGGACTACGAGCTGACATGATAAACTGAATATGCAAGTGTTATAATATATGTTGCATTTGCACATTTTGCTCTTCCATATGTTGTCGCATCTCTTGACTTTGTTGGTCATGATTCTCCATCAACTGCAACATCTTGTCCTAAGTGTCTTCTCTTTATCTGCCTTTGTCAAAAGTTCAACATTTAATTTAGTAATTGTCTCACGAATTTCCTCTATTTGGTCTTCTAGAGGAGCAATAGAAGTATATGGAGTTGATTTTGAGCAACTAAACCTTTTGCTCAAAGTACCTAGCACACATACGTTCCTCTTGTAATTTGGACCTCCAACAACATTCAAATGTTTTTTTAATGTTATTTTTTCAATAAATTATGAATTTTGGTTGCTTATTATTTATCTAATTCAATAAATTTAATGAACTTTGAAGGGAATCTTTAAAAAATAAAAAAGATAAACATCTTTAAAAATTCCAATAAAAGAAAGATAATAGAATTTCACAAGGATGACAGCTAGCTCCCAATTAACAGGATAGAGAATATGTTCTTATAACTTAAGAAGGTCAAATTACCAGGATTGAGATGTTAAACATTAATAACATAACCATTATACATATACTTGAAAAATAAAAGTATGAATTTGTATAATTGACATATTGACCTAGATTGTAGAATTGTAGAGGACTCTCCCATGAATAATGCAGAAATAAATCAAGAGAAAGAGTATAAAAGCAAGGTACCTGCAAAACTTGGGTAAAACATTCTTTCTCTCTTGATGTAGGCTTGCCAAAATGAATTGTCCGTGGTATGTCAGTTGTGCCATCAACATATAGAGAACCACTATCCAATAAGTACATTTAATTGACATCCACAAAACTACAACTCTCTGGTTCTAGTTTGTAGTCTATGATACACTACTACAAATACATAACATCACTTTCGTTAAAGAGAATGAATGAATGAATACCCAAATTTAAGAAATGGAAGCTAGAAGAGAAGATAGGTACCTGGAGAGCACAGAAACCTTCTTTCTCTGGGGTCTTAACATGAGACACAATGTTATCGTCCACCCAAAGCACAATAATTGGAATTCTAGCACCCCATTTATCCCAAAGCGCACTCATTCCGCACTTCACCGCAATGAGCCCCGTTAGCTTTACCTTTCAATGGATCCTTCTTGTACACCACCAGAACAAAACAAGAATAGAAGTGATACACAGTCTGAACCTCGAACCAGACCTTGAGCTCCAGCAAGCGCTCCAAAACGGCGCCGTAGACCTCCGTTGCGAAAGCACAATCGGGATGAGAGAGTCCTTGGCTCCCGAGCTTGCTGATGTAGTCCTCGGACTCTCCCAGGTGCCAGGTTCGGGACCCGATCTTCACGTCCATGACGGAGGGTTTGGAGTAGCCGCAGAGGAGGTCCTCCAGGACCAGGTGGGGCAGGGCCCGGAGCCGTCGGAGGCGTCCACGACACCGGTGCTGCGAAAAGAGGGGAAGAAGGAGCGGATGGAGGAGTCGGGGAAGGCGGCGGCGAGAGAGGAGTAGAAGGAGAATTTGGTGGTGTCGGGGTTCGATGGTTGCAAGGATAAAAGAGATTTTAGGATTACAAATTTGGGAATTCAAAGATAAAAGAGGGTTATAAATTTGGGAATTCAAATACTGTTCATTTCCACTACGGTTTTATTCTGGACCGTGTTCGTTTAGCTTATTTCAAATACGGTTTTAGTGGACCGTGTTCGTTTAGCAGCATAACAACTACGGTTTACCTCTAACCCGACTTTGATTAACTTATTCGACTACGGTTATTATAGAACCGACTTTGAAAAGTTACAATTTATTACAAAAATGCCACCGCGCATATTACGATGACGGGTTTGATGGAACCGTCTTTAAATTGCCGTCATAGTAGCCTATATTTGCAGTAGTGATAGCACCATTTGGACTAGAACCTGGACCAATGAAATGAACAAATTATAGCTCAAAACAAGAGGAATTGAACTGAAGCCTAAGAAGAGAAGTAAAAATACGTAATCGAACTAATGGTAAACATAAGTACCATGAAGGAATAATAACAACATATTTTCATAGAATTACCATATTCTATTACATAGGAATGCTAAGTGGTGTTCCTTCAAACTTCATATTTATAGTAGGAAGTGTTTTTTTGTAATTTTCCCTAAAATAATGGGCAGTTAAAACAATTTTGTGGAAAAACTATAGCAGCATCTATTCATGTTTCTTTAACCATAATTCAATGTAAAATATAAAAAATAAGAAAATAAAATGAAAGTCTACCACAATACCACTTATTGGGTCAAAGCTAGTGTCCAGGAAACCAACTTGTTTGAAGCGAAAGTCAAGAAGTTTATCTGTAACTTCTACTTCTGTTAATATCCTATCCTTTGTAATTTTTGTCTCTAGCCAATCCCAGAACTGAGCAAGGGCAGCTGCATCCTTGGAAACAATAAGATGGCATAATTATATCTATATACAAATATGCTGAAAGCAAGCTTATTGTGACTCTTGTACATATTTAACATTCTTATCCAAAACTTTTATCCAACAGGCAGAAGAACAAATAACGCAGCAATCCAGCAAGCCAAAGCTGTGTGAACTCTATTTTCTCTTAAAATATAAACAAGTCATATTTCATTAAAAAGAATTAAGAATATATTGATCCACAAACATTTTCATAATAAAAAGACAATATACTATCCCACATCCCCACCCCAGAAAAATGTTGATTTGACCAATAAAAGGTAAGTAAGTGGTAACATTATAAGTTCTTTTATATTTTTTTTCAAAACTACTAACAATTTTTTAATAACTGAAATAGTCCAATGCATAGCCTAAAACTCCAATATGAAAAGGATCATTAAAAACAGAAATCTAAACATGCAAAATTCATCAACAATAATCATCACGAAGGTAATATTAAAGCCACAATATATATATATATATATATATATATATATATATATATATATATATATA